>JAVRXN010000010.1:68195273-68635273 GCA_033556935.1 Timema podura | reverse complement strand
GGCTTTTACCACATAAGTTAACTTATTTTAGTGAATTAAAATATTTCTAATATTTCTGCTGAATGGTTTGCTATAATAACCACCAGTATGGTATTTAAACACATATTAAAGTGGCTGGTACCATCAGGGATAGTAGAGCTCCCCAATCAGGCATATTCCTACCACATCTAAGCATTCTAGTTAAAACCTTGTGGTTGTTAGGAGTTCTTCTTCTTTCAACTTGGACATCCCTGTCTTGAGGGCAATCAGATGCAGCTATTTAGATTCAAAATAGATAGCTCCATCCTCCCACCCAGACATTATGCATACATATACACATCCAGCACAAACGGTGTCGTTTTTATATTGAGTCACATATTAATGTTACTTTTTAAGGTCACCTCTTTCCTTCCGTTCTCTCTATAAACGTGGGAGTATTAGTTGAAATAAACTGCACTACAAAAATGTCTTCTGGAGCGTCAGTTTCGCCAGATCCCGTAACCAGTAGCGACAAGGTGGATGTGGAAGAAGAAGCGGCGCCCGAAGAAGAACACGGACAGATCAAGAAGGCAGTGCCACCAGAAGCCTCATCAGTCGCAGTCAATCCTTTGTGTTTAGTGCAGTCGGAAGACGTGTCAGGTAGTCCCGGTCACGACAACCCAAGTAGGAGTGAGTCCATGTTGAGGTTGAACCAGCAGGAAGCTATGTGGGGAGAACAGTTATTGAAACAGGCCGTGGCAGATCTCGGTGGGACCGGAAGTGACCACGACGGCTCGGACTCGGAACTCTCGGACTCTGAACATTTTCTAGCCAAGGGTGCGTTCCTTTTAACACCAAGTCACGAGTTGAGTATCGAGAAGGCGAGTACTATTTGTGAAAAAATGAATTTTAAAGGATTATTTTCTTTGACGAAGACTGCGACAGGGATCTTGTTTAAGTTCTCTGAGGCGGAGGACTACCAAGCTGTGTATAAGAAAGGCTTCCATAAAGTGACAGGGGCCAGATTCTACAAGAAGGTCAGTGACTCTGTTTTTACTCCAACACATGACCATGTGCTGCACGTATACAACAATAATTAATGGCCACTTTCTAAAACAAAAGAGTCCCTTTTAATTTTCTTTGTTGAGAAAAGAACAAGTGTGGTTAAATCGATAATGTAGTGCTATAATCTGACTGCGGTATCCAGGGTTCTATACTAGAGTAGTATTGGTGTTCTAGGCGTCAATAACTCTCACTTTGATGTGCGTTAAAACCCTAATAGTAGTGATAATAGTAATAGTAGTAGTAATAAAAATAATAGTAATAATAATACTTGCTCTACACTAAACTAATAAAGTAAACTTACTAAAAAAAGACTTTATGCCATACTATAACAGTATCTATACTTATCTAGTACTGGCTCTATATATTACAAGTACTGGATCAATACTACACTATTTTTAGCTCTGTAATACTTTATAATACTTTAAACCATACAATACTAGATTACATTAGTACACGACTAAATTTTTTTCCTAATGAATCCATACTAAACTAGAACGTTTATATATTACACTATTACTCACTCCTAAATAAACTAGTAATTTACCAGTCCTATATTACATTAGTTTTGGCTCTATCATATACTGATATGTTCTCTATATATTATTCAATGCTCAAATATATTAATTTTAATTAAAAAAGTTTGAAAATGAAAATTAACTTACAATTTATATTAAATAAATTGAAAGTATAAAGCCCACTGGCAATGCGAGTGAGGTAGAATTAAGAGGACACGTGTTTGCATGGAGGGAAAATTAAAAATTAATAATGAAAAAACAGCCCTCAGTACACCCTGCCGAGATTCAAACCCCACCTACCCACCGCCGGTAAGCCAGACTAAATGAGCATGACGCCTATAGGACGTGACCACTGGAGTAAGTATGTATATATGTATATTTCTAGTAGTAGTTGACCTGTTGGAATTAATTCGAAAAAAGTAAATTGTTTATTTCGTCTTTATTTTCAAATATTAAGGACCCGCTCAGGTGGCTGCGTGGTCTAACGCGCTACTCTCGTGTTGGACTAGACTGCTGAGGGCGGGGAGATCGGGTTCAATCCCAGTCGAGTGCACTGAGGGTGTTTTTATCCTTAATGGTTTTCCACTTTCCCTCCACACAAATAAGGGTGTACTTCCTCTCAATTAAACCTTCCTAATCACTAAACCCCTAGTGCAATTAGTACAAAGGCATATAATCAGAACGGGTACTAAGACGTGGTACTAAAAATGTTTTATTAAATATAATGACTATGATAAATAGTTTATTTAATACATTATGAAAATAAATGGTACGGCGCACCGCACAGACTTTCTCTCTCTTTCTATTAACTCGTAAGATTTCTGAACGGAATAATGTACATTGTATCATCACCACTCCACATAAGAACAAGCATAAAATAATATACAATGATATAGAATTAATGAGAAAAGAGGCGCATCTTTGTCCACCTAAGAGATTTTCAAACAGTTTAATGTCTTCCACAAGGGTCAACACTTCGTATTAAAATTTCAATTTCGGGTTAAAATTTTAACATTTAATAAGGTGTTGCACATCTTCAAGTCATCGCATTGATATTTAATTATTCATTTATACATTTTGACCAATAAAAAATGTAAATATTGACTATTGAGTCTAAAATGGAGATAGATCATTGCTATGCAAACATTTTTCCTAAGAGCTTTAAGTAAAAATACCATACTTTTATAGATACTTATATTTAATTACTCTATGGCATTGGAGAATTATTGCGTTAAGACTTAAGTGGTATATGTTTACAACTAAAGCTCACAAAATTGTATTAATATATTTGGAAATATCTCAGAAACTGTTGCTTTTATAAAAATATATGTCAAATAAAAGTTTTTTATTTCTAATGGTCCTACAATTTTGCAATGATAAGTTGTTTAGTTTCTCCAATAGTTGTGGAGATACGGAAATTAACGCTTCTGTAAAGTACCCTAAAAATCATTTTCATAGGAAAATGAAAATAGCCAGTTTATTTATAATCTTAATCAACGCCTAAATACGAATTTTAATCAAAATCCTTTGAGCAGATTTTGAGAAAACCAAATTTTTCTCTTTTCGCCCTTCAGTAAACTACCCTTAATTTTAAGTTTTTATAGACACACAGACAGACGGCATTGCAAAGACTATTTTTTAGGGTTCGGGGGGTCATGAGACGTCGACATACATCAATATTTCCGGTTAGTTTTTTTTTACGGTCGCAATACTTAAGCTTTAATGTCCAAAAAGTTAAAAAATTCATATAATTGCGTATAGATTGAAAGTTATTGATTTTATAAAAATATGTTTCGGATAAAATATCTGTATTATAAATATATATACATATTTGTAATGCTAAGTAATTTCATATCTCAAATAGTTTAGGAGCTATTATAAAAAATGTTAATTGACGCTTCAGACCGGAGCCCTTAAAGCCATTTTGCCGAAATATTGAGGGTAGCCATTTTGTTTGTAATATTAATTAATGTTTATAAATGAAATTTAATCAAAATCGTTAGAGCCAATTTTGAGAAAATCGACTATTTCTCTTTTTGCCCTTCAGAAAACTACCCTTAATTTTAAGTTTTAATAGACACACAGACAGACGGCATTTCAAAGACTATTTTTTAGGGTTCGGGGGGTCATGAGACGTCGAAATCCATCAACATTTCAGGTTAGTTTTTTTTTACGATCACAATACTTAAGCTTTAATGTCCAAAAAGTTAAAAATATATATATAATTGCGTATAGATTGAAAATTATTGATTTTATAAAAATATGTTTCGAATAAAATATTTGTATTATAAATATATATACATATTTGTAATGCTGAGTAATTTCATATCTCAAATAGTTTCGGAGCTATTATAAAAAATGTTAATTGACGCATCAGACCGGAGCCCTTAAAGCCATTTTGCCGAAATATTGAGAGTAGCCATTTTGTTTGGAATATTTATTAATGTTCATAAATGAAATTTAATCAAAATCGTTGGAGCCGATTTTGAGAAAATCGACTTTATCTCTTTTTTCCCTTCAGTAAACTACCCTTAATTTTAGGGGTAGATATCCAATTCCAAAAACCCCTCGGGGCAACCCTATGAAAACCCTAGATATCAAGTTTCAGCTCAATCGGTAAAATAGTTTAGGCTCTAGTTGGAGGTACAGACAGACAGACAGACAGACAGACAGACGGAAATTCAAAAACCACTTTTTCGGATTCAGGAAGTCATGGAACGTCAAAATTCATCAAAATTTCGAGTTCGAATTTTTTGACGATCACCATACTTTCTCTACCTGTAAGATAGAGAGAAAGTAAAAATGTGATTTGGAAATTGATTTATCATATAAAATATTTTTTTTTAGCATCACGTATTACTTCGTGTTCGGGCAATACACTTATGTACTCATTACGCTAATGTTTTCATAAGAAGTTTACTCACATTTGCGTGGAAGGAGAATAGAAAATATTTTTTGAAAAACTACCTTAAATACACCCGACCAAGATTCGAACCTCGATCTCTTCATCATCGGCAGTCTAGTTTACTGAGAGAGTTGCGCATTAGACCATGCGGGCACCATAGCGGGTATATAAATTGTTCTGGAGTGATTGATGATTGATAGCAGTTTATTCCTATATAAATATATATATATATATATAAATATATATATATATATATATAAACAGTATAATTCTTGTCATTCGATAGTACATAGCCATAATCGTAATCTTACTTATGTTAGAGTGACTACTTGCCCCAAATCAGGTGTTCCCGATAAGTAGCTCACGCCTAAAACACTGTGCAGCTATGATCTGCATTCTACACTGTATTAAATCTATCAGTTTAATTCGCTAATAGACGGTTAACTGGCCCCAAACCATAACTTTATTATTATCATGTGAATATTAAAAACTTTTCACAATATTGTTGGTGATTTTTGTTACTCTAGGCATTATACCTTGATTTTACGAAGGCTAATAATATTATAGAGGTTTTTTTTAACCTTAAACTACACTTTGTTTGAACGTACGATTTATAAATCTGAGGTGTGTTTTAAGTTAAAATTAACAACATTCTTCAAATCCATTTTCAAATTATTCTTTCATCGAAGTCTTGTTATTACAATGAGTCTTGCTTGTATCTTCAGGTTTCCCAACTGAAATTTTGTATAACACCTTTCATCATCCATACGTGCCACATAACCTCCCCACTTCAACTTGCCTATACTTAATATGTTTGTTGAGGCATACAAACCATAATTTTTGTTTATCACCACGTCTAACTAGCATTTAAGGTTTTACACATATAAACTATTACTCTAGTGTGTTAGGAATGAGAAAGAGTTTCGAGTACGTTTACATTCATTTGCATGCGTGGAGAGTGGCCAGCAAAATTGGATAAACCATCCTCAATACATCCAACCGAGATTTGAACCCCGATCTCCCCATCAGTGGAAGTACAGTCTATTGCGAGATTGACACCTTAGAACATTCTACTACCGAAGTTGATAGCCATGTAGTTCTTCATGTTGTAAGTTTCTCGGTTCTCCTGTTTGCCTACCCGTGTTAAGTCAAAATATTTTTTTCGGTACTTTGTTTTCAGAAACTCTCTATTAATTCTCTGGTACGGAGTGAGAGACAACTCTTAGCATCCGTAAAAAGCAACACGTATGATCATATTATTATTATTATTATTAGCACCGCGTCTTACTACCCGTTCGAGCTATACGCACTTACGCTAATGTGTGATGGTAGGGTGATTGTGAGATGAAATGGAGGACCTACAGCTTAACATGGAATCCGAACCACGGTTGAGGCCTGGAATTCCTCACATTCACAAGTTGTGATTAATACACGTCTTGTAAGAGGTGAAGGAAGAGTTTGGCAATCAGATAAATCCGTGCCGGGACCGAGGATTGAACCCCAGACCCCCAGCACAGAAGTCCGAAACCTTACCCCTAGACCGCCAGGTCACCCACGTATGATCATATTTTTGTATGTTCTCAGTTTAATATTTCAAGACAAAATACAAAACGATAACAAACTTACAAAATGAACAATAGCAAGCATTACCTGAATAAATAGTGGTTTTTGACCTCCTCTTGAATTTCATAAATATCTCTTAACACAGTTCCCGAGTATCTTCATTTGTCAAATTCTTTAAAACTAACTAAACCAATTGAGAAAAAACGGAATGCTGGTTTTAAACTGATATTTTGAAATTTAAATTGCAATATACTAACACCCAAATACTGTTAACACTGGCAGATTTGGCCCAGTGGTGGCGTTTCAGACTTAAGACTTGGGATGTCAGAGTTTTAATCCAGGCCAAGTACACTGAGGGAAATTTTCTACTGATTTATTTACTTCTACTTACCAGGCTATACTTATTGCAGATATTTTAAACTCTCCCTTTTCACCCCATGTACCTAGATTAATTCATGGAAATTTCTGCCAAATTAAATGGACATATATTCTAACAAGGTGGCTATGAATAACAATTAACTCTTATTTTTAATTTGAGAGTTCTATAATCTCGGTTATAAATAAACATTCTTCATTTATTATTATTATTATTATTATTATTATTATTATTATTTATTATTTATTATTATAACCCAACTAGGTCACAATGACATTTCTTAAAAATAAGCTTAGTCTATAACAATACCATTCTTACTTTCTCGCTACCCCTAGCAGACAGGAAGTATTTTGATAGCAAAAAAATTGAATTAGAGATTTTAATGGGTGTCGACGTTCCATGATCCCTAAACCTTAAAAAGTTGCTTTTATAGTGACGTCTGTCTGTCTGTGTGTCTCTATCTCAGCCTATAGAAAAAACCATTTTACAGATGGGGATAAAATTTGATATCTTGAGTTTTCATAAGGTAGCCCCAGAGGAAATGTTGGAATTATCGGTCCAACTCCGAAATTTAAAGGTAGTTTACTTGAGGTTGAAAATAAATAATATATTTTCTCGAAATTGCTTGAATTATTTTGATTATAAATCGTATCCAGGCAAAGTTTAACATTAAAAAAATGTTATCTTTAAAATGACTTGGAGGGTAAATTACATGAGGGGATATCCCGAATTTGGATCATATTTCCACAACTCTTTGAGATAAAAAAAAAACATGTCATTCTAAAGTTGTATGAGTATCAGAAATAAAAAAGTATTCGAAATTTACTTTTATTAAAAAGGAGTTTCCAAGCAGTAGGCTAATATATATTTTAAATAGAGGTCTGGAAAATGAGAAGTTGAAAATTTACAAAAATAATTCACTCCTGATATTCAATAATATTTAAATTGGAAACTCCAAAATGGGTAACCGAGAAATAAAGGCAGGTGCTTTAAATTTACGAAACTAATAAAAATAATACAATATATTTTGGTGAGACAGAAAATTGTAGCTTTATATAGGAGACTAACAAAAATCTAAAAACTAATGAACACCAAACCCAATGAATATTGAAAAGAGGGTGAATAAGTGAAGTGATTAGTTAATTAATGTTCAGAACAAAATTAGTGCATAACTAGTGCCAACAGATCAATTAGAAGAAACATTGTTTGCTGAAATAGTGTGGCGAGCAGTTACTATACTCTTTGAAAAACCGTGAGGTTTCCTTTTTTTTAAATTAAATATATTTTTTTTCCTAAACAGTTTCTATTATTTCACTTATTCTCTTTGGTGAAATGTGATCAAGGCCTTCAAGATTGCAGTAGGAAGGTTTGGAGAGCACAGTCCCCTACGTCCCTGCCTAGAGAATAAATCTGGAGTTAAATTTTATTTTAATTAAGGGCAGGGATTAAATGCATTAAGTGCTTTACTTTGTTTAGTATTTAGAAATTTAGATAGCGCTTCCTCCATTTAAGTTAGAAAATTTAAATTGAGCACTTGTTAAATAAAGGCATACCCAGTGGCAGCAGAACCAGGGAGTGAAAATTCAGACAGGTAATAGTGTTTGCCCCCCTCTAGATTTATTTCACTCCCGTTTTATATTTTTGAATATGATGCGATTAAAATAAATCAAAATAGCTTAAAATCTAAAAACCTTGATTTAAAATTTTAAAAATCATGTTGGGATCGTCTTAAATATATTTTAGAGGTATAGAAATTTCAAAAAAATTATTTAAGTAAAATTTTCAAAATAATTCTAGGACTCCTACAATAGCTTAAAGAGATCCAGTTCTCAAACATAATAAGAATTAAAAATGTGGTCTTCATCACTTTACGTACTTCTACTGTCTAAAATAAAAGGGGTGAAAATATTGAAATACTCATCACTTATCTGCCCAAACGTTCATTTTACCAGATGCGTGGTATTTTGTTATGTAATATAACAGTGTAAGCCTGCACAATCATGTAAAGGATAAAACGTATATTGTGGGAGCTTAAGCTCAAGAATAGCAACTTTATTACACTTAACTTATGTTTGAGTAGCTCATATAATATATACACTCAGTTCCTAACCATGCCAGGCCTCCACCGTGGTTTGGATTCCACGTTAAACTGTAGGTCCTCCATTTCATCTCACAATCACCCACCATTGCACATTAGCGTAAGTGCGTATAACCCGAACGGGTAGTAAGACGCGGTGCTAATAATAATAATAATAGTTCCTAACCCTGAAAGATAGACTACATTATGGCTCTATTTTATAAGCTATCTCATAGTAGAACTATGCAAGGTGCTTGCTTCTTTTCGTGGTAAATGAAGGAAACATAATTAAAAAAATAGTTAAATAAATATACACACATATATGTTTTATTACAATTTTAATTAGTCCATAAGTACTTCCAGCTATTTCACCTGAGATATTTTATTCCCCCATCTAACTCTTCATTATTCATCTCTCTTTATTTATTCCAGAATTAATATTTCATCAAAATCTTCACAAGAATTGTCAAGTTTTCCGCACTCTTTCTTTCAATGAATTCATGAATAAATACTCAGGTCGGTAATATTTTAAAAGAAGTGTGCCAGGTGCATTCCTAACTAGAATTATACAAAACTTGGAAATATTGAGATATTACTATGTTTATGTGGGTAGATATGTGTATAATTAAATATTAATAATAGTTGTCGATTTAGTATTTGGATATATTATTTTATAGTCGGTCATGGTACTGTAGACTATATCGCTACACTTCCTAATAAAGAGAAATAATTACACTGCAAAAGCACTCTAGATTGTATTGTATATTAAAAAAAGACTAACAATCCTTAAGAAATGTTATCTAATACATAAAAAAAAATTCTTTGGTAGGCTAAAAATTGGATATTATTATTTAGTATTGAACTAATAATGAACAAGACTTTATTGACACGTTTCGGTGGTTGAATGGTATAAGACCAGAGTTGGCAATTTTCAGTCGATTGTGTAAGAAAACTATAACGTCTTCTAAACTCGCCAAAATATCAAGTATTTTCAACAATATTTTAGTGTGACCAAAATTACCTTGATCAACGATAATTCGCTATGTTAGAAGCCATTTAATAGTTTAGTGTGAAAATGTGTTTCTAAATATTCTAGGTGTTTTTTCTAGAATGGTGGGAACACAAATATTCTAGTAAAGATTGAATTTAAGGAATAAATATTTAAATTGACCTAAAAATAAGCAAAAAAAATATATTGGAGAAACCATGGATGATAAATTAATAAGTCAATCAAGGACTAGAAAGGTTGCCGAACCCTAAACCAAGGCACCTCTATTGCAATAGACTAAACTGCCAATTATGAGGTTGTCAAGGTTCTATTTCCGGTTGGGTGTACTGAGGGTGGCTTTTCCTCAATAGTTTCCAATTCTACCACCATACATATCCAGGTATACTTCACCGTTGTTATCCGCCTCGGTGGCGTAGTTGGCTAACGCGCTAGTCGTGTTGAGCTCGACCACCGAGGACGGGGAGATCGAGGTTCGAATCTAGGTCGGGTGAGCTGGGGGTGGTTTTTCCTAAATGTTTTTCCACTCTACCTCCACGCAAATGCGGGTTCACTTCCTCTAAATCCAACCCTCCCAATTCCTTATCCATTAGCGTAATTAGTACTTAAGCGTATAACCCGAACGGGTAGTAAGACGCGGTGCTAAATATTATTATATTATTATTATTCATCGTTGTTCAACATTCCTTTTCTCTAACACATTATCTTTAAATTCGGTGATCTTGGGGCAAAGTGATTTCCTCAGAACCCAATGTTTGTGGGTTGAGGTCGACAGATTTTTCTTGAACGATAAAAATCCGTAGCACAACCTCATTTGGAGGCGAAGAAATTCCGTTGGTTGCATATTTATTGTGGCATGTAAAAAAAACCCTGGAAGGTATGTGAAAATAAATAATAAGGGAAGCTCTTTCGTGCTCACTCATAGAAATTCATTGCAGAAGGCACCGGTGAACCACCGCACTTTATTAACTCCCCTAGTACATGGGATTTCTACCAGATGGTGCAGGCAGAACTAACCAGGCGAAGGGTTAGGAGTATCCTCAACTCCTTTGGATGAAAATCACACATCAAACCACCCTTCAGGTTGTTGACTTAAGGAGACAGTGCTTTATAATAGTTGTTAAATCTATATCTTTAAATTAGTTTTGATTCATCTCCAGGATTTTTATCAAATGTATATCAAGAAAATTTCTTGGTATACACTAAATAAAACTTGTTCCAAAATACTGTACATTGGTGTTTTGTTTTTTAAAGACTATAATTGATTCTATGGAAAATACATACAAACAATATTACCCAAAACTAAACTCACAATAAATTCAGTATTTCTGACAGGATTGGCTTAGTACAAACGAAATGAACTAGAAAGACATGAGAGGAAGTGAATCTCTTTGAGGTTTGCTGGCCTTCCTCACGAATAGATCAAACAATTAATCATAGTGGGATTGTGGTAGCTAATTATTTTCATAACATTTGCAAATATGTGTTTTATCTAAATATTGACACGAAGAAAAAATATTATTATTCTCTTATCGGCAGTGATACTTTTGATAGTAATTAATAGTGGCAGATCAAATTTTTGACGGATTAAAATGACTATAACAGCATTTGAACCTATTACATACCATAATCACAATTTAGATGCGTCGCTTTACTTCCCCTCCAAAGGAAGTTGTGCTAGGCATATCTATCGCTCAAGAAAAATCCATCAACCCCAGCCGGGTTTGAACCCACGAACATCGAATCCCGAGGCGATCATTTTACCCCAAGACCATCAAGATCGACCACTATTATATATTTATATTATAGATAGTAAATGAACGATCTCAAGAAGAAAAAAGAAAGCAGCACCAGTGATAATACTGTTTTTATAGATGAATAAGCAGCCCATATTTCCGTTTCTGAATAAAAAAATTAATCTATAATCTAATATATTAAAATGGACTGTGCAGGCCCAGATGAATTGTGCTAAACAAGAATAGTGTGGAGGTTAAGCCTACTTTCAAATTTGAAAGACAGACAAACATGGGTGGGCCTGGACTTTGCCTTGGAAAGGAAAGCGCTTTTGGGACAGATACAAGTTGAGAATTGTTAAGTTTTGCGGGTCTCTACTAAACTCATCTGATTTATCTTTAAAAGTAAAACTGGAGCTTGATGACAATATAGAAATTAAAATTAAAAGGAGCACTATGGCATGAATAAGTTTGGGTACAAAAGGGAGTGGTAGCAAAATTATATATATATTTAGCACCGCGTACCTCTTTAGATTATACGCAACTAAAATAAATAAAAAGGGATTGTGAATATTATATCAGTAATTGACGTGGATATATATATCACCGCGTATTATTAGCCATATATGCTTATGTAATGATTACGCTAGTGATCTTAGGGTTGAGGATTTGCGCATGCATTTACGTGGAGGGAGAGTGGAAAAACCATTTTGGAAAAATCACCCTCAGTACACTTGACCGAGAATCGATCCTCAATCATCCCGTCATCGGTATTATAGTCTACTTGAGAGTGAAGCCTCAGACCATGAAGACTCCGAAAAGGGTGCAGAGGATATTAATTCCTCATGAAACACTGTAGGAGTAACCAGTTTATAACAAAAAACTAACAAAATGTAATTTTTTTTATTTTGGGAAAGAACAACAATAGATTATTTTAGTAAAAAATAAGCATCACCATTGTATATAGGAAAAAGACGTTAGTAACCAGCTTATATAGGCAAGGGTTTTATATAATTTATGTTGTAAAAGAACAGAAGTTGAATTTTGTCAGAAAATAATAGGAATAACATATCTGAAAAGGACAGAAATTACAGGTCTAGAAATAAAACATAGGGTTTAGTAGATTTATATAGTAAAAGGACAGGCGTGAACTTGCTATTTTAAGAATTTTCATTTTATAGCTAAGGTGCAGCATATATACATTTAACGTGAATCTTTTAACTGTATTGTATTAAAATAAACATTTAAATCATTTTTACTAAAGGTTTTTTTAATTGGAAAACGACAGAAATAATTAGTATTTTAGAAAATAAGCATGTTTAAAGTGTGAAAGTTCAGAAAAAAAAAATGCATATGAAAGAAAAGGTGTAACAAGTTTATTTTGGAATAAAATAGGAGTAGTAAGTTTATAATTTAATAAAAGAATAGTAACAGGTGTATTTAGGAAGAGATCTGTAGTACAGAGAACATAGATTGTAGTTGATAATTTAGAGATCATTGATAACAACATCTCATTTGACAGGGTTAATTAGTTTATATATTTGGGAACAATTTTAACTATAAAATTTATAGTTATAATATTTAATAAGGATATTAGATTGTAAATTAGGAAAATAATAGTCAGGAAATGCATACTATCACTCGGTTAGTAAGTTGTTGACTTCTTGTCTACTATCAAGGAATGTAAAACTCAGAATATACAAAATAGTAATTTTACCACTTGTTCTCTATGAGTGTGAAACGTGGTCTCTTATTTTACATGATGAAAATAAATTTAGGTTGCTCGAAAGCAAGGTGCTTAGGGAGATATTTTGTCCAAAAAGGAATGAGGCTATTGGGGAATGGAGATTTCATATTGATGAGTTACTTACCCTGTATTCATCACAAGACATTGTAATAAAAATAAAGAATTGTTGATTATGGTGGGCAGGAGATGCAACGTGAATGGGAGATTCTATAAATTTGTTCAGGTACCGGCTGACAAATCCATTGGGAAAAGACCATTAGGAAGACCTAGACGTAGGTGGAAATATAGCATTAGAATGGACCTGAAAGAGATAGGGTGTAATGAGGCGGACTGGGTAGAACTAGATCAAGATAAGGATAGGTGGCGTACTTTTTAGTAAGTGCCGCAATGAACTTTCGATTTCCTAAGGCCATATAGTAAGGAAGCTGTAGCCTGATTGGTTGTAGAGAATATTTAAAATTCTAATTTGAATAATATATTATTTCAAATATAGTAATTAATACCTTTTAATAAATATACAACAGAGTAGTTTTAACGTATTAAGATTATGGGTATTGCCTCAAAAACATATATACAAAATAATGTTAACTTATTTACTTATATCTGCATATCAATGATTTAAATACTTTGCAAAACAATATGAAGGGCTCAAGATCATAGTCATTAGTCGTGTGCCAACTTTTGGCAAATATTGAGATGGTAGCAATCAAATGTCCTACGCTATCTGGTGTCTGTCATTAAAAATAATATTTCATTATGAATTAAGTTAATATAAGTGTAATATGGTAAAATATGGTAGCTTGATATATGTTGAACCAGTTAGAAATAATCCACTAGTTGACCTTATTGCAAAATATTTGACTCTATGTAGCAGGTTTACGATTCAAAAATTATATTTTTGAGTGACAAGGCTGAAGATTCAATATTACGGTAGTTCAGTGAGCTAAGATGAATGTGTTCAAAAATTGGGATTCCACTAAGGGAATTAAATGGGTAAATAACAATGTTACTAAAATATTATGTTTTAATTAGATTGAACTAATTACTTAAATCATGTTAATTAGTATTATAAATAATTTTTGTTGTCTTGGCCAGTCATTTAAGCCAATGTGATATTGTAATTTGGACTTAAGCGATAGTAGTTTATTAAAAGTTGACATTTAATTTAGATACTTCAGGAAAAAGATTTAGGCCTATAAAACATCGGGTTACTTAAATGAAAAAACTAATAAATATATATTCAAAGGAACAAAGGAAGGATCCAAGGTGCTGAATATGGATTGTGAATAGAACGATAGGAATGTTGTAGAGGACATAAGTAAGGTCATATGGTAAATTTAAACAGTTCATTTTCTGAAACTCCAAAATATTCAGGATATTTTCCTCCATACCCCAATGTCTCTAACACTTTCTACAAAAGTCTCGTATAAGGTTTAGGTCCCGTGAAAACATAGGAAGCGAAGGTACCGGTAATGAGTAACTTCATTAATAACTACTTATATGGAATACATTATATTGCATTAAAAGTCGTCCCCTTATTTATATATAATTAATATTATGCACTTTTATGCAAAAATGATGCATGATAACATTTTTTAAATATACATTTAAAAAAATCCATTTAAAATTGGCTATGCCGAATATTTTCAAATACAATTAAAATATTATTGAATAAATACAATCATATGAAGTATAAAAATCACATTTTAAACATTGTATCAGTAAATGCAATGAAAAATCTGCGGTCATAGCAATGAAATTTCAAATCATTATTTATTTACAGCTTGAAGTTAGATTTTTTGATTTTATATTCACACAAAGCTCTAGAAGCTAGAGCTTGATTAAATAATATCGTATCTGACACTATTGACACTAGGATTTTGTTGATTAAATAGTGAACCTGACAAAGTATTAGCAAGAATTTGCTGAGCAGATAGTTTGTAGATTATATGGTGGAATAACAAACACTTTAGCGACTATAGCTTAATGAGTGGACTAGATTGTGGTGGTGACAATAAAAGAAGCGATAGTTTGTAGATTATGTGATGGAACTAACACTTTAGTGGTTGGAGCTTATTAAGTAGACCAGTTAGTAGATCTAACAATTTAGAGGCAGTACGTGGTGCAAACACTTTATTGAGTAGACTAGATAGTGGATATGACAATATAGAAGCAATAGTTTGTAGATTATGTGGTGAAACTAACACTATAGTGACTAGAGATTATTGAGTGGACTAGATAGTGGATATGACAATAGAGAAGTGATAGTTTGTAGATTATGTGGTGAAACTAACACTATAGTGGCTATAGCTTATTGAGTAGATAGTGATTCTGATACTCTTCAATTTATATTAGGTTGAGTAAATAAACTAACCTGAAACTCACTCTATAATCTCGAAGCTTAACCCATTTGACCCCACAGTTCCATTATTGGAACATCAGGGAAATAATTTTTTTTTTATGAAAAGGGATTTTAACTTTCTACTTTGGACACACTGATTATTGTCAGAAGGCAACACTGTTCATCATCTAGTCAGCTGTTTCAAGCTTGGTTTGAATACAAAGCTGGCATTTTGTTTAGAAAATCAAGTTTTCCTACTAATATGGCTTCCAAGAAAGGGTGAGTAAATACTTTTATATTCAATTATCTAGTTGTTTGTTAAATCACAATACTATATAGTAAGGATAATGTAAAATTGTATTACAATTGAAATTATTCAATTTTGACTTTTCATAACCTCAAAAATGTGTGTTAAATATGTGTGTTCCGATTTTGGAACAGTGGGACCAAATGGCAATATGAACATTTTGTTCATTTTTTCTTGTTATAGTTTGAGTGCTGATGAAATTGCTGCAATTTTAGAAGAACAAGTGGGATTACTTGAAGCGGAAATTTATATAACCCCTCCAGATAACCCATTGTTATCAGACGAAGATTCTGGAGATGAGGAAGAGACCAATTTTAACCATCTTAGCGGGAATCAATTGAAAGCTGTCTCAGAGGCTAGAATAACAAAGGTTGTTAGTGGAGAAATTGTAACTGAAGAGGTAAATATTCTTTTAGCCTATACAGAGTAGCAGCATGTATTTATAATAATAACATTGATGATAGGTTAATTAATTAAGATTACAAGAAACATAATTAATCCACAATATTTAGTACTTTTTAATTGAAAGCAGTTGTTTATAATAGCTTTATGAACTGACATTTTTTTAAAGGTTCAATTTTTTGAAGAATTGACATCTTTGGAAGGTTTTCCTGGTCCAAACTCTTCGGATCCTGCTCCTAAATCAAGCAATTTAGAACCTGTTCCTGAAGCAAGTACTTCACAAGAAAAAAAGAAGAAGAAACCTATAAGGAAGTGGGTTAGAACAGACATAAAAGAGGTACAGTCAAAAACCTGGACTCTTCCTCAATTTATGGGGGAAGACATGTCACCAGTCCAGATTTTTGAGCTATTCTTTGATGATGTAGTTGTTAAAATGCTTGTTGACTTCACAAATATATATGCTCGTCAAGCTGGTGACATGACATTTGAATTAACATTAGATGAGATGAGGATTTTTCTTGCTATACTTCTTCTTACAGGCTACAACCCACTACCTAGATATAAAATGTATTGGGAAATGAGTGATGATTGTCACAATGAAGCAGTATCTAAAGCTATATCACGAGGTAGATTTGAGAAGATCACCAAGTATTTACACATGTGTGATAATACCAACCTATCAGCCTCTGATAAATTTGCAAAAGTAAGGCCTTTATGGAAAATGTTGAATGAGAGGTGGCTTCTGGCTTATAATAATGAGAAATTATTGTGTGTTGATGAGGCTATGATTCCATACTATGGTAGGCATGGTACAAAGCAGCACATGATGGGTAAGCCTGTCCGGTTTGGTTATAAAGTGTGGTGTTTGTGTACCAGGCTAGGATACTTAGTGCAAGGCGAACCCTACCAAGGAGCTTCAACAGGTAACACAAGACCTGAATTAGGGGTAGGCCTAGGGGGATCAGTAGTGCTAGATTTAATATCTGTACTAAATCATGAGCAGAATGAGAAATATGACTTTTTCTTTGACAACTTTTTTACTTCGCTTTCTCTTTTGGACGAGTTGAAAGAGAGAGGCTGTACTGGAACTGGAACAGTGAGGTCAAACAGGGTTGAAAATGCTCCCCTGAAAGAATCAACAGTCCTTAAAAAAATGCCAAGAGGTTCATTTGATCAGTTGACAGACACTAACTCAGGTACAACCCTAATCCGCTATTATGACAATAGCATTGTCACAATAGCATCAAACAGAAATGGTGTACATCCTACAGGGAAATCAAAACGTTATAGCCGAAGTGACAATAGGTATATTGAGGTTGTTGCACCATCGGCTATTATCAGCTATAACTCTTTCATGGGGGGAGTTGATAGATTGGATGAAAATATTAGTAAGTTAAGGATACATTTCCGTATGAAAAAGTGGTACTATCAGCTCTTTGCCTTTCCAATAAATGTGTCGATTAACAACGCCTGGCTGATATATAGACAAATGCCATGCTACAAGGAACGACCATTGGATCTTCTTGGGTTTACTAGGCAAGTTACTAATTGTTATTTTCAGAAGTATTCAGCCAGAATGATAATAGGAAGGCCATTGCGTAACCCAAAATCCATTGACAATAGAGTTTTGGATGATGTTAGGTATGACAGGATTGAGCACTTAATTTCACCTTTAGGAAAACAAGGAAGATGTGGCCAGTGCAAAAAAAATACTACCAAGAAATGTTGCAAATGTAACATTCCTCTACATGCCAATTGTTTTACCAAATTTCACTTAAAGTAAAAAAAATTTAGTTGTGTATTTTAATTAATTAATTAGTTTTCAAAGATGTTCAAATAAATGAAGAATTATAGTTCCTCTAAGATAAAATAATAGTTGTATCACAATATTATAAGCTATCTTTGACTGTACATTTTATTTGTCATTTTATATTAAATTAAGCACTGAAAAATATAATAAATATTGGAATTTGAAATAATTCTGTTTATTTTATTGATGCACCCTTACAATCCCAATGTTCCATTAATGGAACGTTAGATAATCACTATAAATTAACAATTAAAAAATTAAAAAATATTTTTCATATGTTTTATGAACCTAAAGGAGTAACCACTAACAAGTAAATATGTATTTGAAAGAAAAAAAAAAGTTGGGATCAAATGGGTTAAGTTTGATAAAGGTCAGCTGCATTTAGAATGGCTTTTTTACATTGTATTTCATATTTTTTGTATAGGCGAGTTATTGTGTTAAATAAATTCATTCTCTGATCCGGTTCTCCTGTATTAGACAGTTAAAGTTAAGTACAGCCAGTAGCCTCCTACACAAAGGTAATTATTTATTAGGATAAACTCTAAAAGCTTATGATAGGCCTGCATTTTTAAAGAGTAAGAGAGGCTCAAATAATACGGAGTCTCCAAATGGGTGTAATTTTAAAATTTTAACCATAGTATAAAACCATACACAGTCTCGAATGGTAGACTTTTCGAATGGCCGTAACACAAAGTTTTCAAAGAAGGTTAAGATATTGTATCAAATTTAAAATTGGATTAGTCTTATCGAATCATGCTATATACGTAGGCTATTCGGATTTCAACCTCCGGTGATCTGCTAAGAAGACAAGCAATGGAATATATATATATATATACAAAAAATACATACAGGTCTAGACTACTTCTCAACATAATCCCCCCTGAATTGAAACACTTATCGTATCGAGGTAGGAGCTTTTGTATCCCTGCGTCAAAGAAGGTTGCCGCCTGGGACCTAAGCCATGATTGGACAACATCCTTCAACTCTTCATTGTTATTGAAACGCTGCTGTCGCAACCAGGTTTTCATGTGGGTGAAGACTGAAGAGGTGATAATAACTTGGTGCCAGAACTGGGCTATACTTCCATTCAAATTGGTCCAGTAACGCTTGTGTACGTACAACCGTGTGGGTCCACACGTTGTCGTGAAAGAGCATAACGCTTAACGCCAGCATACCTCGCCTTTATTCCGTAATTGCCCTGCGCAATTTTCTTAGAGTTTCACAGTACCTTTTTGCCGTTATTGTGGCTCCTGGTTCCATGAAGTCAGTCAAAAGCTCTCCTTTCCTATACCAGAAAACGGTTGCCATAAGATTTGTGTTTGAAAAGGTTTGTTTAAACTTTTTGGGTTTGTTTGGTGATTATGTGTGCATCCACTGCATTGACTGCTCTTTGCTTTCAACATTCACAAATTGAAACCACGTTTCATTATCCTTAATGATATGGTCAAGAAATTCATCCCCATCTTTACTGTACCGCTGCAAGAATGTCTGAGCTGATCCCATTCTCTGGATTTTGTTCACATATTTAAGCATTTTTGGAACCCATCTTGCACAAAACTTGTTGTAGCCTAGCCTACCTGTAATGATGAAATATGGGTAAAATCATACGAAAGCTATGAAATTGTGATTCGACGTTTTTTACAAACTTTTTGGTCGACACTATGAACAAGTTCCTCAGTCACCAATGATCACCGACCTTACCACCTTCATCGTGCATGTCAGTTCGCCCATATCTAAGTTTTCCACTCCACTCTCTGACACATCCTTCACTCATAAAGTTTAGACCGTACACTGTACTCATTCTCCGATGAATTTCAGGAGCAGTTTTGCCCTCAGCAGGAAAAAAAAAGGATGACAGCGCGAATTTCGCAGCTGAAGGGAGCATCGATTGCAGCACACATTTTCATAAGACAATTACAACTAGTAAAAAATGGCCAAACAAGTGGCGTGGGGATAGACAACGCATCACATAATGTAATTGCGCATGTACGAGCTCTCTACTCTGCTTTCATAACGAGCGACATCTAAACGGAGGTTGAAATATAAATATCCCTGGTAGTTTCAACTCAATATGCCACGGCACAATTTTACTATTTAAAAAGATGGACGGAGTCAATTTTATACTGGTCTTAGTTATTACTAGAGGTAATTTAACTAATTTTTATAACGTCTATCTACTAGTGCGTATTTTTATGTTAGACTTTATTTGAACAAAATTTTGAACTTGTATCGAATCTGGCTGGCTACCATTTTGATCTCCCGTAATCTTGTTTATATAAATGTACATTCAGTATGAAATTTTGCTTCACAAGACTTCAACTAACATATTACAAATTTGGTATTCTAAGAATTTTCCCAACGTAATTTTCTTAACTCTATCCTCATGAACATTCAATCTATCATGACACAAAGGGTTTCAGAAGGTGTTGAAATATTTTGGAGGTTGAAAAACAACTTATTAACTAAATTGAACTCATATTTAGAATTAACAAGATATGATTTTTGTTTTAGGTCCCTATTCCTTGCCGACCTCAGAAGACGTTTTGTGTTTTCGTCCTTGAGATCCCTGAGGACATTCCTGAGGAGGATATAAGGCATTCTCTTTACAAGTTCCATTCTGTAGTGGAAGTGAGTCGTCTCACTAAAGAGAACCAACCGGCCGGATCTGGGGGACAACAGGGCAGTCAGAGCCAGTCCGGCGGGAATCAGAGTTCAGGTATGGAACATACTATTCAAAGAAGATTTGTGTACCAAAATAGTAGAAGATGGGTTTAAGACGAGGACCAAATACTTCTTTAAAAATGGATTAAAAATCTAGGCGTGCTAAAAGGTACGAATAAAATATTTTATGGTAGCTGCTTTTAAATAAGTTATAAATTAGTACAATTTACCATTTGCATGATTTTGAAGTTTTTAACTATATTATTTTAAATATATCACTCTTTTCTTTATCTGATTTTTAAAAATTGTTGTTAATTGACAATATGTGCTGTATGCTTATTTGAAGTTTATTGAAATCAATCCTTAGTTAGAATATAAATAGCCAATGTTCATTGACGTCTAATGAATGAAAGTTGATATCCAATTTTCCTTTTCCTCTTTGCTTCAAGTACACTGCATATACCCTGAAAGATAGCAGTCTTACCTTAACTGATTAACCTATGGCCCTATCCTATAATCTATACCACTGGACCCATAGTGTAGTGGTAATTTCAACTGGCTTCAGCCCTAAATGTCCCAAGGCTATATTTCCAGCTCACACCTTGGGTATTTTTTCCGAAAGGGGAATTACCCCAAAAGGTCACCAGGGTTTGGTTAGTTAGGCTTAAGTTAGGTTTAAGTGTTTCCACTGGTTCCACATCTTCATACTCATTATCACCATCATCTCATCTCATCGGAAGATGGAGAGAAGCTCAACGGAAAGGATGTACGATTAGTGCATTCGTACGTCCCTTGGGCAACGGTACATTAGTACTGACTAGTCTTTCCTTAAACTGGGCTACGAATGATGTAACCCAGACGCCCAATATTATACTATAATCCACACAATAGTGGAATAAGGAAACAATAAGCTTTCTACCATACAGGTTAAACGAAGGGTAAAAGCCTCTTATCGATTAGCCGTCTAGCCAACCACTTCCTACTTCCTAGAGCATCATCGTCAGTTTCTTCCAGTTAATGGTATAACCTTGTATAATTACCTTGTTAGAAATAGATGATGAATTTAGCACTTTAGTTCAAAACACATTATACTTCTACTATTGTTTTATAGAGAATTGCTGGAGAAATAAAAGAAATGTGCGTCTAGCTTGAATAGGTAGTAAGACACGGTCCTAAAAAAAAAGTCCTGAACATGAAAATGAATCTGATTAACTAAATTGATAGAATATTTTACTGTCGTTACAGTTATACGTGCCCGGGTTATGATTTTATATATAATTTGATAAGCCCGTTTCTGGTAATAGAAATTACGAGTAAATGACTGAACAGATTTTGACAAACGATCACTCATTTTAATGGTTAGGAGTCCAGGATGTCGAGAAAATAGTAGTTTTACATGAAAACAAAATTTTCACGGAAATTTTCAGTTTTAATTCCTTGTTTAATCACCATGGAAACCGTTATTTTCTGCATGGCTGTAAATCTCTAAATAAAATATCTCTTTTTGGCTAAAAAATAATAGGTCAATTTTTATTTTTTGGTCCAAACAAATCACAGTTTTCTCTCTGGATAAATATTTCTCTTTGGATGCTGGTCATAACATATTTAAATTGAGATGCCTGATCTGAGGAACCAATGATTTTTTATTGGAATGTTGTTGTCGTTAATTCACCTTTGAATCATTAATATTGAACATAGTTCGAGAATTAAAAGGTTAAGTTTTTGAGTTCGTGAAAATATTTTCTAAGTTTTGGTTTGCGCATGATAAAATTATATTTAAATATGTTTTGGTATTATAAGCTCAAAAACGAGAAAATGATCTTGAATAATATTTAAAAATAATCAATTTAACTATCTAAGTGTGAGTTTTGGTGTTAATTTTATTCAAATAATGGGTTTTGATATTCATTTTATTCAAATAATGGATTTTGATGTTTATTTTAGCAAATAGTAACAAAATAAGTTAAGCTATGTTTTCATTTTAAAGTTTAATTTTGAGGCAATGATATTTAAAAGTAATATTTTTTGTCTTTTCACATTCTAACAAATACAGGAAGTTCAGTTGTGTTTCCACGTTATTACTTAATTTTGAAGGAATGATATTTAAAAGTACCGTAATGTTTTGTATTGGATACCACATCTATATTTTCACAATCTCTCAATCTGACACCCTCCCACGCTCTCACACTCTCTCTCATACCCTCTACCTCACACACACACACACACACACCACACACACACTCTATAACATTCTCTCATATAATCTTTCTCATTCTCTCTCACACACTCCTACCCTCACAATCACTCTCTATAACACAATTTCTCTCAGATTATCATTATTATACTCTTTCTCTCTTCTCTTAAGCTCTCTTTCAAACACTCTCTCTTCCTCAAACAATCTCTATCTCTCAAACTCCCTCCATCTCAAACTCTCTCTAGATCAGTCTCACTCTCTCTATCTCAATCTCACTCTATATCTCAAACGCAATCTCTCACTCAATCTCTTTCTCAAACTCACTCTCTCAATTTCTATCTCTTAAACTCTATCTCTAACTCTCTTTCTCACTCAAATTTTCTCTCTCTAATTTTCTCCTTCACATATTCTCTTTCTCTCTCACACACACTTTCTCTCTCACACACACACTTCACTCCTCACACACACAATCTTCCATCTTCTCCCAGTATTTATGTGTCTAACACATACACATACTATCACTGTCACTTGCTCACACTCACTCGATCTCTTTCATATGATCATTATCAGTATATTACACTCACTTTCACCTACCTCACCCTCATTTTCTTGCAATTACGCTCATTTTCTCACACTCAACCACACAACCACACACTCAAACGCCACTGTCATTTTCACTATCACATTTTATCACTCTCTCTATCATATACTTATGTCTTATATAATTATAATTTGATAAACCCATTTCCAAGAGTTAAAATTACGATTAAAACGGTATAATCTATTTTAACCAACTAGCACTCATTTTAAAGCTTAGGGATCCAGGATGGCGGCAAAAATAATGTCCTAAAACTAAAACCCAATTTTCTTAATGAATTTTCAATCTTTTCCTTCTTTGTGGGCAGTGGCTCATCTGTACAGTCATTATATGTTAACATCTCCATGGAAACCATGATTTGTGTATAATTGTATATCGTTAAATAATATATATTTTTTGGTTAAAAATAATAAGAGTTCAAACAATACCTTAATTGTGTGGTGTGGTAAAACGAATAAATAGAGAGCTGGGAGAGGTGTCTTTTTAAAGATCTCATCGTGGCGTGAAGGGAGAAAATATACTTTATGATTCAAATTAAACACCGAAAACCAAAATAAATTTTAAGTTGATAACCTTTGACGAGTAAACTTTAGACTAGAAAGTCAAGTGAGGGCTAATTATATTGATCTTTCCCATATAACATTTTAAGAATATATTTTAGTGACATAATCTGCAGACACCGCTGCAACAATCCACTAATAAATTTGCCAATTTGCCAATTTGCCAGACCCCTTTCTCCAATTCACTTTTAGAAATTTTAAATTTTCGGATTAATTGGGTTATCAGGAGTTGTCTCATTACCTGCCCGACAAATTTTAATTACCTACAGGGTATAAAAGGTTGTTTTTTTAAAATTATCATCCTCTCCTCATTTTCTGAAGCCCAATTTTAGATTTTTCTGGTTATTTAGGGCGATACCACTACCTTCCAAGTAAGCAAAATTTCTTGCTTCCAAGCCCAGTGGTTGGGGAAAGACGAAAAACTACTAAAATATAGTTTTGACTATGATTATGCTAATAATACATGTCATGAAAGGGTCAAATTTCCCTGATTTTAAGTTGTTAAAATTGTGAAAAATAAAATATGTATTTAGACAACAACTAAGGGCAGTTCTAATAATTATAATAGTTATTTTAAAAAATAATCAATCATAAACCGCAATAGTGTAATGATTTTCCACAAAATATTGTTCTGTGTGTGGAAACTACTTAATTTCATTTCAAAATTAAATTGTATTTTATATTTTAAAGATGTATAATAATATGTATAATTGTAAAGAAAAATTACTATCAAATGTTCTTCTTTATCGAAAGGGAGGTGAAATCCTTGAAAAATGTACCATAGACAAGGTATTTACCATGAATATATTTGCCAAATACATTCGGCTTCAAAATATATATGGGCTTATTTAATAATTAGTTGGCATTTGTAAGAGTGTGGCTGTAACTAATAGTTTAAAATACATAAAATAATTTATATTGCTAGTTTTATATTATTCTGCAGTTTGGAAGGATTATTTTATAATATTTTCCTCTTCAAGAAATATCCGCAACTTCATAAATAATAATATGTATGTTTAAACAATTTAAATTATTTGGGGTTGAATCTCCCAATCTTTGAACCCAAAATTTAGTTAACTATTGATTTATGGTTGGTAAGTCCAAAATAATACTTCCCTTAACTCTTTAACAAATTACATACTAATACGCTTTCTAGAAACTTAAAAGAATATTGAGATACGAAATTTTGGCTGGTTAATTTGTTTGGTCGTCTTCTGCGGTCACCCAGACGTAATAAAGGACCGTACTATATTTTTTTGCACCTAATCTTACTACCTATTTAGAATTCAGGTTATACGCATATGTAACAATTACGATGATGAGTTAAGGATGAATAAGGTTGAATTTGAAGGAAGTGTACCCGCAAATGCGTGAATGGAAGATTGGGAAACCAATTTGGAAAAAACACCCTTAATATACCCAACCAGGATTCGAAACCCAATCTCCCTGTCATTGGAAGTCTAGTCTATCACGAGAGTGATGCCTTAGACCATGCGGCCACTGAAGCAGGTAAAGGACGGTCCTGTTGTTCACTTAGGCATGTATCTTGTTCTTGTAGTTTATATTAAAAAAAAAATCCTAGTGGTGTTCCAGAATAGTTCGAGGAGTTGTGTGGAGGGGCGGTGTTGGTTTGTGGACATGATCAAAGATGAGGGGGTGAGGGTTGGTTGGATTACTGATAACTGCTGGGAGGGAGTATTGAGAAGATACACCAAAATGGCTGGAGAGGACAGGAGGAAATTGAAGAAAACGAACACCTTCCAAAGTTTACTACACCACTCTACTTTGAACAGAGATTTGAAAACTCATGCTAAAACTATTTTTTTTCTAAGAGATTAATATATTTTTATAAAATACTATATCATTATAAAAAAGGATGAACTTATGATCACGAAAAAAATAAATCATCATTAATAGTGTTAATATTAGAATAAGTTTTAGATCTATCCCCAATGTTTAAATGTATCTACTAGCTCATTATGAAGTTTCCTGGTTTTGGTCGAGCAGGTCCTCCAGTTAAAGCCAGCTCTGCCGCAGTCGCTGCTGCTGCGGCCGCCGCCGCTGCGGCCGCTTCTGCTCCTGCGCAAATGTCTGACTCACCACCTATTGTTAGAGTGACCCTGGCCAATCTGGAGGAATCAAACATTTTACTCCAAAACGGGCTCGATTTTTATGGTGCCACATTCTTCCCTACTGAGTCAGCTGCCTCAACTACCGTGATGCGCTCTACAGGACGCAAGTCGATCGTCGGCAACAGGTATTCATTTGGACCACGGTCTTTAAACCCTTTCAATTAGGTTTTGGCTAGTTACAGGCTGTCTACAAAACATATTTTACTAAATTCCCTGACTTTTCCAGGTTTCCAGGCAACATTTTTCAATTTTCCCTGACTACTTTTTTCCAGTCTTAATGGTGGATGATGACTTGTTTTATTTATTATTGATCACATATTAAAAAAAGTTTGTATCTACTAAACATAAAGTTATATCAGTTATTTTAAAAATTAAAATGTTATTTTATTTAGGTATTATTTAACTTTTGTTTTAGTGTTTCGTTGCGAAATTAATGGGATATTTTAGACCCATTTTTAATTCCCTGACTTTTCCTTATTTTTAGTTAAATTCCCTGACAATTCCCTGTTTTCCCTGTCATCCTAAAATTCCCTGACTTTTCCAGGTTTTCCCTGTTTTCCCTGTCTGTAGCCACCATGAGTTAGCAATTGCAACATTAAAGAGTTAGTGTATATGTTAAGAAGTGTGCTGAAGAAATGATCCAATTTATATCCAACAATTCACCAAAGGTCATATGCGGTGTGATATAATATATTCTGAAAATTGAAAAATGACACCCGGACACGGGAATCGAACCAACACCACCTAAAGAGAAGGCCTGCTCGCTAGTGTTTGGGAACAGCGTAAGTCAGGGACTTAAGGCCACCTGTCTCGACAGGAATTCCTTTCTTTCCTCTCACAAGCGGTCAGTTTAACGGCTAAGTTAATAGCGTGTAGTTCAGGATGAACACGAACTAGCGTGGTTTTATGGTGCATTCTTAATTATTCACGTACTACGGTTCATTGCGAACACAATACAATGTGTTTAACGCTTAAAATAAGTTATTTTAATCAAATTCGAATGTGTTGTGCGTTTTATATTGTGCTTTATCTGGTCTGTACCTAATGTGAAATATATTTTGAAATGCTACGTACATTTTCAAGTGCATTCTAAAAATGTTTTCTTTGTGTGTGTGTGTGTGTGTGTGTGTGTATTCTTATTCAGTTATGTGTTTTAATACTGAATTTAATTATAGTTAAATATGGTTTGGTAAGTGTTGTGTACCAAATTACCTGGGAAACTATAAAAATAAACCTAAAGTCTACGTGTTTGGTTTTCCAAATAATGAAAATATTAAGAAGAAATGGTTTAATTCAATCCAAAGAAAATATTTTCAGCCCACTAAACATTCAAAGGTAGTCCATATGAACACATTCATTTTATTGAATGCTAATTTTTATAGACTTGACGTTTACACACATTTTAAATCCATTTTATTGAAATCTTAAGTTAATACATTTAGAAAAATATAAAGGCTTGACAGTTATTCGTATTAAACTTGTTAATAACTTTATAAATTTGGAACAGTTTGAATTTATATAGAAAATTATTTATTTATTCAAGATTAGATTTGTTTTAGTTTTTTTACATAAAACTAATATAATTTTAAAGATTTTGTGAACACCAAAATTGTAATCTTCAAGTGAATCTTCTAAACTTCTTAAAATAAAATCAGATACTACTAATAGAATGATGCGGTGTTCCCTATCGTTTACAAATTGACAAATTAAAGTTAAATTAAATTGATGGTAGGCCTATTAAAATACCATACCTGCATTGGCACTCACGTCAACTAAATTTCAAACTCGTCTTGTCTGGTTGGCCATTGACGAGAAGTTCGAATTTTGAATCCTACCAGATTTATGAGAGAGTAGTCACCTCAATGGTTACCCACTATCCCTTAGTGTGTATGTGGGCACATTTTACACTATATAGAAATTCCCTTTTTCCACTATCTCTCAAAACCCGTCAGGGCTACACGCCTATTTATCACGATAATATAATAAGGATGAGTAAAGTAGAATTTATATTAAATGTACCCAAATGTGTGTGGAGAGAGAGATTTAGGAAAGGCTACTCTCAGTATACCCAGCTGGGATATGAATCCCAACTTACCTGTCATTGTACGCCTATGCTCTAACCACTAAGCTAGCCAGTAATCTTCCCATGTTCAGGGTCATTCTTCACTCATATTTTAAGGCAGAGCCTATGATGAACGTGCGGAAATCGTCGGCTACAAATATGTGATTTTATTAAGATCACGAGCTATCAGATAACACAGCCACTCTCGACTTGGTAGTTAGCTTATTTCTGCCACTTGTACAATTATTAAATATGCGATCCCTTACAATTATAATAATTGTAAAGTGGCAGCAATAAGCCAACTACCGAGTGGAAGATGGCTGCGTTATCTGATAGCTCGTGATCTTAATAAATCACACATTTGTAGCCGACGATTTCCAAACGTCCATCATAGACTCTGCCTTAAAATATGTGTGAAGAATGATCCTGGGCATGGGAAGATTCCTGGATAGCTCAGTTAGAGCACTGGCGTAATAAGCCAAAAGTCCAGGGTTCTATTCCCGTATCCAGATGTCATTTTTCAATTTTCAGAATATTGTATCTAGATTTGAGTAAATCCTCACTAAAACCAATATAACAGATTTGGCTATTTGATTCTTTAATATAATATAATCAAGAAGTGGTATATGACCATATTTTAACAAGTATAGCCACTTGGAAAGCGATTGTATCAACCGTCAATCAGAAGATATTATCTATTAACTTGAATTAAGTTTGTCGTATAAATGGTTGTGTCTTTAGCAAATTGAGTATTTATTTTAATCAACTTTATCAAGAAACTACATCGTTATTAATTTAACTATCATCTTATAAATGTCACGTTATTTTTTTAAAAACAATTTTATAGTCTAAGAATTCCCCGCTAGAAGTCTTTGTTACCGTCATTTATGATCTTAAAAACGTATAACGCTATGTTCTATTCTGATTTTGAATCTATAAATTATAAACATGTTTAACGTGTAACATATGTACCACAAAAACAAACGTCATAGATATTGTTTAATTTTGAATTCTGATTTACGCACTCCGCTATGGGGGGAGGGTGGGGGCACGTGGATTAAGTGTCAAGCTCATTTGGTCGGGTTTGACGTGGTGATTAGAATTTTAATCACACCAAGGTGTAGCAAACGTGTTTTCCCTAAATAGTTTCCCAATCTACCTCCAAGCAAATGAGGTTACCCCATAGGGTAATTAGAATTATAATAGATCAAATTGATATAAAGACATATTTAAAAAAGTTATCTATGACTATTTCAGAACTCTTGACGATAATCTGAAATGTGCGTATAAACCGAGCGGGTAGTAAGACGCGGTGCTAATAGTAATAATAATAATAATAATAATAATAATAATAATAATAATAATTAATTATTATATAATAATAATAATAATAATAATAATAATAATAATAATAATAATAATAATAATAATAATCTGTAAGGGCAGCTGTTCTAGCCATCATCTGCATGTGACCTTCATATTAGGTTTATTGAAGTTACTTGTAAAACTTTTTCATTGTAACATAATGTTAACTCACGTGAATAGAATAATTTCAGGCTAACTTGGACAATCGATAAGCAACTTCTAGGGCTGCTTGCGAATCCATTCACATTAAGCCTTTAGTAAGAATCGTTTCTTGTTTTAATAAAATATTTGTTATTAGGTGAGTTGATGTCAGTGACCACTTTTAGGCATTTATAGAATGAAGGGGGCCCTTGTTTATGTTAGCTGCTTTGTGCAGCAAAGTTAAAGCGGGCATCATAAGAGTTTTATTGAATGACATTAGTCAGAATGTTCCCTCTATTCCAAAATACAACAATAAACTCAAAATTTCGTGGTCACTAATATATTTATTGATCTGTTCAATTCCTCTTGCATTTTGTCTGTTTATTTCAGACCATTTTGTTCACTGAGTTTACGATAATGTCAATTTATTTATAAAAACGTAAAATAGATTAGGATTATCCTATTTTTCAAGAAAGTGTTCATTTTTTCTGGAAATAATTTTCATCCATGCATGCATTTTTATTTGCAAACAAAGTATTTCGGTTCAATCCAGCGGAAAGTATTTTCTAAAAACAAGATGAGACACAACCAAATGCTAGCATTTGCATATAATGTGTAAACCATCCCTATACACATAGTTCAGTGTGATATAAGATCTCACCTCTGATATGGTTTGGGCTAGAATTATGTTGGTTTCAATAAGAGATGTGTATGATTATATCAGAGATCCCTAATTTATCAAACTAAAACTTGCCATAAGATATTTTTAGTTTTATACGCACTTGAAATGAATTTGTAAAAAAAAAAAAAAAAAAAAAACTGGTAATTTATTAAAGTGTTAGAATTGTTAGTTTTATCAACTTACACGCTTTGCAAGATATACAGTTCAATAAGTAAAGTAAGGAAGTTAATTCGCAGGCTGATGAACATTAGACTAATTTTGGAATGGAAGGGTATTATATTTTTAAAGGTGCAGTTTTCAATCAATATTCTAATTCCTTGAAATTCATATTAGCAAAGAACAAACAGGCACAAAAAATTTATGATGTCACCTTGACAGTAAAGCTTTAATTTCTAAATTATATTACAACCCTTGATTTAATTCGGAATATACAAGTTTAAAGACGGGATCAAATTGTTTTTGTAATGTGCCTTTCCATTCGATCCACATAATCCTTATGAAGCCTCCCCGGTAACAAACAACATGACTAGTTCTCCTAGTTTGGAATGATAGAAGTAAATAGCAATTGAAGTAAGAGGATAAATAGCTTTCATACATAATCTAAAACAATATATTGTCATAATCATGCCAATGGAAATGTTACGGGTAACTAGGACCGCCTGATTAATCGTGCCTAGCCTGCAATATTTGATCTACAACACCTTTCCAGGATTCAAATCACTACTTCGAGTGTTCTTATATTAACGCTTTAAAATATTTTCCTTGCTCTTCCGGTCATAGTATAATACAATGATTATATATAAACACAAGCAACATATTTACAACATCAGACTAGTAATTGGACATGTTTGTTGCTGTAATGTCATATTGGGAACGGATTAAACTTAAACAATCCGTGATGTAATAAATAGTATTAAGCACAATGTTATGCTGAACATTCCATTTACTTGAATTGATATTGAAAAATATGTAGCAACTCATCTATGGTTAAGCTGAAACTATTTTTGTAGCTCTAAAAATTACAAAATTACACAATAAGTTATAATATATTTTAGGTAAATTTTAACGAGGATAATATCATATTCCTAAAGTCGTCAATCAAATTTCGAATAGTTCCTAGTGTGGAGGTACAAAACTTTATATTTGAAATTCAAAGTGTCACTGAACCGGTACAGATGAGGTTTTAAACCTGAAATTGGCCTCTCCAGTTTCACTCGTTTGCTCATAGGGACCGGATTCTTAGGCACCAAAATTGTTTAAAATAGGCAGGCAAATAGTCATTAAAACATGGAAGCACCGTAATAGGCACTTAAGGGAAAAAAAGCACACAATAGATCATGTAAAATTGATTTTACTACCTGCTATTGGATTTGATTACCTAAAACTAATTCACACTAAGCTATTTTTTAGCACCATGTCTCACTACTCTATTTGAATCTCTAACTCCACTCCAATGGTAGTCCAATCTAATGCGAGACTGATGCCTTTGCCCATTTGACTACTGAAGCGGGTCATATACTGCTAGTCCTTAGACAATTTTCTAAATTTTTAGTGTTAAAATGGGTTATATTTTCAAATAGAAATATTTTTTATGATTTGAAAAGATGAGTTCTGCTTTACATATTTCAAGGGACAAAATTTCAAATTTGCCGTTTACAAAGGAGTTGAAATTTTCTCCTGCTATAGCATGCCGTTTCCTCTCTAGATGTCTTCCACTGCTCCTACTTTCTTCCACCCAATTTATGCTCATTGGAAATTTTTAAACAAGTGTCTATTTTCAAATCTACTCCAAACAAATATGCCACAACTTAAAATTTCTAAGGAACTGGACTCTCTCTTTCATCAGAAATCCATACCGTTTGAAAAAGAGAGAGGCCAATACCAAAATAGGCGCATTAAGGCACTTATTCATAAAATAGGCAAAAAAAACAAGCATAGGCAATTATAGGCACTATAAAATTTAAGTATTGTACTCATAATAACATTAAATGCACATCTATTTGAAATGCCTATATTCTACGATCAAGGAAAAGAAAAGGCAAAAAGACAAAATCCGGTTCCTATTCATTATATACCTCCATTATGCAGTGATAAGACGCAACCAATATGTATTTGCATAGTGTACTCTTTTGAGTGCCAGTTAGAAAAATAGGTCAAAACTAATTTATTTGAACTTAATAATCGTAATTACATAGACTAATAGAGTTGATTTTACATCTTACCTAAAGTTAAATCCTGTGCACTATCTCTTACTAAGAACACTCATTAGTCCTAATTAATTTTGTGTTAGTGTGTTAGAAAATGCAGTATATTCCTGAACGTATTAGCGCCCTACAATGAGATAAAATCCCGTAAGATCTCGTTAAATATCATTGAAAATTGAGGCTTTGTTCCTTATAGAGATCTAAAATTGCTGCAAGATACTTTAGTTTTGAAGCCGGTGAGGTTAAATATGTTATATATAAATATTTTGCAAAATAAAAAAAAATCCTTAATTTGACAATCTGTGTAAGTAGTTTAATCTAACTCATGAAATCAATACGAAACTTTATAATTTATCAATAAGTAAATATTCTCATGCTACACATACTTACCAATGTTTTGTTGCTTAGAATCTTCGATGTGGTAACGTCATCAGGTCAGCGAGTCAGGGATATGCTTCCAGTGTTCGATGCTGCGGGTTTCTCCAAGATTCCTCCTCCGACCACCAAGACCATCAAACCTCGCAACAACTAGAACACATCCTAATGCACTCAAAAAGGAGAACTGGCAAATGGCCTGGGTTGCCTTTTCGCTGATGCTGATGCTGCAGAGACTAATTCTGCTCATGCTGATATTGGTGCTACTGATGTTGCTTATTGCACTTACCGCTAATTAAAATCATCATCGTTCATTGTAGACTATCCAAAGTCCAAGATATTCGTAACTTTCAAATAGATACTGGCCAAATTTTCAATGAATATTATGGCTTTTAGTTTAAAGCACATTCTATACAGGTTTATCACAGAAGAATACTAATTGATTGACCTTAATGTAGTTTTAGCTATCGCTCATTATATATATTGTACTGCAAATATACTGACAAATGTAAAAATCAGTTTTGAATAAATAAAACATCTTTTTAGTGTTGATAGGGAAATAAATAAATGAAATATTTTATCGAAATATTTTGAATTTCTCTCTCTTCTTTCTCTCTCTCTCTCTCTCTCTCTCTATCTCTCTCTCTCTATATATATATATATATATATATATATAATTTTTTTCTGTGGCCTAATAATACCAAGCCACATGAGGTACATAAAATAATATTATATCAAGAGTTAAGAGCTGTTAAATCCCAAGATATTTAAAAATTATTAAATAAAATACTTAATTTATTTATAATAGATGATGCTTAAATGTCTCAAGAACAAGGTCTTTCTATTGCAATTACTTAATAACGGCCACTTCCATGATTGCCAACGGTATAAAAAAATTATGGCTGGTCTTAGTGACTAGTGGGTCAGTCATTAAAATATAATAATTGTCTTTTTTATATTTTAGCTCTAATATATATTGTATAATGCATATTATCATTATTATTATTATTATTATTACTTGAGGTATTATACGTCCACCTTATGAATGGAATGATATCAGATCAAAACCCTAAAACTATCTTAAGTCTTGAATAAACACAACATCCTACCCACGGTCATTAATTCGTCACTTTGAAAGGGGAAATTCACAATTCACTAATGATACATTTTTCAGCCATGCCGGGAATCGAACCCAGAACCCTGAACTCACCCGGGAGACACGCTGCCAACTGAGCGAAGGTGTCGGTCAATTATTGAGTGTAAAAAAAGAGTGGTGATTAATTTTATATATCTTCTATGAATATAAGTTTAAACTCGTTTTTTGGATCAATCGTTATCTATATCAGTGGTTTTAAGGTCTAGGTCAGGGGTGCACAACCTTTTAACACGTGAGAGCCACTTTAACTTTAACTGATTAATGGCGGGCTGAAAGAATATTCCCAGCCTCCCTCCATTTCACCAGCCACCCACCTAACTTTTCCTCCCTATCCTAACTTTACCAATAGATTATAGTGAAAAATGATGCTTGAAAAGCTTACTTGTGATACATGTTAAAATTGTATATAGCTACTCCTAAACAATCTCTAGTAGGTAATTGGCTAAAAAAAGTCATTCCTCAATTAGGTTTGATGTCACCGATGCAATACCTATTAGATTCCGAAATAGTGATTTTAATTTGTATGGAAACTTTTTTAAAAAAACAATTCACAATTGCACTAAAACTATCTATTTTAAAGAATGCACACGTTAAAAAAGGAGAAATATTAATAGGCCGACAATTATATTTACTTATAATAGGCCTAGTGAGAGACTTGACACTGTTTTTATTGTTCTGTCAATATCGGGTTTAATGTTGGATACAGCAATTAGCAAGTTCCCCTCCAAATGTTCATCAGTTAAACGGAAACGACTTCTTGATTTGATCTGTTTTATCAAATAAAATTACTGTTCACATAAGTAGGTGCCTTCGAATAATGTTGCAATGTTTAGAGCATGTTTGTACAATATTACCATTTCATTAGGCAAATAATTTTTATAAAAATCCAATAGAAAGAGACTTCTGAAAATTTTCTTCCAAATTCAGAGTTACAATAAAGATCAAGTAGCTCCATCTGGAAATCAGGTGATGCTAAACAAAAAAATGTGATGTTCTGGGTGGACTCCCAAATACAATTTAAAATTATATCGATTTCTGGCGGGCCGCATAAAGTGAGGTTAGGGCCACATGCGGCCCGCGGGTAGAGGTATGTACACAGCTGGTATAGTTCTTTACGCTCGTATTGTCAGCGACGAGGAAGTCTGGATTAGAATTCAATTTTGGTGTACTCCCAGTCATTTATTTCCTAAATGGTTCCGCACACTCCCCCCACGAAATTTCGAGTACATTAATTGATATAAATTATACAATTTTTAGCTCAAATGGTCAGTTTGAAAATAAATAAATTATAATGCCTTTTGAAATTATATTGTTGTTGACGTATTTTAAGTATTTAGCAATACATTTTACTGTCTTAATTTAAAAAAATTACACATTACTTATTAATTGTTTAAACTATACCTTTTATTTAAAAAATAATAATGTTAAAATTATCTAAAGATTCAAATACAGCCTATCACCATATATTTATGGTTCGATACTCTGTTGTTAACCTGGAATAACTTGAAAGGTGCTTGCACCAATGACAACATTATTAATGTTTCAAATCTTAGGTTTAATGAAGTCATATTAGTGTTTCAAAAACAAACATAAATCAGAACTTAAGTTTCAGCTTAGTATCTGACATTCTTTTAAATTTAGCTCGCCATGCTATGATTTTTTTTTATTTGTGTATATGTCTTTCGTTACATAATAAAACTGTATTCAGAATTCTCTCTTTAAAATTTTCAAAATGTCCCCCAAATCTACCATAATAAATTATATTTATTTGGTTAAAATGTTAACTAAATTTATGAGTTTGAAGTATTATCTTAAAACATCACTCAAATTGAAATTAATATTATAAGTCTAAAATGCTTATGTTTAGTGTTTCAATATTATTAAATGTATAATAATGTGACATTTATTTGGTTTTAAGCGCGCTGACTCGAAAACACACTATAAAGCTATGAAACATTTAAAATGAATTTTTTTAAATATATTATATAAACTTAAACTTTTTACTAGAGGGAATATTCTTAGTTGGAGTAGCTAGCTGTATAGAGAAGGCGTCTGCAACTAGTCAATAGTGTAAGAAAACCACACCTTAGTTAAAAGTCGTTATTTGGGTTTTCTTAACTTGTAAATATATTAAATACTTACCCATATGTTTGAGAGTGACCAAAATAAATTCAATCGGTCATAATGGTAGAGTTATTTTGTTTCGGATTAGTGGCGATATGTTTAAAATAATAGTTGAATTGTGATAGAGATATAAGTTATATTCATACCAGTGCAAGCTTATACCCTGATTTCGAAATCAGACCCAACTTGTTTCTTTGTTTTAAAATTTAAGCACTATGAGCTTGCCCCTTTTCCTAGGTAACGGTTTTCTTTGGCTTTTAGTGGAGTGTTGTGCATCGTAGAAAGATTTACTGAGTATAAAGAAGTAATATTAGCTGCTAATGCTTTTGTCCGGGTATTAATATGTGATAAGGCATGTCAATTTGAGCTAACGGCCACAGATTTAATCAAACAACTTTAGACAGAATCTGATGTAGAATCCCTTTCTTCCCTAGCAGTTTACAGACGGATAAATCAAATGGTATGATTGACAGAGCTTAAGGCTGTGTAAGAATAATAAAAAAAAATTCAAAGTTTTAATTTGCATGATAATGAAACTACCTAATAAATTAAAAAGTATTAAAAAAGTAATAGTTAAGAAAAATTGAAATATAGTTTTTGTTTGGAAACTTATGTGTTTAATTTAATAATACTAATTTATTCTCCAAGTTTAAATAGTATAAGCGAAAGCCTTACATTTTATGGAGTTTTTTTCAGATAGTAAAGCTTAATTGTAAGATTATTTTAAAATATAAATTTTATGATATAGCTTACATACTAATTATTGTTGGTGAATAGTTAAATTCGACTTGTGGCAGATTTTCTCAATACTGTACAAATAAAGCTCGTAATAGAAAACTACTACTGTCTGGATTTCGAAATTTTACTTAAACAAGCCAATACATAATAAATAAAGGTCATTTTAACGTTTCTCATCTCTACTGCTTGTAAAAAAAAAGGTGTCGGTCTGTATATCTGTTGCCTAAGATAGCTGGAACCGTTTAACTGATAGTGACAGGTTTTTTTTATTCTTAGGATATTTACCTAAACAGGTCTTAGCATATATTTCATCACGCTAATACTTTATAAAGGTGAGTAGTAAGCTACGAGGTTTTAAAATCTGGTGAGTATTTTATCGAATTGAAGGTCACCAAAGAGAAATATATATTTAAAATGCAAAGAATAATTGTATCACTTTAAATCCAAAGAGTAATTAATTCAAATATAAATATTAGAACTGTAGAAAAGACTATTGAAATTTGTCAAAACGTTAGCGTGACTTACTGAACTATCAATCATCTTTTAGCCAACACATAATCTATCGAGTAGAATTTCATTTGAAAATTCAAATACACATGAACTTGATAAACAAGGACATATGTTTTTGGTCTTACGAAGTGCTTTATGTACTCGTACACTGTGGAGTGGCAAACGCAAGGACTGCCACACGTTCATAAACTGTAATGGCTTCAAGAAAATTCAGACCCGACGATATATATTCGGTGATAGTTTTGAAGATTCCGAACTCAAATATAGAACCACAACTGCAAGCAAGTGTAATTAAACATTTGGTAAACAACCTAGTCAGCTTTTTGAATCGATCATTTCCATGCATGCAGAAAAATTATCCATAAAGCTTTCAAAGAGCAGCGTCAACGGACATGACGGATATACCAAATAATATCGTAGACGGCATCCCAACGATAGAGGTGCTCTTCCATAATCTGTTCTGGTGCAGTTGGAGATAGACAATCATTGAGTGGTTCATCGCAACCCGTCATATTGAGAGTTTTCGATTCCAATAGCCGTCCAGTTTAACAAATCTATTAAATATGTATGAGAAGTCATCAATAATGGTAGTGATCAACCTACGTTTAGTATTAACTTGAGACCAATAAGGTGGAACAATATTTCAGCTGGTATTATTAAGAATGTTAGGCATTTAGCTTCGATCTCAAAAATGGACCACGTGTCTCTTTTACAACTAGTAGCGCCTCACCCATTTTGTCTTCCTCCAGAAGGTCCTCCTCTGGATCCCGTATGCACAGGATTTCAGATCTGTCTCCATTCTTCAGTTTGGAGATGGAACAGCAGTTTCGATGTACTGTCTGGCATTGGGATAGTGGTTTCCCAGCCAGTGGATCCATCCGTTACACGATTCGATGTACCATCAGTCGTCCTTCTCTATAAAATACGTCAATCCTCCATCGCTAATTTCTACTTTAATAAATCCTATAAGCATTACAGCTTATTGTCTGAACATATCGAATGCGGTAAAGCTCTCTCCGTCCACACGCATCTTTATATGGTCAGTGAAAATGGTGGGGGGAAATTGTTCTCCCCTTTCTATACAATGTTAGCTGCATCGATCAACGAATTGTGTGACGAGTCGATATCTAGCCATCTAAGATAGGCTTATCTCCAGCATGTCTTATGAACTTTTATACAAGGTACATGTCCAGGTGTGATGTATTCCCAAGGTACTTGGTGTAGAATCCCTCAATGTTAGGTTTACCTCACCTACCTTCTAATATAAAGGTCCTATGATTCGTCTCGAAGAGTTTACCTATCTTGAGCAGTTCTACCAACAAGTTTTCGGCATATCCTTTTGCGAAAACGTCCTTATGTTCACTGATACAAAAGATAACTCCGCTTTTAAACTTGTTCGGTATAGGATCAATAATTCTAACATGCAGATAAACGCTAAACGCTATGTGAAAGACTATCGTCAATAACATCTGTCGGTTTCATCTTGATAGTCGAGTGCACTGTTTGATTATACTTGTAGAGTAAATAATAGATCATATCAATCCATCGATACGATCCTATAGACATTAAACTCGTTCCCCGTCATATTTTTAATGCTTGATTGAATCGTTCGACGACACTTGCCTTGACGTTATTGTATGTTGAATAATGATTGATCCTCTTTCTTGCCATGAGAGATTTGAAATCCGCGGTAGAAAATATGCTTCGATTATATATCTGCAGATGGCCTACGGAGGGTGATCAGTTTGCGGTCAAGCCAACCCGGAAAGGCGCTCGTGCTCGTCAGCAAGTGGGAGCCGCATGCCCCCACAAAGCAGCTGGGTCGAGTCTTTAGCGAATGCAGTCTCCTCTGTACCACAAGACCTGCTTGCATGACCTCCCCAACTACCGGAGAGGTGGCGCGATAGGCATAGTCTCAGGCAAATCAGCCCTTTTCAGCGCCAACAAGGCTGCCAGCGTGACCTCCCAAATCACCTGGGAGGCGCGTGCAGACAGAGTTTGCAGGAAGAGTCGGCCCTTGTCAGGGCCGACAAATCAAGCACTTTCTAAGCCTGCAGGGCCCCTTCAACTCCCGGAGGCGAGCGTTTCGTGGGCGGATGTCTACGAGAGTCGCTTGTCCTTCTCGGGGCGAGCGACGATCAAGCCCTTCCCAGGGCTAACACGGTTACCAGCGTGAACTACCAAATTACCGGGCAGGTGGGTGCCAGTGGCAGCCAACAAAAGGATGAATGGCCGATGAATCTAACGCGGAAGAAGCCAGTGGTTACTTCCTGGAACCTAAATACTCTATTCCATTTAACCTGACGGGCTGCGGCTATAGAAAATGGTATAAACAGGCTCGTTTAGAGAGGGGTTCTAACATGTACCCTTTGCATCACATGCATCTGCCCTTTATTTTCTCAGGTGCAAAGTAAAGTCAGGTATTTCATTGATATTCTTGGAAACAGTCATAAAAAGGATCGATTCAATTAGTTGACAGAGATCACTTCATGATAATAATAATGATAAGTATAGAAACCATGCATAGATTCCTTAAAAAAACAAATGGGTGGTCTTATTATGCTTGAATATTCCTTTAAAAAAGAGAATAAGCTTGCCTTGGCGATGTCCTCCAGCTAAGCGTCGATCATAACCAAGAAACAGCTGGATAACCAGATGCTGTACGCTGTGCGCTTCGCCCATTTGGATTAATGATGCACGCTGCAAGTTCAATCGAGGGAGAGAGAGTCAGACGCTGATAGAAACGAATTCCCAGAAAGTAGGTACTAAAAGGTAGCAAAATTCAGATAAGGGTAATTTTTCTAGGAAAATAATCTAGGGTCAAGAGGTATCAAGAACTTTTCCGAAAAAGTCTCTATGTTCGGTTGAGGTAGAATTTTCCTAGAAAAATAATCGATAATCGGGTTGTAGCATTATAAGATCGAATTTTCCGCGGAGCATGTTATGAAGTCAGCTTAGTATGAATTTTCATCAGAAAATGCTTTAGAGTCAAGTGGTATAAGATCGAGTTTTGCCCGTCAAATGCTACAGAGACAGCTAGGCTCAATTTTTCGTCGGATGATATCAGAATAAGATCGATCTTCCTCCAGAGAATGCTAAAGAGTCAGCTAAGTTCGAATTTCATAGGAAAATGTTCTGGTGTTATGTGGTAGCTCGATAAGATCAAATTTTCCCCGGAAATTGCTATAGTCTGGTAAATTCTAAATTTCTTCGGAAAATGGTCTATTGTGGGTTGGTATATCAAATTCTCTCGGGAAAACGTTATACAGTCGCTAAGTTCAAATTGTACTAAAAAAATTATATTGAGTTGGTTTGTAGCTTGATAAAATCTAATTTCCCCATACAATTTCTATAGAGTAGGCTAGGTTCATATTTTCCTCGGAAAATAGTTAGGAGTTGGGTTGTAGCTCGATAAGATCTAATTTTCTAAGGGAATTTCTATAGAGTCGATTAAGTTCTAATTTTACTTAGAAAAGGCTCTGGAGTCATAATATAAAATTTTAGCGGGAAAATGATAGAGAGTTGAATTAGTTCAATTTTTCCTCGGAAAATGCTCTGGAGTCGAGTGGTAGCCAGATTAGATCGAATTTTCCCCGCAAAATGATAAGAGTCGGCTAAATTCAAAATTCCTTTGTAAAATGCTACGGAATTGGGTTTTAGCATGATAAGATCGAGTTTTACCCGGAAAATGCTATTAAGCTGGCTAAGTTCAAATTTTTTTTGGAAAATGCTTTTCTGTCAGGTAAAATAAGATATAATATTCAGCAAAGGTTGAACTTTCCTTAAAAAAATTTCTAGGGTCAGGTGGGTGGCACGTTAAGACAAAATTTACCCCAGAAAATGGTATAGAGTCAGCTTATTTCGAATTTTCCTCGTAAGTAAGTCAAGTGGTAACACGAAAAAGTAGAACTTAGTCTAGTTAAACTCGAATATTCCTCGGAAAATGCCTTAGAATTGGCTAAGTTATTAATTATCTCGGAAAATTGTTTAGGCTATGCGGATAGAACAATAAGGAAGAATTTTCCTCAGAAAATTGTATAGTCAGCTCAGGTTAAATTCCCGGTCTAGATTCGGAGTTTTAGACCAAAATTTCCCTGGAAAAAGGATAGGAGCTTTTCCTGAATGCGTATGAAATTGAGGAAAGATATCTGGTTTTATAAGGAGATTTTTTCATGGTAGGTTTTAAAAAAAGAAGAAATATAATTTTTTTTGGCAAGGGGTTTTTTCCCCATTAAGTTCGTGAAAATGAAGAACATTGCCTTTAGATCGTAAACAAAAGGCGTTATACGTTTCTCGAGGAGCTAGCTTAGGCCGGGATGGATTATACTCATCTCACATGTTTGATGGATCGGTTTAATCGTCTTGACGTGCCAGACAGCTGCAACGTAAAATATAGAGGGAGGTGTAGCCAAAATGCTTTGAAAGCGGTAAAACAGGTTTTAAATTCAAGGTATGCTGGCCGAGCTGCGTAAAACCAGTTGCGCCAAGAGAACCAGTTTTGGAGGAGGTGTGTGGACTGCGAGAACTTACAGGGGTGAGTACCACACCACCTAGAGGACAGGAGAACGATTTTGGAAATCAAGGTTAGAGGAAGGTGAGCTGACCGAGTGCGTTTAACCAGTAAGACAGGCATGAAAGGATCGTGTAAACCCGACTGGGCCCATCTCTGAGAACTAGATTGGAAGCATGTGTCGTCAAGGGGGGCCACGCGCATGCGCTTGATACCCAAGTACAGCGTCGGGGAACAGTCCACACAGTCCTCGGACCCATAACAGGCTAAATTTACATTAGATAGTGACGTCACAACTCCAGATCTGTTATTGGCGTGCCTTCGGAAGCCTACCTTTTAGTGGATGGGAAGAGGGAGGCAGCATGCAGGCACGCCGGACGACTGAGAATCATTATTGGCTTACCCTCAGAAGCCTACTTATTAGCGTGGGACAATTCACGGCCTCTGATTGGTGGTCCTGGAACAATCACACATTATATCTACATTTGATATATGACGACGCCGACTAGGCCAATGGGAACGTCGTGTCCCCGTTAGCCTAAAAGTAGCCTACTCATACATAGGTTATTAATTTACTACCATAATTTAGCTTATTGTTATATATTTTAGTGTATTAAGCACTAACATTTTTGATGTTCTAGGAAATAGTTTATTTCTATTAAATATACGCAGTGTGATTTCTTCTCTGCACGTAGAATTAAAAACTCTGACATAAGAAACGTTAGTTTGAATGAGCATCCTTCTAAAACCATCGCTAACGCGAACAAGGCTACGGGTAAAAGCTAGTTAATTTGATAAATGCGTATATGAAAAAATAAATATATTTAAGTAAATAAAATCAACCATCCTGTCCAAACTGTTAAGGACCAAATACAGATAGTAGTGACTGCCTATTATTGTCTCTAGAGTGACAGCGGTGAACAAGAATGGAGGACTTTAATATATTTTTTACCGCAACGCGTCTTACTATCCATTCGATTTATATGCTTATGTATTAATTACGATAATGGTTTTCGGGATGAAGGTTATATTTATAGAAAGTGTAGGCCTACCCGAATTTGCGTGGAGGGGAAGTGGAAAACTATCTTGGAAATACCACCCTCAGTACACACGACCGAGATTAAAATTTCTATTTCCCCGTTACCAGCAGTCTAGTCTAAGAGTGACGCCTTAGACCTCGCGGCCCCCGAGACGGGTGGCTGGGAAAAGCTAGTACATTAACAAAAGCCAAGTTCGTTTTCTTCCCAAACTGTTTAAAACAAGATGAGAGCCGTATTGAAGTGAAATGGATGCTTACATTATTATTGAATAGTTTATATGGGCTTTGCCTAATACCAGTTATGTTGAGTAGCCAAATATTTTAATGTTTCAAGATCTCTTTGACAATATTAAGTTTTTAAATTCCAATTTGATAGTTCCATTTAGTTGTATATAATACAAGAGTCATATTAATCCATTATATATATTGAAAAAGTATCATCAATTTGTAAGGAGAGTATGAAAAAAAGTAGAGAGTTTACTTATCCAGAAATAAAATTCACTTGAATTTATTGGTGTGCGAAGGTCAATCTTTAAATGAGAAGTGAAATCGAAGCGATATTTGAAACATTTGAAATAAAGAATATATTGAAGCTTACTTTTTTTTTGTTGGTACATAACATTATTTTTAATATTTAAACTATCGATTAAGTCTGTCTAGGCATAGGGAGAGGTTTATAGAAAAAAATTCACGTTATTTTTATATTGGATATATCTGAATCTATTTTTACGACATATATTTTATTTTATTACTAGTTGATGTTAAAATACTGTTTAGTGTCTGTTCTAACAATTATTATAGTGACACTTATCAGAGGCGTTTCAAATATTTTCATAACATCTCGAAGTTTTTTTCTTCCTCTGGAATGTTTAAAAGATATGGCTATTGTGAGTTTCGAAGTCAAAGCGAAGGAGATTTGAACTAAGGCTTGGACATTTAAAGCTTCGTACAATACTACTGGAAGTGTATTCAGAAACTATTTTAATGTATATACGCCGTGTTTTCTTAGTTATAAATAGGCATATTTTACTTATTTATTTTAAACCCTCAGAAGGTTTTACAAGTATGTTTTATTTATTATGTTAAATGTAATGATTTAGAGATAATAGTGTTTTTCATGAATACGTATGCCGTTTATTCAGCTCAAATAATATATTCAAATTCAAACACTACAATTCAAGCCGACTGATATTGGAACCCATTTACTCCTGCTTGGTCCCAATTTGTATCGACTAAGTCACTTTTCTACATCTGCCATGCTGGCGAAATGTATAAATTAATACAATACCATTATTACAATTTCTTTACTGGTAGGAACTTCGTGGAATCTGCTCAGACTTCTCCAGTTTAAATGCAGGAATAGGTAAGTAAAGGTTTTACGAGAATGGTAGGCTTAAAATATAAAGAACAGGTCACTTATACAACGTCCCAAAAATTACTTACAAAGCTTAAAACATTATTTACATTTTGCTTCAGAAAAGACTTGGCACAAATGATTAATGAATGTTGAATGAAGGACAAAAAATAAGGACATGCATTGTACAAACATTTTTACATTCGATTATAATTTTAAGATAGACCAAGTCGACGACGTTAAAATTACCATAACCAAAGAGATAGGTTGTAAATAATATAAACATTAAAATAGATACATATTTGTCTACACATCTGTTTGGCGTGTCCTCATCATGGAAAACTTATCAATCGAATGAGTTTTAAGGTACATGCAATGTGAGAGTTTACAAGATAAAAAGAACAGGTTTTCAATTTTGATATATTAAATAACCATAACCCTAAACATAATTTATAGAATACTAACATGGCATAACAATTTAGATCGACACAAGAAACTGTCCAACCCAAAAGAGGGGAGAAACAGCTGAGTCTCTGCCAGGTCCAATATGATCGCAATACCCCATATTAACTTATATTCAATAATAGGCCTTCAACTGACCTACGTATGCACGACGTGGAGTCAGACCAGTGACGATATTAGATGTATTGTTACAGGACTAGGAAATGTGGCTATCATAAATGGTTCTGAATCAACGTTATCATAAATTTACCAATATTTTTTCTCCTACCTTATTATAACTATACAATTCATGAAACCCTCAAGTCACCCACTCTGTAAAGTATATAATAAAGGTGGAGATTTTTATCTCCGGATAACATTTTCTTTCGCGTTTTTCAACTGTAACAGAGAACAGAGACTCTAGCTGCGTGGTACGAATACTCGTAACTATTGTTATTTAGCATACATCAAGGAATGATGTAGCACAGAGTGATATATATATATATATTTTAATATCATTTATTCTTTCTATCGCTTTTAGATATCCTTATGTACAATAGAAAATATACCGAAATTTTTATGTTATTTCTAACGAGCACACACTTACACACCTATATATATATATATATACATTTTCTAGGCTGTAAAATGACAATTAAAATATTTTTTAAATATGCAAGATTCATTATCCATCAACATCAAGCAATATTTTTCACTTGTTAACCAATTATTCATAAATATTATTTCCCTTTATTTCTCGATATCATCATTGTTTTAACGTCTGTCCGCTTTGAACATCTGTAAACATAACCAACGTTAGTATTTCATATTTGTTATTTTCTTTGTTTCTTTAGTATTTTTTTAAATTTCACACGTGTTATGTATTTTCCACAATAAACACAGGTTTTCGCCCTATCTCCAATGCGCACATACACAAACGCATATATCTAAATATGTATGTTCTCGTTTTCATTGGAAATAACATGAAAACTTATGTTTATATGATATATAATGTTTGTGTGAATCATGTTTTAATCATGTTTGGATTAGACCTCTCGTATTAAATACTAGGTCTAATATAGTAAGACCAAGTGATTGATTAAATTCCAAAAAAGACAGTTGATCTTGCCTTCGTGGGAAAACAAGCAGTTGTGGACACTGACGTGACCAGAAAACATCACGAACAGAATTTGAGCACTCTTATATCGCGTGCAGTTCATATTGTCATGATCACAAAACAATATATGACTGTAGATGAAAAGAGATTTAATTAATATTCTTTCAATACTATGTGAGATATGATTTTAGACAAGTGATGTGAGACACAATAAAGTAATTAATTACTCATTAATGAATAAAGATGACACATATAGAGGCATATACATGTACTGATTAAGTTGATTATGAATTTCTAAAACAGTTTATGTTCACTATACACAAACTATTTTTCCTTTTCTTCCCCACGTCTCAATATTCATCTGGGCTAAGCACACTTAGTTATATTTACTGAGTAGGGATAGAGAAGGTAAAATTTAGGCAAAATATACTCACATTGGTGTGAAGGGAGAGTTGGAAACAATATACTTAAAAAAACATCCTTAGCACACCCAACTAGATTTCGAGCCCTGTCCTATCCATTACCAGCCAACCAGACTAGATGGGCTTGATATTTAATCCAAGTGTTCCCAGATGGGTTTTTTGCTCAAACTAATACATAGCTTACTTGTTACTTTCTCTCTATCTTACAGGTAGAGAAAGTTTGTGATCGTCAAAAAAATCGAACTCGAGATTTTGATGAATTTTGACGTTTCATGACTTCCTGAATCCGAAAAAGTGGTTTTTGAATTTCCGTCTGTCTGTCTGTCTGTCTGTCTGTACCTCCAACTAGAGCCTAAACTATTTTACCGATTGAGCTGAAACTTGATATCTAGGGTTTTCATAGGGTTGCCCCGAGGGGTTTTTGGAATTGGATATCTACCCCTAAAATTAAGGGTAGTTTACTGAAGGGCAAAAAGAGAAAAAGTCGATTTTCTCAAAATCGGCTCTAACGATTTTAATTAAATTTCATTTATGAACATAAATAAATATTCCAAACAAAATGGCTACTCTCAATATTTCGGCAAAATCGTTTTAAGGGCTCCGGTCTGATGCGTAAATTAACATTTTTTATAATAGCTCCGAAACTATTTGAGATATGAAATTACTTAGCATTACAAATATGTATATATATTTATAATACAAATATTTTATTCGAAACATATTTTTATAAAATCAATAACTTTCAATATATACGCAATTATATATATATTTTTAACTTTTTGGGCATTAAAGCTTAAGTATTGCGACCGTAAGAAAAACTAACCTGAAATGTTGATGGATGTCGACGTCTCATGACCCCCCGAACCCTAAAAAATAGTCTTTGCAATGCCGTCTGTCTGTGTGTCTATTAAAACTTAAAATTAAGGGTAGTTTACTGAAGGGCAAAAAGAGAAAAAGTCGATTTTCTCAAAATCGGCTCCAACGATTTTGATTAAATTTCATTTATAAACATTAATAAATATTACAAAAAAATGGCTACCCTCAATATTTCGGCAAAATGGCTTTAAGGGCTCCGGTCTGATGCGTAAATTAACATTTTTTTAAATAGCTCCGAAACTATTTGAGATATGAAATTACTTAGCATTACAAATATGTATATATATTTATAATACAGATATTTTATCCGAAACATATTTTTATAAAATCAATAACTTTCAATATATACGCAATTATATGAATTTTTTTAACTTTTTGGACATTAAAGTTTTAGTATTGCGACCGTAAAAAAAAAACTAACCTGAAATGTTGATGGATGTCGACGTCTCATGACCCCCACAACCCTAAAAAATAGTCTTTGCAATGCCGTCTGTCTGTGTGTCTATAAAAACTTAAAATTAAGGGTAGTTTACTGAAGGACGAAAAGAGAAAAATTTGGTTTTCTCAAAATCTGCTTAAACGATTTTGATTAAAATTCGTATCTAGGCGTTGATTAAGATTATAAATAAACTGGCTATTTACATTTTCCTATGAAAATGATTTTTAGGGTACATTACAGAAGCGTTAATTTCCGTATCTCCACAACTATTGGAGAAACTAAACAACTTATCATTGCAAAATTGTAGGACTATTAGAAATAAAAAACTTTTATTTGACATATATTTTTATAAAAACAGCAGTTTCTGAGATATTTGCAAATATATTAATACAATTTTGTGAGCTTTAGTTGTAAACATATACTACTTAAGTCTTAACGCAATAATACTCCAATGCCATAGAGTAATTAAATATAAGTAAGTATCTAAAAAAAAGTATGTTATTTTTCCTTAAATCTCTTAGGAGAAATGTTTGCATAGCAATGATCTATCTCCATTTTAGACTCAATAGTCAATATTTACATTTTTTATTGGTCAAAATGTATAAATGAATAATTAAATATCAATGCGATGACTTGAAGATCTGCAACACCTTTTAAAATGTTAAAATTTTAACCAGAAATCGAAATTTTAATACGAAGTGTTGACCCTTGTGGAAGACATTAAACTGTTTGAAATGCTCTTAGGTGGACAAAGATGCGCCTCTTTTCTCATTGATTCTATATCATTGTATATTATTTTATGCGTGTTCTTATGTGGAGTGGTGATGATACAATGTACATTATTCCGTTCAGAAATCTTACGAGTTTATAGAAAGAGAGAGAAAGTCTGTGCGGTGTGCCGTACCATTTATTGTTATAAGTAGGTGTGGCTTCCTATCAGGTTTTCCTCTATTCCTCCACTGCTGCGGGCAACTTTATTTGGTTCTAAGCGTTAAAACTAGTGTTCTAATATACGCATGACCCACTTTGGTAGCCGTAAGGTCTAAGGCGCTACCCTCGTATTGGACTAGATTACCGATGACATGGAGATTATGGTTTGATTCTGGTCGGGTGTATTTATGGTGTTATTTTCCTACTTAATTTCCCACTCTCTCCATGTAAATGCGGGCACAATTTCTCAAAATTAAACATTCATAATCTCTAACCTTATAGAGTAATTAGTACATAGGCGTATAACCCGAATGGGTAGTAAGACGCAGTACTAAATTATACTACTATAAAGCCATATGGCTGACTCACTCACTCACTGACATTAATGTTCACCCACTTCCAAATGAGCTAGAAACTTGAAATTTGGCCAACTTATAGCTTCTAGCCTGTAACTGACGGGAAAATTACAAAAAGTTAACAATTTTAACTTTTAAACCCCCGAAACAAATTAAAAATGGCAGAGCAACTTTAAAGTCGGTTCGGACCTTTCAGCCCTCTAGTTTTTACTAACATATTAATCATTAAGATTTATTCTAAAATAGTGGATTTATTTACCGATTATAATAACAACAAATAAAAAACACAAGAAATTAACTTACCTAAATGTATTTATTGGAACCTTTGCTGTTGAGCACTTTCCACTAACTTGTTTATTCTTGTTTCGAATGTGTTACTTAATTCTATTCGCATGCAGGAGTCGATTCGGAGACAATTACACCATCGTGGAAAATCCCTTTTCACATAAGTAAGTATAAACAAAGGACAGCAAATTTTGAATGGTGATGGTAAACAAATGGGGATTATTTGTACTATCCGTAATTTATATTATCCGTGATTCCTCTCCCCTCCATTACCCTGGAAAATCAAGAGTTTACTGTACTTACATGTTTATGATCATTGAATTCTTTCTTCCAAAACGTTAAATTTAAGATAAGTGACTTCACTAATTAGAAAACAACATTTTAAATGATTTTTTTCGAAGCTCCTCCCCCAAAAATCCTTTCGCGGCCCCCTGGTTAAGAATCGCTGTCATATATTAAGTAAGTAAGTACACAGAAAACCAAGAAATCTATGTATGATTAAAGCAGGTACCAGTAGACAAAAAATAATAATTGCTGAACTAAGTTTCATTCATAAAATCTGACTACCCTATGCTGCTAGAGAGGCTATAATGTCCTTTTAAAACCATGAGACCTGAAGTATGTTTGGAATAAAGCACATGACCAATAAATATTCAAAGATTCGTGGTTTTTATGCTTTCCTCACACGTTATTTTTTTATTCCAATTTTCTAATTTAGACTTTCATTGGCATAGTCTAAACTTTGCCTTAAAATACACCCTGTTGGAATTGTAGTCCAACCTCCCCACCACAGTTAAATAAGATTACATTATCTTATCATTTAGACCACCTGCTCAACGGCCTATGTAAAGTAATTTAAAAAATAAATGCTACGTATCTTATTCAATAGTATTTACTGAGTAATTGTGTGAAAAAAAAAATATTACAGCATCTTATAGTTAGACCTTTTATATGGTTTTGTATTTTTATATAATTTTCTTAAAATTAGTTATTTCTTCTTTTACGCTAGAGATCAATAAAATTATTATAATTATTTTATAGCAGCAACTACAATAAAAAAGTGACTATTCATTAAGCGCGTGCAACATTAAAATAGGCCTTTATGCCTTTTTTATTTTACAATTTAAGTATTTTAGTCTTGGAATAAGAATTTTTGAACATTTTCATATTAAGTTAACTTGATTAGACAGATTTGACAGTAAGCAATATCTAGCGATACAAGATCGGGTGATTTTTCCAAAATTGTTTCCCACTCTCAAATGCGGGTATACTTCCTCTAAATATAACCTTCCTAAGCCGTAAAACCATTAGCGTAATTAGTACATGAGCACGCGGACATAAAAAAAATTGTCCATGTTTGACAAACGTTTAAATTAATCTTAATTTCAAATGATTTCTAACAAATTTGGCAGATACTCGGTATGATCTGATAGTATAATTAGATAAAGTGTTACCCAACCAAGCCAGGAATGATTTGAAATTTTCTAAGGTAAAGGTAAAAAACAAAATATAATGGTGGGAAACACTTTTTAAAATTTGTATATATTTTAAATATGTTCCATAGTAAAAAGAAGAAAATTTAAACTGAAATTGACTGTTTAACTCGAGTTTAATAAATATTTATCAAGGTGACAACTTCATATTAGTTTTCTTTCACATTTTTAAATAATATTACAAAATATCATGAAATAATTGAAATGTACCTTGATGTTTCTTTCTCTAATGAAAGATGAGCAATCGTTGGGTTATTGATTTGTATGATTAAGTGAAAGTTGGGTTAATATTAGATTATTTTTTTAGAATTAATGCATTACGTCAAACACCATCAATTAAACACTTTGGAAAAATAAACAAGAACATTTATAAACATATAGTTTTAGGCCCATCCGGGAATCGCAACACGGATCACTATATTAATAGGCGGACGCAATATTAACTCAGCTAGGGTGTCAGACAAAATGTAATTTGATAATTATATGATGTGGTGTTAAGTATATTTAAGTTATATTTCATAAAGGTCCTCTTCCCCAATTAAAAAAACCTCCAACAAATGTGGACTAATTAAAATATACACACACTGAAAAATAAATTGTAATTTCTTGAACCTGTATTAAAAAAATTTGTTGAGTCATGCACTTCTTTGTTCTTGAGACTATTCCAAGATATGTAGAAAGTGTAATGATTAACTGATGAATCGTTTCTCTAATGCGGTATCACGTCCAGTCCATTCTCGTCGTAGTTCTGTTCCACTCACACACCTGAAACTTTGCTCACCTCGTCAGACACTCAGGTTAAAGCAAGTTTCAGGCTATGAATAGAACTCTTTGGTGTGATAGTTATAGCTCCACAAACATTTTAGCTGCAAGTAAAGGGAATAAAACCAATTAATATATCTCTAGAAAAGTGGCACATAGGCTCATAAGCCTCATTTTCCAAGACCACATTTTAAGATTCTGCAGATTTTCCACAGTCCTATGTATAAATATTAATTTTAAACCTCATTCATAGTGGAAACAAATAATTTCAAGTTGGGGTCCGGCCAGACTGACAATCGTGCGAGCGAGCGACTGTGTGGCCAAAATGGCGAGCGAGCGCGTGATTAGCAGATAGCTCTCGATAGTTGTTGACGAGGAGGCAAAGGTTCAAATCTTGGCTCAGTGAAGTTAGGGTGGCTTTGGACAAGTGACTTATTGCTGTGGTTTTTCTATACTCTCTCCCCACTAATTGTGATTTTTATTTGTAAAGGCCTACTTTGATAATAATATTGACGTATTTTAACATATCAATTTTACATATATTGGATATCTCTATATATAGTTTATGGTCTTACTAATTACACTTGGCCGTTAGTAGCAAGTGAGCTAAACTTAACGATAGTTATAAAAGAGTCAAAAATGATGTCAAATTGAGAAGTTTTCCTAGCACTCAATGAACCAACATACAATAATATTTCCCAAGCACCTGTAAACTAGACTGTTCTAGCTCGAGCGCGTCGCTCGCTCCAGTCTGGCCACCTCTCATTACAACTAATGTATTATATTTTTTAGTTGCTCGCTCGATCTGGCCGTACCCTTAATGTTGAAAACTATGAGCCCTTTTTCCATAGATTTGGTCTAATGCGGCATTTCCTTTGTTTATATAAGTACATTGTAATTTGATAATATGGAATGTCTTAGTAATTTTTACAATATAGATGAAAATGCCAGTTATTTTAGTGGAATTTAAAGAAATTCCACAGCCTACTGGAGAGTGTATGTAAGAAAATTGCAGTAGTGGCAAATGTGAATAATTTAGCTGGTTAAAATAGTATTCAATGTGCTTGAGTAATGAACATTCTTTAAACGTTATCTTGTTCTGCGAAGATCTGAACCAAGCAGTTTATGATAAAAAGTGTAGGTGGGACTCAATTTTCTTCTCTGGCGTTTCATCCAAGTTGCTGGTAGATTAAAAATTGATACGTATCAATAATATATCATATTAAACAATGATCTCAGTTGGCGAAATATGTATCTAAATTGAGTAATGCTCCTGGGATTTTAAGTTGTGTCTTGATTGGTCCTCAAATGTATATCAACTTGAATAAGATTTTGTTCACCTACAAACCTAGCGACAAATAATATTCATCTGTAGGAGGGAGGGGGCAATTTAATAACACTTTAACCAAAACGTTATGTTTGTACCGAAGGGTGTATTTTTTTTATTAGCATTCACCTAAATGGGGCCAATCAGTCCTCAAATACGCTAAGAAAATGAAGAAATTAAAGACCGACTTTGAGAAGGGAGTTTTGAGAAGGGAGTATTTAGAAGGAAGCGCTCAGGAAAGATAATTTGTAAGCTATTATTCACAGGCGTTGAAAGAAAACAGTCGAAACTTCACCAAATTAAAGGGCAATATAAAAATAAGATTTTGAAGAACACTCGGTAGTAATACGTTCTCTTTGATTCATAAAAGTGACAAGGTTAATGCATTTTTTTTTGTTTTTGTCTTTCTTAATATAAAAATAAATTGGAAATTTATTTTAAATAATGAATAAATTAAGTTGAGATTAAATGCTAGGAATTTGTGATCTAAATCTTCACATATTGGCAACTGTTCCTTCAATCATTTGTTTCTTGACCTTGAGCACAATTTTAAAAGTTTAAACAATGCGATATAAGTTTATTTTTTGGGATGACATTTCAAACTATTGTTGAAAAGTGAGTAAAAAAATATTCACACAAGTGCTGAACCAATACTAACTTATTTTGCAATATTTTTGAAAGTTATGTACTCTTCAAGCAAAGACAAGATATACTAGATTTTTTTTAAATGTAAATTATAATTTTTTTAAGTAAAGTTGAGTGACTAAGATAAACAATAGGCACTATTCACTAGTAGGGGTAATTTAGAATTCTACATCACAAAACTATGTCGTCTTGTTAAGCGTGGTCCGAAGGTGTTAGAAAGTATAATTCTAATGATCGATACTGCTTTGTGGCATAATACAAAAAAGGGTTTTTTCCCCTCGTTGAAGGCCAACATAGGTATGGACGAGCTAGCTGAAACCATCTACCCTCTCACTCTAAATATGTATTCCTTTACAGAAACATTGCACATAACATGCGGGACATTGTGAATAGTCAAATGGACATCCAGAGTGTGTAGACTCTTAACGTTAAAACTATGTTTATGTTCATAAAATCATATTTGAGTAAGAACGGTCAAAGGCGAAAAAAAAAATATTAAATTTCTTTAAATAATTTTTTTGAGAGAAATTTGTTCAATTTTTGGCTTTAAGCAAAAACTTTTTCTGACCACCTCTATTGACACGTATGCTAACCATTCAAACCTTAATATTCTTTAATCATCATCTTTTGGAATAATGAACTAAGACGAATAAAATAATATGTAATTTAAATATACATTATAGGTCTATGGTATAAATCCTAGAGTATAGGAAAAGGAGGTGTAACCAAAATACCATACCCGCTCTAATCCATCCCTCCACTACCATCCTCATCCTGAAGGGCCTATCATGTAAAAGTTAAACTTCTATAGGCAACGGTCGGCTATATGAAACCATAACTATAAATTCCCCTCTAACTACCCCAACCGAATCTAACTCTCTCCTTCCTCCTCCCCAACCCTACCAGAGTTACAATTCTCAAACCCCTTGTTAAACATCTTCCATCCGCCCTCACACCACCTCATCCTCAGAAAACCTGGGGACCCAACCCATGCTTGGAGCAGGATCAGACAGGTATTCCAAACTAGGTCTCCCCCTACTATTAATCACGTGCACAGCACATATATTTATGAGGTATGTTCACTCAGACATACTCTTAAAAGAGTTTGAAAATGTACACCCTCTCTCTGAAAGGATTTTTACCTTAACAGTACTCTCTTGCCAATATTTACCTCCTCCTCTAGAGCTCCACATTGTACTTGAAAAATATTTAGTCATTCTTCATAGATCAAAGTTAAGAAATATAAATAATATATATTTAAGATGGTTAATTGATTATAACACATATATTATTTAAACGACATTTAATCATTCATTGATATGAGACATACTCCATACATTGTTATTAGAAGACATTTGATTATCATTCATTGATCGTAGATATACGTCATATATGCTAAAGTAATACGTCATGCTTACAATACATTTGATCATTGTCCATTCACTAGAGTCATAAACCATACCCTCTTTGATTAATTATATAATAAAACAAACGTGAATAGACACACATTATATTTATAGCACATTTTAAAACATCTCCTATATCGATACTTATAATACATTTGATAATCCTTTATTTATTAAAGACACACTTCATAGAACTATGAATCATACCTATTATGCATTTATTCACCTTTCAGTGATCATATTGACCGTTATAGGATTCGTCTGAACAACTTTATATATATTTGACCACTAAACTCCTAAGTGTAGAGTATTCACAAGTGAGGTTTACCTCTTCAACCAATAATGTTATATGTTTCTTTCCAACGGCCTTACGTATATCAAGCAATTTTACAGCGAAAACCTCCTGATATGAACATATAAGCTTGAACGGTGCTGGATCAGATGTTTTTGAATGTAGGTAAACAGTGGCTGTCATACCTCATATGGCAAGTGGATTGTTACTTTTAAAAAACCTTTGAATTATGTAAGGTTGTTGCTTAGTAACGTGGAGGCGTTCTAACTGTATATAACCATAATATTGAATAATGGGATTCTTGACAGTGGTAGTTCATATATTAATGGTAGTAGGTATACCGTGTAGATAACAACTATAACTGATAAAGCATACTTTGCTACTTTGTAATGCATTGCTTGTAAGATAGGTTAATAGTTTAATCCGTCACATCTTTCAGGGTAGAGAGTGTGTCAAGCATGGTCCCGATTAATGAAGAATCATCCTAAGATTCCTGGTTCTGAATGGTGATCAAGTATTAATAGCGTGTTAGTATCATACATGAATCCATCCAGTGGTTTAATTGATCATATGATGCATGGTTCTGTATAGAATTAATTATGATCGATTACATATAGAGAACAGTGGGTTAATGAACGAGTGCAATGTTACATTATGCATGAATGATCAATGAATGGTAATATCGTACAAGAATGACCAATAAACGGTGAACAAGTACATATATCGTGTTAGTATTAAACTTGTATGATGATATAATGAAGCATGGTTCTGATCAATGATTGATGATAATGTATAAATTTCTTATGGATCATGAACACTTGCACAGTTATATTATGGTGCAGCCATAGTGCAATTTATAAAGGTAAGAGTGTGACCTTTCAGGGTGAACGGAATAATGCATTTCTTATAGCAGTGATTGATGCTCGAATAAACATTAAACATGAACCGGTCAATAGCTTGTGAGAATAGGTTGAATCTTGATCAAGTATTGCGTAAGTATCAAGCTTGACACTAATCACTGAATTATGGTCATTAGTTGTGTCTCAGATCAATGGATAGTGATTAAGTATGAATATCGTGTAAGTATAAGTCGTGGAGGATGATCCTATGCCGAGTAATTATGCTGCATAGTTTTGTTCAAGGACCATAATTCTATGAGCTGAAGGACGACCCTATGTGTTGTAATTATAAGTTTCACCATGGTGTAAACCTTGGGATTTGATCCTCATTGTGAATATATCTGTTATGATTCGGCATCTGCAACATTTAGTAACAGTCATGGGGAGGGCTTTAGACAACCGTTATAAGTTTCAATATGGTGGAAACAATCAAGGTTTGACTCTTACCATTAACGGTTCCAATATGTTTTGGGCCATTGATGCGTACACCCTCGATTGTTCCTTCTGTTGATATATTATAAGTTTCACTAAGATGGAATTAACGAAGTAATGACTCTTACAATGAATGGTTCCACTATGGTACCTGCATTTATGGTTAGAACCATGATAATACACCCTCTTTATAACTTAATGTAACTTAATTTAACTTACTATAACCGAATCCACCAAGGTATGTATCTTATCTTGAATACTTCCAGATATTTATATCTATAACCTTGATGATATTCCCTCTGACATCTTATAAGCTTTACCATAGCCGAAAGAACCAAGATATGACTCCTACCGTAAACGTTCACACTAAATGTTATCTTATAGGTTTCACCACAGCTAAATCAGCACATGTATGACTCTTATACTGAATGGTTTCAGTCATATTTTATTCATTGGAAGAAACCTGAGAAGATGAATGATAGTAATAATCATAAAGATATACTTCGTATCAAAAGTGAAGAAATGTCTATGTTAGACATATTGCTGAATGAGGGTTCTGAATATATGATAGGGTGGCGTGTAGGACCAGTCTCTTGTAAGATACAACCAATGTCAGTCTTCAGAGGGGTGGTAAGAAACCCGAGCATGGTGAATGATAAGGAGAATTGCATCATGACGAGAGGGACAGATTCCCATATCAATGTCAGTATGACTAACACTTTACTTGAAGAGTATAATTTTATAGCACCCACTACCATTAATATAGGAACTTCCAGTGTTAAGTACGGTAGTCTTCAAAATACGTTTTACCTATATTAAGCATACCACCACGTCACTAGACGATCGCCCTATAAAAGTCAGGGACTTTTTAAAGTGAGAAACCACTTTCTTGTAAGGTCTGGCAGCCAGTGTTTGGGGAACAAACACTTCTCGGAAGCTTTTCTAGCCCATCATGGCTGTGTCCAGCAGACATAGCCACATAGGTAAACGCACACAGCGTCCAATTTAGGAACCGATGACCCCATGCTTGCCATTGATACATGTCATCGCTGGACAGCTAGGATAACCCCCAGCTTTGGACAGACTTCCGTCAGTAGGAGAAGTTGGCTCCTCTTTCGTGAATGCTGGACCCTAGCCTTAGGATTCACCCTAACAGGGCTTTCAGCCCAAGTTGCTCAGTGGGGACCTCATGGAGGTGAACTGACCAGCTTTCCCGGGAGGTACTAGCTACCAACCACTTACCGCTTAGTGTGTGTGTGGCAAGTGTCTCCCCCCACACTCCCCATTTTAGTCACTCCCACCAAATAGACTACCTCCAGAGATTTAGCCACCCATTCGATAAACCCTCTGGACGTTGCCTATGGGCTGCCCAAAGGAGGTACTCTGCAAGGATTTCAAAACCAGTAAAATACCACGGGCAGGGACAGGAAGCCTCTTGTCCTGTTAGGGTAAGGGCACTCACCAAAAGGGCGAGACTTCATCTCAAACTCAAGAGGTTCCAACCCCAACCTGGCACTACCTCAAAGTTGTATATACATTCTGGCCACAATAAATTACACAATATTTTTTCTTATAACTTAGAAAAAGCACTATAAAAAATTAATTTGAAAATAAAACGTTTTTATTTTATAAACACCTGCGCATAAACACAGACAAATATGGTTTGTATGACGTCATCAAAACCCCTCATTTCATTGGCTCGATTTTAATTTCTTAAAAGAACGCAGCCTTTTAAAACCTCTCGTTTCCAAATCAATTTTAAGAGAAATAGAGAAGCCACTTAAAAAAAACCCAATACAAACGGTTATTTTCATAAGTTCTGTTTAAATAGTGCAAAAACGGTTAAAATAAAATAATTAGACAAAAATTAACTGTGGTAAACGTTTTGGCTGCCAAAAGTGAGCACAGCTCAACAATGATATTGCAGATCACATGGTTTGGCGAATGGATACAAAATATAAATCTGGTAGCTTTTTCTAGCTGTTAGTTACAACCATTCCTAAGCTGACTCTCTTATTTTTAGAATATTTTTTAGCATACATACGTTGGTGGGCACGCGGAAAAAGTTATTCTCGACTACTCTGGTGTATCGGTAATGGAATGGTTGGGGTTAGAATCCATGTTGGGTGCACTAAGATGGTTTTACTAGAAGGACTTCACATCTCCTTCCACCAAAATGTGGGTACATTATTTCATAATTAAATCTTCCTATTTCCTATCTCATTAGTGGAAGCTCACGTTACAGGCGCAAAAGAGGGGGATCGGGGGCCTCAAAAACCCCGCAAAACCATCATTTTTAAAATTTTTAAAATTTTTAACATTTTGTTTGTTAATTAATAAAAACTTTAACATAAGGATATTGTAGTGTCTAGTTGGGCCGATCAGAGAATCGAAAACAATTCATGGAAACATACTATATTTCATAATCAGATGGTATTTCAGTGAAAATAGTTATTCCAAAATCATTATGACGGGAAAGTTGCATTATTTTGACTTAAGTCAGAATTTATATATGCATTTCTATTCATCCACTCAACAATAAATTATTCCCATGAATAGTTTGTAGATACAATACAAACATAATAAAATATATAAAAAATAGGTTTTTTCAAAAAAAATATCTTATGCCTTTAAAATTTAAGGTGTGGCCCCTCCTGCAACATAGAATACCTTATCTCATAAATTTCTCCCGAGGATCCCATCGGGCTCATGTAGGTCATGCTCGTTTTCTTTCTTTAAGTTGCAGGAGTGGATGCCACACCTTATATTTTATCGGTATAAGGTATACTTTTGAAACATTTTTTTATATATAATTTATTTTTAGTTAGGTTAACTTACATAAGACTATTTTTAATAGTTAAGGTAAGGTCCAATAACCGGGTCAAGTATAAATCAAAGATAGCTGATATGGTTATCTATGACCTGAAATGGCTGCACGGTGCACCACGTTATAGATTTAGCTCAAATTGTGAGAGAATGCATTATCGCACTAATTAGGAACATGTATAAAGTTTTAGTCGTCTATATTTATTGAAAGTCACTGAAAAAGCGATCGGAAGTTTTGATGACAGAGGAAGTGAGTAAGGTATCTGTATATAAAAAAATTGTAGCTATCGATGAATCTAGCTAATATTTTAATATAATCCACTGTCGCATAAATTTGGTGTAAGTACAAAGGTTAAGCTTTCTATCTTTATTAGAAACTACTGAAAAAGTGGTCGTCATATTTGATTACGGATGCAGTGAACTAATATTAGATATATTACAAAAGAATAAGAGACACCAGATGGGCAGCAAGAGCTCTTTCAGCTTTAAGCTTAGCTTCTTCAGCTTTAAGCTTTAAAGTCAAATTACTAGAAAATGAAGAATTAATTCAACTTAGTAGCAATAACAATAAAACACAAATGAGTAAATAAGAGGCGAAAAAACTAAGACGCTATTTTATTAAATATGAAATAGCTTTATTAAGTTTTATTGGGAAAAATTGGGGAAAATCGTTACAAGACGTAAAATCCAATTTACTATAAGGGACGAATCTTCTTAAATCTCTTTTATAATTAATTATGAACATGATAAATAAAATCGAATACATTGAGAACAATGCTAATATACTCAGAGAAAATCGGGAGTACAAATGAGCAATTTAAGGAAACGTCTAATAAAGGCAGGTTTTAATTACAAGCATTATTGTATGATAAACATACACCAGGTTATTTATGTGTAGAGTATGCTATAATTTTTGACCCAGCAATCTTCAATAAATTCAACCTCCCTAAATACTAATAAACATTTATTATAATAATCCTTTCTACTTCAAAATATACGCCCCTACCAAGTAAACAGTGCCATACAACTTACCAAATTTTACAATTTACTGCCATTTTGCCTATCCTCTATAAAGATCGCCTTGGAATCCCAGAGAGTCGTTCACACGCCCAATAAGATTTACTCAAGAAAGCGCTGGCAAGTTGGTACACAGACTCATAAAAAATAAATGTCGGTTACATAACCGATTAGGTCGTTAAACATAGCAATAGATAGCCTGGTCTCGTCCAATATTAAATTTTGTTCTTCAAGCTAGCCGCAGCATGGTCATATAGACTGGGCAGTCTAAACATAAACCCAATATTGGCGACTAAGCCTAAAAAGACATAGAATGGTAGTGCCTAAAGTTATAAACTATGCCATATGGGCACAAGGAAACAAGTCAGTCATACTGACATACAAAAACTATGTCTTAAGGACATTGAAGAATAGAGATCAACGCTCAACAATTATAAATTATGCCTGAAGGGCATAGGGAAACAAGTCAGAAATGCTGACATACAAAAACCATGTCATAAGGGCATTGAAAAAAGTAGAGCCCTACGCCAACAACAAACTATGCCTGAAGGGCATATGAAAACATGTGAGAAATCCTGACATACAAAACTGTCATAAGGACATTGAACAAAGTAGAGCACTATGCTCAACAACATAAACTATGCCTGAAGGGCATAGGAAAACTAGTCAGAAATACTGACATGCAAAACTTTCAAAGATTCCTATATATTTATAATATCTGCCGTAGCTTAGCTCTGCAGCGAGGTGGTGACTCTGACGCCTCAAACATCATGGCCATCCGTATTCCTTCCTGGTCAAATCCAGTGAGGCTCTTCCCACAGTTCTTCCATCAAGTGATTACAAAATTATAATAGGTGAAATTTGAACCGTGGACAAGCCCATTTATACCAGCTGGACTTATAAAATTTGGCAATGTATGGAAAAGGGGGGTGGGGGTTAATGAGAGATCACGCTAGCCGACAGCTAGCACTAGTCAATTCCTGATGGAAACCTCTGGACTGATGCCTCTCTCACTTCCTCGACGACTGGCTCAGGTGATAGAACTATGGATCGTGTTGTTCTTCCAAGTCGTGTTGCCTCGTTCGCTGGGGCAACTTGTGATGTCGCAGTGAGTTCATATCTGACACATATTGTTAGAACTTTTTTGATTTGGTAATAACAGTATTAACCTTTTACATGGTTTCGTTATATTAACATGTTGAGTTAAATAATATGTTACACTCTCTGACGTCGACAAAACTAAGCCAGACTTTCCCAGTCAGGAAGGCGTGGAGAGTGTTGACGCACCCAGTGGGGACAATTTAGCACAGGTGAAACTTCCCAATTAGACAAATTTAACATAAAGAGACCTTCCTATTAAGCTAGTAATTAAAAAAAATCCCTATGAAGGTTTTATCAGGTTTTTTAAACTGCCTATCCCTATGTTATATCCAAGATAATTCAGCGCTGTTCTAATTTTTGTTAAAAAATAAATAAAAAGTGCAAGTTGGGATTAGGTTCCGTATTAGAGTTTCTTGACCTATGTTTGGAGAAAACTTCCGTATACCTTTCCCAACTTTTTTCTAAAGGTTTGATTCGGGGTTTCTCTTTGGCATGCAATAAGCGCAAGATTTTGGATTGATTTGTGTCCTTTATAATGTCCAATTCCCTATGCTGACTACCTGATCTGTATTTATAGACGTTGCGGTCAGGACCTGAAAAGATCAACATCTAGAAACTGGGGTCAAAGCAAATTAGCCAAAATAGTTCTTATTGCGACGCATTCATTTTCCCCCTTTCTTGCTATCCCCAGCGTGTTATTCCGCTGTCTCGGATTAACTGCTGAACAAGGACATAGTTAAGACTAACAGGCAAAGCAATCGACAAAAGCTACGTTCTCGTGGTCAAACCTCAATCGTGTTACCCTATGTATATATTTTGTACAAAATTAATACAATTCTTATGTATATACCTGTTTCGGTGGCCGCATGTCCTAAGGCGTTACTCTCGAAATAGATTAGACTGCCGATGACAGGGAGATCAGAGTTAAAATTCCATTAGGGTGTATCGAGGGTGGTTTTCCTGAATGGTTTTTCACTATGCGCAAATGAGGGTACACGTCTACTGAATTGAACCTTCCCCCTCCCTAATTCCCTATCGTAATTAGTATATATGCGTATCTGCTGATCAGATAGTAAGATGCAGTGAGATAATAATAATATAACTAAACTAGTAAAAAAGATCCAAGCTTATACATGCCTAAACAGAAAGAATGGATAAATATTTATAGGATATATTTTTCAGAATGTATTAGTTCTAACTCGGGCTTTACGTAAGAGGTGAAGTTAAATACCACACCTCAACCAATTTATGTAATACGATTACCTTTCATCCAAATATTTTAAACAAGCAATGTTATGGTAAATGATATCTAATTGATGAAAAATGTTTTATTAAAATTAAAAAAAGTTAATTTCAACGTTATCTGTAGACCGCTATGTGATATTGTATACATGTATACTGTATAAGTTTATAAACTAGATACAAAACGTGTGAAAGTTCTCTCTTTAGTGGTTATTCAGTTGGAAAATAAGTTTTTATTTATTTATTTAGCACCGCGTTTGGGTTATGCGCTTGAAAATAAGTTAGAGTAATGTTTTAATTTACATTCTAATATAATATATATATATATATATAAAATACATATCTAATTAGATCGTTTACTTACGGAGTTGGCAAGAAACTGTGTATATAGCTCAAAAAACAACAAATGCATACTTAATCAATCCTCACTAACTTTCTCCCCACTTCTTTATAATTGTATACTCCCTTTGCTTCAACAACATCCATACACTGAGTCATACATGCTATTTTATTCTTAAAACATTTGATTTTTCTCTTTTTCACACATCCGAATACAAAACTTAGACACGTATTACATGTCCTACCCCTTCCTTTTGATCCACACAATCTACCTTCATATATTAGCTTCATCAAACAATCCACACTCCTCCGCTCAAAATGCCCAAACCAACGTAAGACGCTTCCTTCACATTGATCTATTGGATTCTCATTCAAACCGCACTCCTTCAGCATCCATTAATTAATGACTCTGTCCATATGTATTTATCAACATATATTTATTAAATATCTCATATAACCGCATTCACCTTGCTCTTGTGTTTCTCTTGACAAAACCACGCTTCACATCCATTAAACGATGTTGGCCTTAACACATTTATACATACTGCCATCTTTGCCTCTTTCGATTTTACATAATTCCTTTTCAAGAGTTTACATACATTCAACCACTCTCCGAGATGCATTCACCCGTTGGTCGATTTCACCACCTATCCTTCCATTTTAAAGAAAATTTTACACAAAATCACTCATTCGTTCTAATAGTTTTCCATTTATACTAAGCTGGCAATCATTTCCTATACCGTACTTATAAAAAAAACTATCATGTACGTTTTGGATACATTTACGAAGATCCATTCTGTCGGTCGCCACATTCAAACGATTTGATGCATCCTGCAAGTCCCTTTCATTCTCAGCATCATCTGCGTATAACAGCACTCTCATATTGTCCATATGTACACCATATGCGTCCACACAAGCAATATTTATAAACTTACCCATCAATACATACTTTCCACAACAATTATGACATAATACAACCTTGTATAGCACCCTGTTCACTGTCAAACTATTCGCTCAAAGTTCCATCAACCCTAAGGCAGGCCCTTATTCCATCATACACCGCTATAATTGCAATTACCAACCATTGATACACACCATATTCTCTCATAAAATTCCATAACAAACACTTATTCACACGATCATAAGCTTACTCCAGATCACAGAATGCACAATACACTTTCTTTCTTACTGCCATACATTTCTAAATCATTTAATGCAATGCATATATCTGGTCGATGCAACCTCTACCAGGCATGAAACCACAATGCACACCCTAAATCTTGTCAGCAGTTGTTTCATGCTCCCTCACAGTTAAGACTTTCACAAAAACTTTGTATGGAATAATCAACAGACTAATTGACTTAAAATTCTTAAATTCACTCTTACTGCTTTTGCCTTTGTAAAAAGGAACAATTATAGCACTCTCCCAGTATCGAGATCCCAGCACACACATGGAACAACTCACACAATCTGGGAAGAAGTACAATGACTCTATACTTAAGCATTTCACTTGGGCTCCCATCTTCTACCACAACGTTGCCAATGTTTAACACTTTCATAGCTTTTAACACTTAATACTCGTAACTCCTTAACTCATTCTAAAACTTTCCCTATATTATTTAACTTTATCTACGTTTTCACCATACAATTATTCAAAATACTGTTTTCATCCCAAATCATCACACCACCTTCATTCCGAATGGAATAGGTATTTTCTTGCACTCCTTGTTTCGTTCTCTTTACCCATCTCCAAAACAGCTTGATATTTCCTTCAAGATTATTATGCATTATTTCTACTATTTTTAATCTCCTTTGCTCCTTGCTCTCCGTTACAACTTTCATTGCATTCATCTTTTTCTCTTTGTATATGTCCCATAATCTCTTAATTTCTATTTCACTCTTCATATCAAACATTCATTTTTATGCTTGTTTCTTTTCTCTCACAGCTTCTTTCATCCGATCATTATAACACATGCATTATAACTTGCATCTCTTTTTAAGTTTCCCACCACCACAGATACACACACATCTTTCATGCACTCAACTACGGCCTCTTTTATTCTGTTCCAAGCACTTTTATATCATTAGCATTTATTTCGACATTCTATTCATAATCCTGTAAATTCATTTTTCACCCAGCAAACTTTCATATTGCGCTCTCAATTTTTATCCTGATTTTTTTTCACTCTCACTCTTACTTGCTTTATTTTCTTGCGCTGCTTCCACAAAATATTCTTGCCTAATTCAACTATTGACATCACTAGTAAGTAAGTGATCCATTCCACATTCAGCTCCAGACACAGCCCTAGTATTCCTTACCAAACTTACATGTATCACATCATACACTACGAATTAAATCACCGTTTTCGAATAGCCCCTTTGCCATTTTATACGAGTATATTTGTGCTTAGGCCATATGCTCGACACAAATAAACCTTTTTTCTAAAAAAACAGACTCGCTAACTCATTACCATACTTTCCTAACATTCTCCGAATTCACTGTTTGGGTACCAATCTATCCATAATATCTCCTAACAAGATAGTTATTTACAATTGGCTTAACTGTTTTTAAATGTCTGTAGATGCCAGACATAAAAAGCTAGTCAGAGTATGGAGATAAAAACACTACTTTATTCAACAGTCACGCTGCCTCTTACTATTTAGTAAATCTACTCCAATTCCCTTTCGGAAACCAATACATGAAAGTCCCATAGTGAAGATGATCAAGAGGTCTCAGAACATGAAGGTTATGGCATGGAGATGAATCAAGAATATAGATAGGAAACCAATATATGATACTTATTTGAGAAGGTTATATTTATTACATTATAGTGTGATACATTTGTTGACTCCAATTCTCTGGAAACTTGTAATTTGTTAGCTAGTCCCCCAAATTAAGTTAGAATAGCATCAGTTTTTTTTAAATGAAAATGTTAACATTAGTTTTTATTTTTTTATCCTACTCCAAGTTTAAATGAAGCCAGTCTTTGTCCTCCTAGTCAAGGGAGTGTTTGCTGCCTAAATAACAAAAAAAAAAAAAAAAAAAAAATTGGTAGCACTCATTTTTATAAGTACCTTAAAATATCAATATTCATTTAGCAAATAAAATTTGTCTACGGTCATGTATTAAGATTATAATTTAACTAATATCCTGGCGTATAAATGACACGCGGTGCTAAAAAAAAAAGGACACATTTAAAACACAAATAGGATTTTAGGTAGGAGATAGTTAATAATTATTGTTATTAAAGACAAATTTAATTTTGGCTTGGTGAGTTTTAAACATTATTAAAGAGGTAGTAAAAAATATGGGTATATATAATAACAATAAAAAAAGAAAAAAGTTAAGTAGCGTTAGTCAATTAAAATAAACTAATTAAAATTAATAAATTACCAGTAAACACTTGCGAAACTTTCGCACACTAAGCCTTCTCTTCACCCCTTAAAAATAATTATTTAGTCTTTTGTTGTATTGTTGAAATTATATACACAAAATAGCTAAGAGAGTCTATGTTCGGTAATTTATATAAAACTATTGTTAGATTTTTCTTTAAGTTTATATTTTAAACAATGTGTTTTAACGTAAACTGAGTGCCGTATGTTATGTCAGAAGTCGGTAAAAAAATCTTCCTTTCCACTGATACCTTATTCATCGCTGTAGGCTTTGTATTAGTTGAGAAAACGGGATGTTGACAACCGAAATAATATATAAAAGTATTGTTATATTTTACTTGATGAAAAAAAGTTATGTTTGATTATTCAAATGTTGATTAAACACCAATATCATTTTGAAATGTGCTAAAGAAGATAATGGGTATCATTGAAAATTATCTAAGCGGTAAAGATGATTGTATAATTTGATTAATAGAATCTAAGCCAAGAAGAAAGAAAATAATATTATTTGATATTATGTAGGCCTAAGTTAATAATGGGTTGTTATGTATAGAAATGAAATTAAAGACTTGATTTATTTTAATTTACTATTATTTTATTAGCTGTGGTCTTATACTCCTTCAATGGCTGCCATATAATTTTTGAGGGCTAGTTTCAATACATGGTGTGCATCTTATTTGGTGATTATGAAACAACACAAAAACTAAGGTAAAATCGTAATGCATTAAATGAAATCTTACGCCAAAGAATAGAAAAATAAAGTTTTAGTTTTAATGTTAAAAGAAAAAAAAAATTGAAAACCCTGGTCTCAGTGGGTTGGATGTTTTTCTACTATGTGTTATATAATGAGACTGATAAAAAAGATAAAAAATATTTTGTAGGTTAAGATGGGCGTGGCACAATTAATGTAATATTCGATCAAAAGATGCAATATAATAAAGAATTTAACGGTGTTTATTGTTGTGTAAAACTGTATGAATAAGTATAAATATATTTTCTTATTATTTGATGTCAGTGAGGGAATGATAAAATTTATACATTTAAATTAGAATTAGACTCAAGTTTTGATAAGACTAAAATTTAACAAATAAGGAAAGGTAGTAAGGTTCTAATCTTCATGATTCAAGCCCAAGAAGATTTCTGCTACTATGGAAGGAAGGGCTGGGTAGAGTTTTTTTTATTTCTGTGTGATGGGGGAGTTTAAGTATGGTGTTTATGAGTAATTGAATTTCAAAAGTAGTTTGTTCATTTAAGATCTGTTCTTAATTAATTATAGCAGTTTGAACAAAGATAATTTCTCTGTATTAATTTCGGGGTCTTTGGAAGAGTTATAATATAACATTATATATAATTACATTTATATAAGGGGCAGGTTGGTGTCCCGTTTTTTCCAGATGATTGAGAATTTTGATTGGTTTCTTTTATATTTGAAGTCAGTTAAATGTTGATGATATCTAGTAGTTAAGCGCCTTTCAGTTATCCCAAAAATTAATTTGAAGTCACAAGTTAATCAATGATACATGGAGCTTTATTTTATAACTGGTATTTTTTGTTTAAATTGGATTTGTCTGATTTGTTTTATGATAATTGTTGTTATCGCAGAAAGCTACGTTCATTTTATGTTTTTGAAAATATAAGTGATTATTATGTTAGTTTCTTTTCCAATATAATGAAATTTGACTAATTTAGTTTTGTACTTGTTATTGGGATTCTCGAGGGAGGAGTTGTTGTTTATTTGTTATTTTTGCTTTTTAAGAATATTATAGATAAATGAATGTCAATAATCGTTTGATACTGCAAGTTGTTTGATGATAATGAGTTCAATTTTGAAGTTCCTTTTGTTGAGTGGAATATTAAGCATTATGTTGTACGTAATTTTTTTTTTTTTTGTGGATTTCAAGGTGAGAGTCTTTTAGAATGATTGCATCAGTATGTTCAGTATTTCCTGTATATACGATATTTTATTTTATCGAGATTAGTGTCTGAAAAAGGGACAAGCACGCTTCTCGTTGTTTATCTTAGCTGCACGCTCTGTTCTCTCTATCTCCCACCTTGTTTAGCAGATATGCAGCGGCAGTCTCACCACCAACGGGAATAAAAGAGACACACCTGGAAGAGTCTGGGTTCATTTTATTCTAACCCAATATTCTAAAAATAAAGGATTCCAGACTCTTAACTGTGAACCCTATATCGAAACAGTCAGCAATAGCTAGGGATATCCAGTTCGAGTCGAGGCTAGCTAAGTGAGTGGATCGGCGTTTCCGTGAGTGGGCAGCGTAATCAGAGTATGGGCCAGCGTGTCCAGTGAGTGGATCATTGTGCCAAGGAAAGGATAAGCAAATCCAACTTTCGTGTAACACAGGTCAGCGCAGCGTGTCGTGCGCGGAGACAAGTGGCGACTTAAGTGGACTACACGTGTGACGAAGAAATCGATTGCAATTGTGAACTGTGTTTATAATGAACATTTTTGTGACTGTTTTAAATATTTAAATAGTATAAATTAGGAAATTCAACTGTCAAGGGTGGAAGGAAGGGTGAAAACGGAAGTGTGGTGGCTAGGAAGTAGGCAGGTCACCAACTCCGTAAGGGCACTTCCCCAGGTGGTGGATATGGGGATGCCCACTTCTGCTGGGCGCTTGGCGGACTCGGGAGTGAAATCCCGAGAACTGTGGTGGGCCCAGCGGGGGAGGGTACCGGGGGCGTAATATACCTGGGGTGGACCAAATGGAACTAGGGGTAGTTGAATTTCAATATTAAGAGCCAAAATTTGTGTTGTAGTGTTAAAAAGGAAATGCATATTGTAAGTGGAAAAGTAAAGTCAAAGTTATGTGGGAAAACGGCCCGGATTTTAAGTTTGTAAGATAACGGACCTGTAAACACTGAATAAATAATAAAAAAAAATTTGAATAGTTATTATGTGTTTTATAGTTGTTAATTTGTTTATATAATACAATTCAGTGACTTGTTTAGTAGTATTCAATTATATTCTTTCAATGTAAGTGTTGTTTTATTTTTAGTACCCGAAATTTTAAGTATTCAGTGAACATTTTAAATCTTGTTTGATCATTATAGTACCCCAACATTATTAAAATAATTCACGGCTCCCAATTCTCGCGCCCACTTTACAATATTATTTTTACACTTTTGGTTTTTGTGGATATTATAATATGGAGCTATTGTATGCTGTTGTTAATGGTTAGTTCTAGGGTGAATTTTAATATAATGAATTCAGGTGATGTAGGATTTGTTCAAAGATTGTGAAGATGTCAGCAATATATCGGCAATACATTTTTATAGTGATGTGATTTTTGAGTAGGTTTATAGTTTTAGTATCAATATCTTACATGAAGATTTCAGGCATGAGACGTTAAATGAAAGAACCCAATGCTAACCCTTATTGTGCGACTAAATTTTTTTATTAAACTAAAAATAGATTTTACGAGAGAGAGAAGTATTAAGAGAGGTTGTTTGAAATAATCAGAAGAAAGTTTTATGTTAATTAGTATATTTTTAGCAATGTCAGTTTCGTTTATGGAGACATTAGTATATATATATATATATATATATATATTTGAAATGTATAAATACATGTATTTGGAATGGAAATTTAGGGAGATATTTTAAGTATATTGGTCAGCTTATGTGAGCTTTTCACGTTATGTGTAATGTATAGAAAAGATGTAAATTGTTTTGCAAATGTTTGGCTAGATTTTTTGGCAGTTTAGTAAGCAGGAGTATTTTTATAGTTAACTAAAGGCCTAAAGGGGATGTTTGGTTTGTGAATTTTAGGTAAGATAGTAAAATTAAGTGCTTTGGAATTCGTGTTGAGCAGTTTGAAATGGTCTTTTGGAGGAAAAATTAATTGTACTCTTTGAGAACATTTCTGATTGCTTTGTGATATTTGTTGGCAGGAACATTCTTTATTCAAAGATGAAGCTAATTTTGGAATCCATGATTTTTGAAATGTAATCTTCACGATTACAATGTTGTTTTTTGAATAAATATGTCATTTTGCTGTTTTAAGGTAATATGTTCTTTTTGGTTTTTGTAAGGGTTATAAAGAATGATTTTCATGTAGTTGGTTGGCAATGAGATGTATGGTTTGATTTGTGGTTCTGGAGCAATATATTTAATGGCCCTTTCACTATCAATGGTCAAGGAATGGACTTTATTTATAATAAAATAATGATGACGATTAAATTTACACCCATTCAGAGGCATGACTCTTCATCGGAAGTTAGGTTGGTGAAATTAAAGATTGAGAATTCTAGGATAAAATTTGTGAATTGCTTTTTAAGTTTGTTGCGTTTCCAAATTTTGTTTATCAATGAGTTTTTCAATTTTATGCTTAATAGATACATGTTTGTTTTGCAAAATGATACTAAATTTGTATTCAAAATGTGGAGAGTGAGAGAGAGAGCAAGATAGAGTGTGCTCCAAATATTAAGTTTGTTTGATTTTGTGTTATCGAGATATAAAGAAATCTGTTTGCTTAATAAGAAACTGTTCCTTCTTATTTAAGTAGGAAATCTCATTATTGAGCATAGCATTTTGGATAAGTTTGTTGTGTTTTTTGTATTCTTAAACTGTTTTGATGTAGGACAAATTTGTGATATTGTGTTGGTATCAACCTATTAACAAAACATTAGTGGCTTAGCCACAAATTTGCATAAATGTTTTTAAATTTATTTCAGTGTACAATTTATTTTTAAATTTTCTTGCTTTATTTAAGATAGTTCAAAGTTTGAAGATCATATTTAAATTTTAGGGAGGAGATACACTTCAATGTGAGAAATAGTCAATAATTGTTCGGAGTCAATTAAAAAAAATTGTGAATTTTAAATATTGTAAAGCCAGTAGTCAAAAATTATAATGTAAGTTAGGTGTATAAAAACATGTAATGTATAGAAAATAAAATTAGATAAAGTAAAATTTGTTAGAGAAATACCGCCGCGGGTCAAGTGAATCATATAAAAAAGATAACACAAGGACAGATGCATTCGTCAGTATAATAAAATTACAAGTGACGAAGTCACAGATGTACGTCCCAAACTTACAACGGGCATTACTCGATTGTCTATTGTTTGCCAAAGACATGCGATGCGCATGCGCACGCTTGAATATGGCTTTACTTAACAAACACAACTCGTAACGAGCAATAAAAGAATACCAACATTCCAACACTTCCCTTCGAGTTGGTAATATAAAAAAGTCACTATTGCGAATCACTTAGTCTGGCTGATCCATGCATAGCATGTGTTTAACTTTGGGCAGTCCTTTTGTTAAGTAGTTTGCAACTTGATCGTCGGTTGAGATGTGAAGTACACAAAGTTCCTTGCGTTTGAGTACGACCTTCATAAAGTGGTGACGGATATCGATATGCTTACTTCTTGCGTGGAGCATCGGATTCTCTGAAAGTTTCAGGAAGCTTCTATTGTCGCAGTAAATGACCATCTTGACCAAGTCACCAAAGCCCTTATCTATGAGGGATTGCTGCAAATAGACGGCTTCCTTGACACTCTGACAGTAGATGACCCGGCGTTTCGCCCCAATTTGACTTTTGACACTGATCAGTGTGACGTTATCAATGTGTGTTATGTCGCAACACTCCCCTTGGGGTTTCCCTGATTACGCCATCGCAAATCTGGTGCGAGTATTTTTCCGTCGGGGTTACTTACCTGCATTTCTCCTCTGGATATTTCCATAACGACATGGGGTTAACGACCTGTTGTCCTTTGTTGCTACTTCAATGTCGCAAAGGTTTAATTCTGGAGTTTTTTTCCGTTGGTCTTCTATGTGGCAATGGGTTTTCCCTGATAACTCATACCTGTCGCCAGTTTGGCGGCTCGACAAGATAAATAGCCCCGATCTGTGTGACGTCATCATTGCATGTGATATCGCAACACTCGCCTTCTATGTGGCAGTTAGTTATCCCTGGTAACCCATGCCTGGCGCAAGTTTTGCGGCTCGACAAGACAAATCAAGACAGGAATAGATCAGAAGCTTGAAACCGTGAGCTAGTACATGAGATCATCGACCCTGGCAACCCTCTGCCTTTTCAATGAAGTGATGGGTTTTCCCTGATTACTCATACCTGGCGACAGTTTGGTGGCTCGACAAGACATGTCAAGACAGGAATAGATTTTGACCTTGAAACCGTGAGCTAGTACTTGAGATCATTGACCATGGCAACCATCCCCCTTTCACCCTTCTATATGACAATGGGGTTTTCCGATGACGTCATCTCCCTGTCGCATCCCTGATGACTCATACATGGCGCCAGTTTGGCGGCTCGACAAGACAAGTCGAGACAGGAATAGATCATGACCATGTATGATGTCGAAATGGGATTTCCCTGATGGCTCATACCTAGCGCGAGTTTGGCGACTCTACAAGACAAGTCGCCTCGATCTGTGTGACGTCATAATTACGTTTTATGTCGCAACACTCCCCTTATATGTGGTAATGGGTTTTCCCTGATGACTCATACCTGGCGCCAGTTTGGCAGCTCGACAAAAATGTCAAGACAGGAATAGATTGTGACCTTGAAACTTGGAAATAAAAAAGAGGTCATTGGCCCTGTTCATGACAGGTGCCAGTTTGGCGGATATACAAGGCAAAACCCGTATCTTGTTACCCTACGTGTTGGGATAAGGTAAGGAAGAAACTGTTTTTTTTGTGAATAAAAACGATATTGCAAACATATATTTATTATATATTAATTGTTTCATAGATATATATATAATATTTATTATACGTTTTTACAGGAATTATGCATATATTCGTTTATACGTTTTTCTACAGTGTCTCTTAGATGTGTTAGTAAAATTGTTTTTAGTTCACAATCCAAAATGAAATAGTTCAAACCGACAACTTGACGTGTATAGTAGGTAGCACTGATAGTATCCAGGTTTCTGATGTGTGTTTCCACCGTAGGCTGTTCGAGATCGATGCCATCCACTGATTCTGTTAGTGGTCGCATACATTCACGACGAGTGTGTCGATCAAATTGTTGCAATATCGTGTGACAGGTGTTGACCACATATCCCGTTAATCGATGGCGACGTCGATGAGGTCCCACACCTCACAAAGACGCGCTCAGCAAGGTGCTAGATAGGCGACCCATTTAATTTCGGCGTCTTGTTTTTCGCTGATGACGATCATACGGTCACCGCACATGCGTCTCAGAGAGATTTTATGATTAATCGGACTAATCTTCTGAGGAGGCTGCGTGTTGCTGAAAAACTTTAATATGACCGACTTGTAGTTGCCCGTTCTTGCCACTATGTACGGTTAAAAAACGCACAATTCCCTCCGCATTTTTCAAGTTGGACATAGATAGTAAAGTTGTTCTTGACACTCATGCTGACGATGACTCGTTTGGCGTCGACTTCGTCCAGTGGAAACAAAGTGTTGAAGATATTAGCGATGGCGAGCGGCTTCACAGGCTTTGGTATGCGGGTGCAAACGTCTTGACCTTTTATGATGTTTGATCGCTTCTAAGACTGTCGTGATTGTGGCCGGCACGCCGTTGGTATGCCCCTTTTATAGATGACGAGAGGAAGACAAGGCGCACGCTGATTGGACGCAGCCTCTTGAGGGGCGGCAGGACCCCAGCGTCTAGGAAAGTTTTCATTGGAATGTTCTGGTCGCGATAGAGAAGGTGCATAAGACAGTAATGGTCGCAAACGTCTGAGGATATGCTTTGAAGTTGTATCGTGCTATGAGACGTGCGGGAAGTGATTTTGCGTATAAAGGCCAGATGTGACTTTTTACGGGGTGGAAAACCATAGCTGTTAAAGTATTCTCTTACGCCGTTCTTGTCGATAAAGTTGGCAACCCAATGCGTCCCAGGCTCGGGTGTGTGGATCCATGTTGATGACGAGAGCGGCAGGTCACACTATTCTTGCGGGTAGTTGATCAGCAATTAAAACACCCAATCGTACAGAACGGAGCCACGGGTCTGTTTTCAGCGCACATCTTATGGTGTGGGTGTGCATATTCAATCATCCAATCTCAAAGTCCACAAATTATGGAGGCCTAATAGAAATTCAAAACAGAACTACGTCCCATGCACATGGTGAGGCCCAATTTAAGTGTTTTCAAAGACGAACAACCTCTGTCGTACAGATTACGAGAGGCGAAGGCGTGTATTGGGCTAGAAACTCTTTCTTTTCTGCCCCCTTGATGTAGACGGTTTATGCACGCGTTGTGGCTCGGGAAATGAGGGATTCGAGCAGGCTCTAATCCACATCACCGCTATCCCAGGGAATACCGTGCAGTATTTTGACGATATAGTCCTTGCTTTTTAGCAGCGGCGTAAAGTTCCTCGATACCGTAAGGGAGGTTTTAACACCCACTGTTGAAGTAATGTTCCGCATACAGATAAAACACACAGTTCCTTGACGATAAACTCTTTGCTGTCCTCGATGAAGCTCGGGAAATCTACAATGACGTCCATGATTTAAATGACGGGGGTTAGGGGTGGGAACTCGCTTATATTATGTCCCAAAATCAGTCACGATGTTTCTGTCCTTGTCGATGGTGGTGAGGTTGGCAAACTCTCCATACACGATACAGTTGACGGTTTCAGTGAGAGCTCTGTTGAAGGTCACTTCGATGCTCAGAGAACCATGCCTCGTCAAATTCCAATGCGATGTCATGTAGGTGGACATATTAGGTGTGAGATCGAAAGCCATGAGATGATATCCCTTAGAGAAGGCTTCCCGTGTGATGTCACTACCTTCGTTCATGAAATGGATACCCGTTCTTGAAAACAGTGTGCTAGGACATGACATAGTTGCCGTTTGAAAAATCGGGCTGTAACGGTTTCGGCGGCACTTGTTCCCCGTCCATGTACAACGAGAAATGGTTCAAGACGTAGGATTGGAAGTTTAACGGGTTATTGGTGGCGTCTCCGTTTAAGGCAGCGTTTGATACAAATCCCACGATGCATCGTTTGGGTAAGTGTCCCGTGAATACGTTGTCCAGGGATTTCCCTTGCACACCCATAGGAATAATGAGTGTTTTTACTTCCACGCGGGTAATGGGATAATTTGCGGGACTAACGTTTAATGCTTTGGCATGTGCCAACAGTAAAGAAAGGTGATACTTTGACACGTCGCACTAGAAGACAGGCTTCAACGATGTGAACCTTAAAGTGCGGGGTTTCAGGGACGGCCATAAGACTAAACCCGTCTCTGGATTAGACCAACTTGATTGAGTTTGGTGCCGTTCAAAAGGTATTTCTCTTTGTTAAACACATCACCATGTAGATACCCCAAAAGATCCGCCGTCTTACTTTTTGCAGTGAGACTGCGACAAGCCTTAAACCCCTTGTTGCCAGCGTTAACCTCCTCAAAGGCTCCAGGGTTGTCTGCGAACCACATACCGCAAGTCAAATGTGTTATTTTGGATTCACTGTTGTAATTGAGCAACGTCTCAATGTACGATCTACAAGCATACCTGTTGCTGGGCAGTGAGACTAGTTTTTAATTTAAAAACACATCCACCTGTGTGAATAGCGAATGCAACCAGTTGTTGACGGGAGCGATTTGATCCACCTCGGTGAAAGCGCCACCGTCGGGTTTCATGATAGCCGCCCTGGATAGAGCATGGTCTGTGAAAGATCGATATAGAACCTGCCGGTAATGGTAAATTCAACGGGCGATTCATCGGTGAGGGAAGATACAGATTTGTAGTGGATCTCTTGTCCACTTTCAAGACTGGTTTGCGTGGGTGGGACGGAAAAGAGATCGAGTTCACTCGACCCCCTTTATAGCCTGAGCCGGACATTAGTGTGTCGATCTTCTGCTCTGCCTTGCGTTTCAGGTTTGTTTCAACGTTGCCGACACGCTGACGTGGGGCCTCTTTGAAAGGACGACGCTGATTGGCGACGTCGGAGAGCACATCGATACCCGTATGAAGCGCATAAAATATTTTGGAGCTCGGGTACGGTGGTGAAAGAACATGGATATTGAAATTCGGCAAGAGCAACTTCCCACTGTCTATTGAGTGTAAGACGGTACAATAGTTGCGTGGTGAAATTTGCGAGGGTATTTTTCGGGAAATATCCCAAAGAGCTGTTGCTTGGCAAAGTGATGTAAAACTGGTCCTTCATGGTAGGGTGCTGAAGTAACTGGCAGGAATCCAAGAATTAAACTTGGTGGGGTAACCTTTCAAATGCACGTACACTTTCTTTCTGGCGCTTTTACTCTTGGCACGTAGTATTTTATTAGCTTAAGAACATTCGGAAAAACCTATGTATTGCAATTAGGGTTCGTAAAACGTTCCCTTCACCTCCTCACCATCCAGATCGGTCAACCGACGACTGGTTGTCGCAACACAACACTGATGATTTTGAAAATTTCCTCACTCCAATTGCTCTCGTAGCCCTTTTCAAACGCAATGATGACGCCACACAGATCGAGGCGACTTGTCTTGTAGAGCCGCCAAACTGGCACCAGGTATGAGTCATCAGGGTTGCGACATGGCAATGACGTCATCGGGAAAACACATTATCATATAGAAGGTGGAAAGGGGAGGGTTGCCAGGGTCGATGACCTCATGTACTAGCTCATGATTTCACGGTCACGATCTATTCCTGTCTCCACATGTCTTGTCGAGCTACCAAACTGGCAGCAGGTATGAGTTATCAGGGAAAACCCATCACCACAGAAGGGGGAAAGGGTTGCCAGGGTCAAAGACCTGATGTACTAGGTCACAGTTTCAAGATCGTGATCTATTCCTGTTTCGATTTGTTTTGTCGAGCCGCCAAACTGGCGCCAGGTATGATTCAGCAGGGAAAACCCATTGACTCATAGAAGGGGAATGTTGCGACATCTACACTATCAAAAACCAATCATTTACTTCAATTCAAACAAAAATAAACAATTCAAAAAAAGTGGCACTTATTAATTAAGTTGTGAATCAGTTTCAAATGGCTAAGCTGGTATGTAACCTTTTACTAGATACCGGTATCATGAACACTTAAAGACTCCAAATTTAATTGAAACAAATCAAAATTCACCAATCATCCAACAAATACAGGACACTAACTTTGGATAGATGTTATTTCTATTAAAATTTTTCTAAAGGTGGCAACATAAATACATTTGAATATATCTTTCTTCAAAGTTCAGAATGAACAAATTATTTTTTTAAATTTAACACTCATAAAATCACCAAAATGAGGGGGAAAAAATCAGCCCTTCTTCCATAGTAACAGATACCCGTTTGGGTTGAGTCAAGAAGATTAAGACTTTACTAACTGTCCTTATTTGTCAATTATTCTTAAGAATGAGGTTTACTTGCAAATAACATTGAAATGACCTTCAAATTTAAAGGCAACTTGTAAATGGTGGTTAGGTAGTTTCTGCCTTGAAAGGTCTCACACACCCTAGGTTTGTGGACAACTGAAAAGAAAGAGAGTAAATGAGTTGGGTGGGGATGTTGAACTTTGGCATTGTGCTACAGCTTATTAGTTTCGCGGAAATACCTAAAATATATTTCCTTTTCTTGAGGATAGTAATTCTACCTACTTGTCAACTTCCCGTAAAAGAAAAGAGTAATATTTATTTTAGATACTCATTCATTTAAATTTCTCCAAATATAATCCATATTTAAAATAATGTAATGACAATAGGTAGGTATCAAAAAAAAATTGGCGTGGTTAAGGAACTAGTGATGCATTTATTCATTAAAGTATTGAATTTAATGTAACAAACATGAATAATACATTTTTATTTGATACATTTTGCTATGCATTTAAATAACTTCCAAAACTAACCACAAACACACATGTTTGTTTAGAAAGTACAAATAATTCTAAACGCACTATTAAAATAGCATATTACTTATAATTAATTAATTAAAAATATATATTTCTTTTTTGTTTAATATTTCAAGTGACAGGTTCACTTTGACATGTTTATATTCCAGTTTGATACTTTACCAAAAGTAAAATTCCGCTAAAATTGAATGAACAACCGTATTTTTGTGTTTTTCTTCCAAATTTGTACTCAATAGTTTGAACCTTTTTGAACTCAAAATATCCATAAAATCTAATGGTTTCATTTTAATATTCATTGCACACAATTTTTTTTTAACAAACAGTTTGCTTCTATAAATTAGTAGCTTTTTCCTATGAACGCCTAAACATAGCAAAAATAGACGTTAACACTTGAATTGTAACCACTATTGAATTGATGAACCAAATTTAGTTTAGTCAAGAGACACCTTTTATTTGATCAAAATAATTGATCATATTGGACCAAAAACAGCCAGTTTGGTCGAGTCACTTTAAATGTACCATTTATACTCCGATCAATAGGCATGTGGACTAAATATCGGGTTCTGGTTTTCTGGTGATAGTGAGGTCAAGGTTCGAATTTCAGATAGGTGCAATGAGAGTGTTTCCAAAATTGTTTCCCATTTTCCCTCCACGCAAATGTAAGTACATTTAATTTAAATTTCACCTTTATCTCCAGCTACTCAACTAGCGATATTAAATTCGGATAACCTGAGCGGGTGTTATCTAGGTGTTTTGTACACTTTAAAATGTACATTACATTTTATTAAGATTTTTGTTTAGCACAAGGTCTTACTACCCGCCCGGGTTATACACATTATGTACTAATTACGCTAGTGTGTTAGGTATGAGGAAGGTTGAATATGGATGAAGTGACCAGCATTTGCGCTAAGGGAAAGTTGGAAACTACTTGAGAAAATACACCCTCAGTATAGCCATTCAGGGATTTGAGCCCCATTCTCTCCGTCATTGGTAGTCTATTATATTGTTACCCCTAGACCTTTCGATGACCGAATTGGATTAGGGTAGTTTGAGTGCATTGTAACAGGGATGAGGTGAGAGGTTTATGGAAATATAACAGTAAAATTTGCAGGATGATAATTATTCCCAGCGCAACTGGCTAGGTTTTGAACCTTTACCTCTTTGTTAACGCTGACCAATTCAAACCAAGACTGATGTATTAGACCTCACGGGGATAATATTTACTGTGTTGTTTTTAATTTCAAATTCAGGCTTTTGGCATAGGTACGAGTACAATCTATTGTGGTTGTGTCTTGACTTGTAAAGTTGAACGTTCTGGAACCTTTAAGTCATTGATTAACATTATAGCCTAATAAAAAAAAATTGTGTGTTATGATTATTTTATATTTATTTTATAATTTCAGGATTAAAATAACAATTTTAAACCTAATCCAGTCTATTTTACATTGTATTATTTCACCATCCCTTGCCACTCACATTATTTTTGCGACCAAAATTAACAAATATTGTATTATAAACTATCATTAGTGTTATTTAATAATTATTGATAATATCTATTAAAATTGACAGCTATAGGTCACGTGAGCTGATGGATCTATTAATTTTTATAGTGCCTTCTTATAAAAACTTGACTCTAGTATCCAATGATTTTTGGAGGAATGACATCTAGAAGGCCTTTTTTTATTACTACATACCACTATATATTAGAATTCTTGATAGGATTGTCTCAGACAATAATTCATACAAAACTCGGTGGAGCGCTTTAGTTTACATTGAGAATTTCATACTACAACCGAAACCTCTAAGAAATTAAACTTTTTTTAATGTTATGTTGTATATTAATATAAATTGAAAAGATTTGGACCTTAAATTTTTTAAACTTTGGCCACCATTTTCATTAGAGCATATGACTTTTCCGGCTAAAATATTAGCATATCTAATATTATAAATTAAGAATAAATAATTATTGTTGTTCATTGTTTTATCTGAGGTTGAATCAGATATTTGTTGTTCATTGTTTTATCTGAGGTTGAATCAGATATATTTTTAACTGATTTCATATTAATTACGATCATTGATGTATTATTTTCCGAGTCCATGTAATGATTGGTTTAAAAACAAATGAGAATGGTTATTACTATTAATCATAGTAACTAAAAATTCTCTTGGATTATATAAGATTCGATAAAATGTAATATAATATAATTCACATTATGGATCATACACCGGTTACAAAATACCTCAGACTTGGAACATACACAGTCAAAGTATACTAATGATCAGGAGGACAAAGGTGTCGGTTCCATCTTGCCTGAGCTATAGCTCAGAGGTACAGCAGTCTTTTCACCCTAGGAGTGAGTGGTGGTAACTGGCATCTAGCAGAAGTTTTATTTTTGTGCAAACATTGATTGAAAGTCCCTCATATTAATTAACCTATGTGTAAATATTTATTATTTGCTTAATAATTGATGATAAAGTAGTTTTATCAAACGCTTCCAATTAATACTTCCCTTGGAATTACTGAATTAAAAAACTACTGCTAGCTGTCATTTACCACTCTTCCTATGTTGAGTCGACTGTATCAGGAATGTCAGTACTCGAAACCTAGTCTGATTTAGCAAGTGTGGGTATCTGACATTGTATCCCACACACTCTCCCTCCTTCCAAATGCTAGTACCCTTCCTTTAAATGCTACCTTTCCTAAATTATAACCACGCCATTTGTGAAATAAACAGATATAAATAAATTTTATTTCATAAATGGCTCTCTACCAAAATGTGGGTACACTTCCTCAAATAATAACCATCCTCATCCTTGACCCAACAGAGTAATTAGTACAAACTATGTTGCCTAAGCAACTTAAATAAAAAACACAAATTTTATGTGACATTATTAAATTTTAAAGTCTAATATGTTCAAATTTACTTTTAGATAGTTTAATTTTTTTTAAATAACGTCATTTGAGTTGTTTTTTTAAAATGGAAATATCCAAATATCAAGGAATTACTAGATGGCATAGATTAGAATGTTAGGTAATTTAATTTTTTTTATAAACCTGTAGGATTGTTGCATGTGTTTCCACTCGTAGGAAGAAATATGACTTGGTTTGACCCTCAATATAGTTCAGTTAGGGCAGATATCATTTACAAACAATGCATATTACTACCCTTTCGGAATACCCGCACATGTACACTAATAGAATAGGGATGAGAAAGATAGAATTTAGAGAAAGTTTACTTGAATTTTTGTAGGGTAAGAGAGGAAAATCATTTATGACTAGCTACCTCAATGCAACCGCTGGGATTCAAAACCCATCCTCTCTGTTAACGGCAAGCCAGCCAAGAGGAGACTGACACTTTTTACCACGCGATAAGTGGTGTGAATTCTAAGGGCCATTCTTAATTGTTTTTAATTTTCTTAAAAATTATTTGCTTGTGTATTTTCTCTAATCTTCCCTCCTCTACGGACATTATTTTTTGAATTTCTCGACACTTTTTAAAATTCAAACCTCTCTGTTTTTTTTTTTTTTTTTTTTGTGATCAGAAAGATGGTTTCTCCCATTCTTTTTCACCTTTTTGAAAAAAAAAAATCGCAACAAATTATAGTACTACCCATTCCAACCAATACAGCACTAGCACCTGACGAACTTTATGTCGGTGCTGGCTTGTTAGAAACTTTTCAGGTCTTAGAAGAGTATTGAAAGATAACCGAGCCCTCCCCCTTCTCCCCTTCTGTAACCAGCCAAGCGTACCTAATTAGGTCTTGACAAGAAAAGAATGGAGGTAAAGTGACCTATCTCCAATGTAATATTAAATCGAAAAGGCATGAAAATGGTATTTTTGGGTTTATTCAGTTTTTTCATATATAAACACCCAATTATAATTGTACTGTTGCAAGCGTAAACTAGTTGCGATAATAAATGCCTAGTTAACAATTTTAATTTTTTTCTCAATAAATAGTTTGAAGCTCAAACACATTTATTCATTTATATCTAATTTTTTATCTAATTATTCCATTGTTTTATTAAAATTTGAGTCTGGCACTATCGTTTTGCATATTGATACCTTAAATTTGACACAATAAATATTTTATTATCATTCATGATAGTTGAGATATCATCAGAATAAGAATAACCTTTGGGTAAATGGGTGAAATGCAGGTTGCGGGCTGCCCCTTCAACTGTAAAGCTCCTTCTTAATCTCATTTTAAATATAATCTAAATTTGTGGACTTTACCAACCTCTCACCAACAATAACCAGAAAAGATGTCGATAATAATCATACAGACCGTTTTACAATATTACAAACACTCTAAAGTTCTTCAAACAATTGAATTTGTGTATTAAATAATCAAGTGATCTTGCCACACCCATCCTAACCTACAAGATAATTCCCATAATTTTTTTGTTCTCATTACTAAACCTAATGGAATGTCTACCTCACCAAGACCAGGATAAATATGCTAGTTATTTAAAGTATTTTTATCTTTTCACATTAATGCTTTAACTCCTTTTTTATATTCTTAAAATATTACTTTATTGGTATTTATCTGATGCGTCGTGATCCTATAATTATTGTTTGTGGTTTTTCATCAAGACCTGCATCATGCAATGAAATTCGTTGTCAAAAAATCTATGTCAGTCAAATAATATATCAAATCAAAGTATTAAAGGATTACAGCTAAGAAAATAGTCAGTTCAAATAATTCAATTATTAGGTATAATTTCAGAATTATGTAATTTTATCATAATTTATTTAAATGTATTTATTTTTACTAACAAGTTAATCAAACCAATTTTATTTTCTTTAAGTTCAATTGTTATTAAGGCACTCATCTTTTTTATTACTTGCTTAGCAACATTAAAATTAAAAAATTTACTTGACTTTCTCTATCTCACATATTGTAAATATATTACTAAAACTTAGATATGTTCTTCAAAAACCTATTTGGTTAGTTTTAAAATAATTCCATTTGTCTAAATACGTACAATTTGTTTGACAGGATGATCTACGCATTTTTAAATAAATCAATGTTTTGTGGCATTGTGTAGAATGTAGAAAGTTAACTAAACAAATATTAGAGACAGTCTGTTGTGGAAGTTGTAGTGCCAGAAATTTTATAATCAAACTAATAAGCTTTTGTAACGAGATTAGTGTCTGACAGCGAGACCGGCACGCTTCTTGTTTGTTCACTATAAATGCGCGCTCTATTTATTCTCTCTCCCCCCTTGTTTAGCAGTTATGATTTATGAAGTCAGTCTCCCTGCCAACGAGATTAGATGGGACAGGGTGGGCGTAATTCAAAGAAAAGGGACACGTCTGAAAGAGTCTGGATTCATTTTATTCTAAACCAGTATTCTAGAAATTGATGATTTCAGACTTTTAATTGTGACCCATATATATACACGGCCAGCGATATCCAGAGAAGCTACAGTCCCGAGTTGAGGCTGAACAATTGAGTGTACCGGCGTGCCCGGGAGTGGGCAGCGTGATCAGTGAGTGGGCCAGCGTGCCCAGCGAGTGGAGCGGCGAGTCTAGCATTCGTGTAACGCAGGTCAGAGCAGTGTGAGGTGCACGGGGACAAGTGGTGACTTAAGTGAAAGACACGTGTGACGTAGACATTGATTGTTATTGTGAACAATGTCAATAATGAAATAATGAGCATTTGAATGCTTAAAACATTTAGATAGTTATTATGTGTTTGAAAGTAATTAATTTGGTTTGTTGTATTTAATTCAATTATATTTAATGTGATCTTAACAGTTGATTTAAATACTTTACTACAAAAATTTCTATTTAGTGACTTATTTAATTGAATCTTAATCAGTGTATGTTTTCTACTTTATTAATCAAAACTTCAAATATTCAGCGTCCATTTTCAATCGTGTCTAATCAACAATGTAACCTAATATTCTGAAAAGAAATCGAGGTTCACACGAAAACGTGTAAACGGCTCTTGACCTTACCAAGTTTCTATACTACAAGCCTTATCTGGACCTGTTGCAATTTGTAATTTTATTTCTAAAAGTTCTATATTTGATAAAAATGTCTTCTATATTTCACCATGAGGCGAATGATTTATAGCCATAAATTAAAATAGGTAAAAGATAGCTTTAACTAATTCAAAAATAATCGTGTGTTTATGGTTGAACTAAAACGTTAGTAAGAAAACATTGGTTACACGTGATAATTAAGCTAGTCATTATTTAACATTTGACAACACTATTGCAGCTAACTATTAAAGTATGTTTTTAAATTATAATCTATCTATAGTTGGGATTGATCCAATATATTTATCCTACAATAGAAAACTGTAGTGAATATAACTATTTTATAATTTAAGAGTAATTGCTTAAAAAGAATGAATTTTTGTATCTCAATACTTACATACAAAATGTTCCATTTCAAAATATTTGCTATGTTTTTTAAGGAGGTTTTGAGTAAATAAGGACAAAGTTGAGATGTTACATTTATGAAAATTACAATTTATTCATTAAACAGATCTATAAATTCACATTTCTCACATCATTAATGTATTTTTTAACCATACATAATTAGTTTGTACATTACAAATGGTATATTTGTTTGGATAATACATATTACACATTATGTAAATTCACATCGAATTAAACGTCAGTCAAAACACATAAAAAAAGATGTGAGGCCATATACATTAGGAAGCTGTGATTATTGGAACATAGAGTATTTGGACCACATGTCCAAATTTTCCTGATTTTTTTTTTTTTTTAGCAATGAACTTAAAACTCTTATATGGCTTGGCAAACTACAGTAGCCCCATGGCTTCGTTGGTGGTGATTGACAGTTCACAGCTGACTTCTGACAGCTGCTAAACACATGTTTTTTGCAGATCATATGGTTCGGAGTAGGGATCAATAGTTTGGTCTGGTAGCCTTTCAAAGCTATCAGCTGTCAGTCAGCACCAAAGAAGCCATGGGGCTATTATAAGTATTATAATCTCTATTTAAACTGTTGGGTGTATCGCAAAACAATTTTATTTTACAACCGATTTCATTAAATATCTTCAAAAAAGTTGACAAGTAGCTTTACATTTTTTCAATAAATTCCCTTTATAGAAATAAATTATTAATTTATATGAACACAAATCATTACATTACTAAAGAAAAGGTATCCAAATATTTTGTACATTTATGAGCCGCAGAATTGTAACTAGTCTCCATATTAAGCTCCATGTAAAAGCTATCCCATTATTTACTAGCGGGGTAATTAGCACAATTGAACTAGGATAATTAGACCATTTAGAAAAAATAGTACTTCTAATAGTATTAACCTAAGTGTTTTTCTCTTTCAGGTAACTTATGAGTAAATTGTGTGTATTGAATGTGATTAAGTATAGATTAAAGGACTTGAATGTTTCAAGGTCTAGAAACTAAGCAACGTTAATGAAAACGCCCAACAATCAAGTGTGCTTGTATAGCCCAAGCCATGATGGATGCTATTGATTTTGTGAAATCGGGAACCATGACACAGATTGTAGCTTAAACCCATTTTGGTGTACCTCGTGGAACACTGTCTAAGAAACTTAATGGAAATGTTTCAGTAGAATCTCATGGAGCTGTAAGAACGCTCAGTTCTCTCCCCTGAAATAGAATCCCAACTGGCCATTTAACTTAAGAGCTGTGCATAGTCTGAAAATGGACTAACAAAGTTTGAAGATATTGACCTGATACAAGAAAAGTGTAGAGTAACTAATCTCAAGACTCGTAGGACTGATGATCATCTAGGCGATGATTGGTTCAATGCATTAGCTAAGCGACAGAGTAATCTATATATTTCAGTTAGAAGCTTTAAGAGTGCTAATCCCTTAATTAAATTAAAATGTTATAATGATCTAAAGAAGATATATGAATTAGAAAATAGTGGTAATGGGGAATATGTTTACAAGTGTCATGAGACGAGCTTTTTTTTTTTTTGGTACAAAAAAGGATTTTAAAATAGTGCCTGAAAAAGGAAAGAAGCGAGTTTCACGCAACATTGCAGATTCAGGAAAGGAATTTGTAGTTGTTCTAGCATGTGGAAATGCAACTGGTCATATTATTCCACCTTTAATTATATTCAAAGGAAAAATTTCATATAAAGTTGGTTTTCAGAACATTAATATATCAATCCTGGTACAAGTTAATGCACTAATGAAAATGGTTGGATGTGGAACACCGTTTTAACTAAATAGTATTCCTGTGTGTTTTCGAGGCATATCTCTGCTTAACAAGTTCATCAAGGAAAAAGGGTAAGGTGGTTCTTTAGTGGATATAAGTCACACATCAAAAATAGCCTTGGAAAACTCGCTTTTGCTGATGAAGTGGTATCAGTAAAGGTACTTCCTTTCTTAACTCACTTTATCCAGCCTCTAGACAGAACTATATTTAGCTCTGTGACACGAGGTTGGAATAAAATTCTGTCAAACTAATGTTGAGTAAATATTGGTGTCCATTTGCATAAAGAAAAGTAGTCATTTAACTGGCAAATTGTGGTCCACTTACTTCAAGCTTGAATACACTCTGTATTTGCAGCTTGTGGCATATTTTAGGGGGAGAAGAGTAAATTTCCTTATACAGAATTTAATTCTCAGACCTTGGAAAGATAAAGGCAACAAATGATTAATAAATGTTTTGCAACATCCTCTCAATAAATTTCATCATCAATTCAAGCTGATTCGCCAACTATTAAAGCTGATGTTTCCATACAGATTCAAGCTGATGCTGGCCCATCGATTCAGAATGATGCTGCTGATAAAAATCTTCACAACAATGTCCTCCTTTTTCAAGTAACATAATGATCAAAGTTTACAACCCCGCTCTTTACCCTCATCTGGAACATCAACTCTTGACAAGTTCAACCTCTCAAACTAGTTCATTTGAAAACTTTGTACGAGACTAAGTAAATGCTATAAATACCAAAAATATATTAAGAGAACAAAGGTTAATTATTATTGTGAAGATATATTAACAAATGAGGACGTAATTGCACCACTAAAGACAACTTTAAAAAAATATTCAAAAAAGAAACAGTCTAACGAAATGAGACAGTGCCTAAGATATATTAGCTTATCATTGATGATTCAAGCACTTCTGAATCCAAAGAAGTTAACTATGACGAGTTAGAAGATTTGTCGGACGAAATGGTCAATGAAGAGATTGAACAAGAAAGGAATGAAACTTTTGGTGTTCCAGTCGACATTCTCTTATTATGTAACAATTTAATGATTGTATATTTTTACTATTGAATGCTGGATCTAATGTCAAAATTAGGTTTTTGAAAGAAATTATGCCAAGTTCTTTTAACTGGATGAAACAAGTTGACAATATCGTGAGTCTTATTGACAATGGCTAATTTAAAATTGCATGTGCACATGTAATAACAATTAAATATTAGAATATAAAAAAAATTAAATGTTCCTGATGGCATCAGACTATAGAAACATCCAGGTTCACTTTTAAGTTAAATAATGGCACTTCAGTCTTTATTTGAAATGTGACACAAAAAAATGGATTGTTCTTTAAAAATAAAAGTTATCCTCTTAACGTATATGTAACACTTAATAGCTTCTTGAATTTATAAATATCTGTTTCAGATTTGTAGGGTAAAAATAGCACGCAGCGACACTGCACCAATTGCCCCAGAATAATGTTGGTACTCAATTATAGAGTACTAAATGGTGTTCCTATAACCCCATAAGGGGTAATAAGATCAATAATCACCAACATATTTGACATACAAAAAAATACTTCTAGTGGAATCTGATAAAATATATTTTCTGGCTTAGTAGCAAATTACTTTAGTTTTTTTTTTTAAATATTTATGTTTGTATGAATTGCAACACGTCACTAAAATAGTGTTAAAACAAAAGTGGCCTTTTTTATAGTTCTAAACATTCAAGTTTCCCTATAATTGTTCATGTTTCCAACAGCATAATAGAGTATCAGCTCCTGAGCACAAAGTATTGACACAGGTTACAAACAAGTCATAATTAAGGCACGATTAATATTTATTGGTGTAGGTAGATTTAAAATTATAAAACGTTTATTATTGTTATTTCAAGTGAAAAATTAAAGTTAAGGGAGATTTTGGGCAAACTATAAAAGATTTTCCTGTTTCACAAATAATATTATGTACCTATATTTAAAAAACTTGATAATTTGATAGATGGTGTTTGGAATAATATAGCTGTAATTCAATTTGACTATAGGTTAACCGTAAAATAATCAACTCATCAATAAGGCTACACTATTAAAGTTTTATAAGTGGAATATTGACTAAGAATTAAGTATAATCCATAAAGGAAACAAATGACATTCAACGCTTCATTTTAAGGTATAAAGTTTTCAATGGATGTCATGGAGAAACACTAATGAGGATTGGATAATCAGGGTCAGGTACGAGAGAAATACTAAACATAATATATATTTGCATTTAACGTTAATTTCGTTTTGAGGGACTTGGGCTTTCTTTTAAGTTTATTTAAGTAAAATAAATGCTTTCTTTCAAGTTTATACATGTTTAATGTGTTTGTTAGTGTCCACGCAGCCCCTTTCTTGCATTCACGTAACCGCTCCAAAACAGAAATAGCTGCAAATATTTACATAATAGGTTTATTTTAGAAGCAACAAGTCCGTCTAGATTATTGACACGAAGCTCCTGATTTTAGTTGACTTCCCAACTACTCATATCAAGTTTAAGTAAATGGCATCGAGTGTCGTAAAAAATAGCCCCTCAGCAAGCAATAAATAGGTAGGACTCTTAGACAGGTACATATTATATAAATGTTTCGTTGTTAGGAAGCTTAAGGCCTCCGGTCTTCAGCCATATTAACTGGAGACTCCCAGCAGCTTTAGGACTAATATTTTAATATTTTTTTTATCAAAGAAGAATCTAACTTCTAAAAATTAGCAAGTAGTACACTATAAAGTAGATCAGATCAAAATTAGAATCAACTAGAAGAATGTATATTATGCAATGTTACCAAATTGAATTAAGTTGTACCCGCGTCAGTATTCACATGGTATAAGGCGCTACTCTAGCAGTAGACTAGACTGCCGAGGACAGGAAGATCTGGGTTCAAGTCTCAGTCGGGTTTACTGAGGGTGATTTTTCCCAAATGGGGTTTCACTATCTCTCCAAGAAAATGTGGGTATGATTCCTCTAAATATAACCGTTTTAGTCCCTAAAACCATTAGCGCTATTAGTACATAAGCGTATATGCCGAAAGGGTAGTAAGTAAGAAGTGGTGCCAAAAAAATTAGCATAGATATATTTAGGTTATTATGATTAGTGGACAACTATTTAGTATGCTCAATTTTAATAATAATATAGTACATCTTATATGTAATCCTTTGTTTCTATATAGTGGATAGTTTATATTAAGTTAATATGTTGTTCCTTTTTCCTAGTTTACTTGCATTAGCCTGTAATATTTATACAATCTGGTATGTATTTCCACGCTAGGTTGACTAACATGGTTATGACAAAATGAATTGTTCACTGCGTCTCACAATGTTTCACCTAAATAGACTTTTGACCATCTTATTAATAACCTGTGTTCGTGGCCAAGTCCAAACCACTCGATCAGCAACATTCAATGAATATAGACGTGTCTTATTCCAATCCATCCTTACCTGGTTCCATCAAGTGTAGACGTAACATATTGGCGACGAGGAAAAACAAAATTTCGTGCAAAGTTCTTCTGGATATTTGGAAGACCAGAGCTAAGTATTATGAAAGTAATTTATTTTGATGGTGATACAAAGTTTATCACATTGTAACGTGATAAACTTGATGGAGCTCCAATTACATTTGTTTTATAGTAACTTTTAGGGCTTGATACATGTAAAATCGTCTAAGGCTAGCAACACAAACTGCAAGTCATAGGAAAAGTGTAGTTTCGACCGTAATGAGGAAACGTGGTCGTATTTAGAACGATTTGAATTATTTATCGTATGTAATAGTATTATTAAAGAGAAGAAAGTAAGTAAGTTACTGACAGTAGTAAGTGTGATAAACTGTAATCTTCTGCGATATCTATGTACTCTTCTTCTACCCTAAAAGGTATTAAGCATGTACACCAGTTAAGTTTTATTCCACACTTTCACATATACTTCTTCTAATATACGACAAAAAACAGCTTTCCGTTACTTTCTCCCCGTAAGTTTTGTCTTATCATTATTTATTTTTCTCATTTTGCTTTTCGTTCAACGGAAACACTGTTGGGCCAGCGTTGGCCAAAATATGGCTTTGCCACGCCTCTAAACGATTAATTGACAGCAGCTAAAGCTGACCATGGTAAACTTGCCATTCTGTTGGCTAGTTTTGTACAAGTTTCCATGTGAGATTCTCTTTTCCAATGTCTTGCCACCTGACAGGCTGCGCTTTGAAATTCGTGGAACCCAAATGAAATTTAGAGAGCTTATCCGATCTAACCATATAAAGAAAATGAGTTTTTTAACCAAAGGAAGCTGTTGCATCCTAGGTGATAAAGAGTGTTTTTGATGTCGCCACCAGGGGAAAAAGTGGCAGCTGTATCTGTGTGTGAGAGTGATCTAGGGCTCTTGGTCGAGCAGTGGACCGGGACAGTCAGATGTGGTAGAGTAATACAAAATAAAATAATGTACAGTTGACTAATAAATCAACAAAATATATTGGTCCTCCAAACCGAGATTAACTAGTGTGAATAGAAATTTAAAGTGCATCGTAAAAGTGAGCAAAGTGAAATGCAATCAAAAATGTGCAACAATCAAAACGTGCATGTACAACAAAGTCAATTTTAGTGTTATTCAAGACCATTTCGGTGAGTTCATTCATATTTCCTTTCATATAACTTTCCACTAACCAATATTGATTTCAAATCCAATTTCAATATAATTAATAAGTTTATTATTCATTATTTACCTTTGTTTCCTTTCCTATGACAAGCCAAAAATGTATGTGTAAATTGTAATTTAATATCAGTGTACGAATCATGGATGAGGAAATAAAAAACTAACTTTAAAAAGAGGCCAAATAAAGGCACAAGTCACTAAATTTAAAACATACTTTGAGAATTTCGATCACAATCAATCAATAATTCAATTAAAATTAAGATTATAAAAATTAAGCGATGTTGGATAACTTTTTAAAATGTACAGTTACAAATTGAATCACTTGACGATTCATTATCACACACACATGAAAGGGAGACATTTGAAACACATTTCGATGTCACAGCTTCAGTAGAGACATACATTCAAGGTCAAGCAGCTGGCTTGTTATCAAACGAAGCCACTCCTATTGCAGTCACACAAACAAGCCACACACAGAGAAGCCATTAGTCTATCAGTAATTAATTTACCAACATCTCAAGGAAATTACGACGAATGGTTGGGTTTTTATGACACATTTCAATCACTTCAATATCAGGGAATACGCTGCCGACAATGAAAGAGCTTACCGAGTTATTACAACATAGATTTCAAATATTAGAAGCAGTTTAATCCAACAGGGTATCACAAACAAAACCTTCACAATCAAATGTAAAGGGTAGCCGGCATTTTAAGACTATGCTCAGTACAAAAGTGGTATATGTAACACCACATGATTTAAAGACGTGTAAATTATGTAACCAATCACATCAAATATATCACAGTGATACGTTTAACAAACTTTCTATTTTAGAGAGGATCTAACAGGTCAAGAGAATAGGTTTGTGTTTCAATTGTCTCAAGGACGATGGCCACCAGGTTATGCAATGCAATTCAAGTACATGTAGAATTTGCAACAAAAAAAATAACACATTACTTCACCTTAACGATGTCAGAAAACAGTCGACTCTGTTGCGTGATAAGGAGACTTCAATATAGTGCAATCAGGAAGACGACACACGGGCTTCTAACAAATCTTCAGGAGTAGACTTTCAAGGTCAAACGACAACAACCAGTGCACATATATCTCAGATTGGGCAAGTCAGAGTATTGTTAACGTGCTAGATGTAAATGGAGACCCACATGTTTGCAGAGTTCTACTAGATTCAGGTTCTCACTCAAATTGTATCACAGAAGAGCTTGTGCAAAGGCTTGATTAACGAAGGATTAGGAGCTTCTCTTCAATATCAGGCATAGCGCAGTCAACAACTAGAGCGTCATACATCGTTCAATGCAAGATAAAGTCTTTATTTAATGCATACTCAGCTAATTTAGATTTTCAGGTGTTACGTAAAATCACACAAGATTTACCTGTTACTCATGTAGACATATCACATTGGTAAATTCCAGCCACAGTTAACCTTGCAGATCCAAACTTCAACGTACTTGGTAGGGTGGATATGTTAATCAGAGCAGAACTATTCTTTAAACTTTTGCGCATAGGTCAAATTAGAGTTTCAAAGGGTGAACCCATTTTGCAGAAGACAATTTTAGGTTGGGTAATGTCAGTCAAGATTGATCTAAGAGCATCTTCAGAACCATATTCAACTTCAATTACACACGCTCATACAAACACATTGTGTTATTTTATCATGACAGATAATCTTGACAGACTGCTATAACAATTCTAGCAGTTAGAGGATTGCTCTTCTACACCTGTCAGTCTAGTGAAGAGATATCATTTGAGGAACACACTAAGAACAACTTCAAGAGAAATTCCCAAGGACGCTTTATAGTCAAATTGCCAACTAAGGAGAACATAACTCAATTAGGGGATTCAATGAACAATGCAGTACAACGATTCCAACATTTAGAAAGGAAGTTTTCAAAACACCCGAACTCAAAGACAACTTATATTAGCTTCATGAATAAGGGAAAGGAAATTCTAAATCATATGCAACCAGTCTAAAACCAGGAAATTGACTTTTCTTCTGGAAGGGAGTATTAACTAGCACAACACGCGGTAATAAACGAGAGTAGCAGCACTACGAAACTCCGCGTGGTATTTGATGCATCCGTAAGATCTTCAACAGGAGTTTCTCTTAATGACGCACTTATAGTTGGGCCAACAGTACAACAAGACCTATTTTCAATAGTGACCAGATTCGGATTACACAGATTTGTCATGACTACTGACATTACAAAGAGGTATCAGCAGATACAGGTAGATCCAGCAGATACTCGTCTGGCGAGATAACCTTGGGAAACCTATCCAGATATTCCGACTGACAACAGTAGCTTGTGGTACTGCTTCAGCACCCTTCTTAGCGACAAGATGTCTTCAACAACTTGCTTCAGACAGATGAACAATATGATTTTCCGTTGGCCTCCCTAATAGTAATGAGATACTTTTATGAGATGATGTGATGAAAGATACAAACTCCATATATGAAGCACGGGTACTCCGAGAGCAACTCACAGACATGCTTCAACGTGGAGGATTTCAATTGAGAAAATGGTGTTCAAACAATTTAGAGATAATAGCTTATCTTGTCATGGAAATGAAAGCAACACATCATGGGATCCATAAGGATGATGGAAGGTATATCAAAACACTAGGTCTAATGTGGAATCCTACTTTAGATTATTTTCACTATTCAATAGGACAAGACAACATTTTGTACAAGAGTTCAAAACGCACTGTACTTTCAGATATAGCATATATCTTTGAACCACTAGGACTTATTGGGTCATTAATAATCAAGGCAAAGGTTTTCATGCAACAATTGTGGCAACTCAAGATAGGATAGGATGAACCTTTACCCACAAATCATCTCACAGTCTGGAATACATACAAGGAGGAGTTAATCCCCCTCAATCAGCTTCATGTACCTAGAAGAGTCTTATCAGGCGAACAGGAAGTTGACGTTCAAATTCATGGATTCTGCGACGCTTCAGAGGTCGCCTACGGTGCGGTAATCTATATCAAAGACACAAATTATGCAGGAAACACCACCATAAATGTATTATGTTCTAAGTCACGTGTTGCCCCACTCAAGGTGACAATGCCCAGGCTTGAACTTTGTGCAGCATTGTTATTGGCACAGCTAGTGCACAAAACACTTGCTTATCTTAATTGCAATTTCAACAAATGCACTTTATGGTCTGATTCGACCATAATTTTAGCATTGTTGAAATCATCTTCCACCCAATGGAAAACATGATTAGCTAACCGGGTAGCAGAGAGCAAGGACGTATAAATGGTCACATGTACGTTCTCAAGACAATCCTGCTGATTATATTTCCAGGGTCATGGCACCCAAACAAATACTTAAGGCAGAATTATGGTGGCATAGACCACCTTGGATAGTAAATGAACAGGATTGTTCACCAACATATGAGCCAGAAGACTCAGTCAACTTACCAGAAAGACGTAAATTGACAGTTACAATGGTAGCCACTGAGCATCAAACCTTGATTGACAAGTATTCATCGTTGATTAAATTGCAGCGAATAACATCTTATTGTTTCGGGCTAAAGGAAATTTGAAACCATTTTCAAATGATAGGAAGACAGGACCATTAAGCGTAGAAGAACTACATAACGCTCTTAACCATTGGATTAAGTGTGTTCATCGCAATGAGTTTGCAGCAGAGCTTTGTGACTTATTACATTCCAAGCAAGTTAGGTCAAAGAGTAGACGCAAAACATTACCTCGTTTGTCGATAAGGATGGACTCATCAGAGTTGGAGGCAGAATTCAAAAGGCTCTAGCACCATAAGTCAGAAACATCCAACTATCTTAACCACTAAGAATAAACTAACCTACTTGATCGTACAACATGAACACGTGAAACAATTACACGCTGGGTCACAGGTACTACATGCAGCCGTACTAAAGCTATACTGGCCACTAAACGGACGCAATTTTACGCGCCGAATAGTTCGTAATTGTGTCAAATGTTTCAAGACTAACCCCAAGCTCGCGCAACCATTCTTACACACTGGAGTTGATTATTGTGATCCAGTGTACATCCAACCTAGTTCGTTGACGTGAAAATACCACAGTAAAAACTTACATAGCTGTTTTTGTCTGCTTCGCAACAAAGGCAGTGCATTTCGAATTAGTAAGCGATCTGACCAAAGAAAGTTTCCTGGGGGCATTAAAACTGTTTGTGGCTCGCCGGGGCAAATGTTCTCATATCTATTCAGACAATTCAACAAACTTTGTAGGTGCCAATCGTGAACTTCAAGAACTTCACAATCTTTTTGCATATGAGATTCATCAACGGAAGATAACGGATTTGTTGACAAGAAACAAGATCGAATGGCATTTCATTCACTCGCGAATCCCTCATTTTGGAGGACTTTGGGAAGCCGCAGTTAAATCAGTGAAGTATCACCTCAAACGTACTGTGGGAATTGCTTCAATAACATATGAATAGATGTGAACTTGTCTAACATTAATAGAAGCTTGTCTTAATTCCCACCCTTTAACTCCCATGTCCTCTTATCTCAATAACCTGTTCCCCTTAACACCGGGACACTTCCTAATCGGGGATGCACTCACCACCGTGGTGGAGCCAGACATACAAACAATAAGCATTACTAGACACTTTAGATGGCAGCGAGTGCAACAAGTAATGCAGCACTTCTGGACTCGCTGGTTCAGGGAATATCTCACCCAGGTCCAGTAACGGGTCAAAAGGAGCAAACGAGCTTGAAGAAAGGGGATATGATTCTCCTTCGAGATGACAACTTGCCCCGTCCCTCCCCCCCTCAAATGGAATGTAGCTCACATCGTCGAACTTCATCCTGGAAGCGACAGGTTGGTGCGTGTTGTCACCGTCAAAACGCCAACGGGAGTATCAAAAAGAACGTTGGAAGACTTTGTCTACTCCCAATGGAAGTGGCACACATTCATAATAGAATAACCGAAAACTTTGTTCATGTTCAAAACTACTTGTAGACTTCAGGTGTTCAGAATTATGTATACATGTATTCTTCATTGTATTTGTATGTGCTTGTTTACGTTTATTGGCATGTGTATTAATTTTAGCTTTTGTATAGATGTTTTGTCAAGCATATCCAGTTCATTGTTAAAAGCACTTCCTTTTAAGGTGGGGGCATGTTGCGTCCTAGGTGATAAAGAGTGTTTTTATGTAACCGCCAGGGGAAGACGTGGCAGCTGTATCTGTATAAAGAGTTAGCCAGAACTCTTGGTCGAGCAGTGGACCGGGACAGACAGATGTGGTAGAGTAATAAAAATAAAATAGTGTACAGTTTACTAATAAATCAACAAAATACAGAAGCAGTCAACCAGAAAAAATGAAAGCGTGGATACGACGGCTCTTTGAAACTACCAATAAGTGATTGATGAAACAAAAGACTCTCAGGTGGTGTCATCCATTAGTACTGTTAATTCTGAGACTAGTTGTGCTAGGCCTAGTTTCTGTGCGTCTACTAGTGTTATATCTTAATAACAGAACAAATATCCCTAAATATAGTATTGACTATCTGTAGTATGGATTTACTCAAAGCTAAAAGAGTTGATTTGGGGCGAAAGCCCATGTATATTTTAAGATGTGAATTTATGGCTAGTAAATCTAGGAAGCCTGGTAATCTTTGACGCCATTTGGAGACAAAACCTAAGTACTGGCAAGATAAATTGATGTTTTCAAGATCAAATTTGCTGTGTTGAAGAAGGGGAACAAAAACATTGAAAAAACTTCAAGGGTGAATTCTCAGGTGAATGCAAAATTAGCTTTTTTATGACGTGGCAAAAATTATTAGCCAAAGAAGGCCAGGCTCATACTATAGACGAGGAAGAGTTCTCAATTTATAACAAGAATGGGTAGTGATCTGAAAATGTTTACATTTAAGATAAGAATGAGGCAGTGATTAAAAATTACGATTATGAGCAGAGTAGAAGGAAATTTCTGGAATCCACTGAAAGAAATTTGTTTTTAGAAGTAGAATATAATATTATTGAGCACCTGAGTGATTTAGCAACTAGCTTCAGAGATTACTTCCCAGCACAAAATCCTGAAAACTTTTGGATCAGAAATTCTTTTGATTGTGCTGATGTTCAACTAACAACTATTATCTGCGGAAAATAATAATAATAATAATATTTAGCACCGCGTCTTACTACCCATTCGGGTTATACGCTTAAGTACTAATTACGCTAATGGATTAGGAATGGGAATGGTTGAATTTAGAGGAAGTGAACCCGCATTTGGGTGGAGGGAGAGTGGAAAACCATTTAGGAAAAACCACCCCCAGTTCACCGGACCGAGATTCGAACCTCGATCTCCCCGTCCTCAGTAATCGAGCTCAACACGACTAGCGCGTTAGTCAACTACGCCATCGAGGCGGGTCATCTGCGGAAGAGCAAGATATACTTGTTGACTTGACTTGTGACGGTTCATTAAAATAATTTTTTCAAAGAAAGTAGACTGGACCAAATCCGGGTGAGGGTTTTTCTTGATTATAATAATATAGTTCAAAAAGCTTTTAAAGATCTAGTTTCTTTTGTTCCACATAACTTTGTGAACAGATATTTTTCACAATACACTAATGGGTTAGGAATTAGGAAGGCCAAATTTATTTTGGAAATACACCAGCGTTTGCGTAGAGGTGGATTGGAAAGACATTTAGGGAGAAAAAAAACACCCTCAGTGTACCCGACCGAGATCGAATCACGATCTCCCCGTCTTCGGCAGTCTAGTCCAACATGAGAGTAGCGCATTACACCACGCAGCCACCGAAATATATATACTAATATTGATCTTATAAAATAGTCCTTCGTTACCAATTTCAAACAAAACAATTTGGGATATTTTCAGAAAAAGTCCAATTTTACAAAATGTAATCATTAGCAAACTCCTATAAAATGATTTTTTTTTAGAAAAAAAGATATAAATATGATAATTTATTATGTAGAAAACTCCAGATACCAATATTGAACCAAAAGCTATTGTTTTAAAAAAAAGACAGTCATCAGTATGCTACACTTAAACGTATTCACCTACAAAAATCAGTATACAGTTTTACTTGTCCTTTCAAACATTCCCCATCTATACACATTTTGAACAAAGTCGTTAGAGCCATTATAAAAATATTAATTTTTTTGGGGGGGGAATAACTCCTTATTACAACACCTCTAAAAAATTTCTAATCCAAAAACCGAGATTTATCACTCCATAAATATCAATTTTAACAAAAAAGAGCCGTTTTAGAAAAAGTTTGAATCCAAAAATATATTTCACTAAACCACCCTTAATTTGAGGTCTGGGATCAAAATTAAAAAAAAACCTTCCCGAGATATAACCTTATAGAATCTAGATATAAAGTTCGAACTAAATCCATCTAACCATTTTGGATCCGTGTCCATAGACCAGAAAACAATGTTTATTCTTTATAGTTTTGAGATCTTTTTTTTTTCACGATTACAATACTTTAGCTTATTTTCATAAAATAAAAACACTTATCACACCCAGCTGGGTCTCAAATCACAACCTTCCCCACAACGAAAAACCATACTAAAGAAACTGGTAGTTTATTAATGGTCCCCATGTGATGGGTCAACAGTTACTATAGCTAGTATTTGTTGAAGCCTAACCCCTGCCTACAAGAAAACCTAGAAAAGTTAATCATAATATTGGTACGTCCCAATTATTAATGTGGTGGTGAATAATAATGCATTAAATAATATTATGTTACAAATATAACAGGTTTCTGAAATTCAGTTTAAGTTTTCTATCCCCACTCTTGCTTACATTATGATATAGACCTAAAAACAGGTTAAATAATATTACTAAATTAAACAGATCGCTTGCGACACGTATTTGTCCACGCAAAAATCGAAGTGTGTACCCTTCGACTCTGTGTTATAACCAACAAATATATGTGTAGAAATCTCCCATCTTTTTTGTTGGGCTAGTCCTAGTTTAAATAATCAAAGTTTTCACAACACTAATTAATCTAAAATAAAGCTAATAATCTATATTGTATTAGTTAGTATATAAAGGCTTGAACAAGCAAAACACAATAAATACAAAATTAACTAGACATCCAATGTCACATAACCTAATAACGCAAACTAAAATAGACAAACATGGTCGCGCAAACTAGCATCAATCGAGCAGATAAATGTTTGCGTACGCAAAGGCTTTGCACACGCAATGTTGTCAGTAATAATACTTGACTTTTTAAGCAAAGGCTAGCGTCCGACGATTGGTGATAGCTAAGACATTTGCGTTGTGGTAATAATAGCTCTGCGGACCTAATTATTATGTAAAACTTATGCGGGAGTTAAAGATACACTTTATTGTTGGTGTGGTGGCCTTTGGGACTTAAAAGGGTATGTAACAAGGAAAATGGATAAGGAAACAGAGTTTAAATAACTCTGTAAGAATATGCTAAAAAGGAAGTGTTAAAAAATACCTCTGATCACTTAGATTAGAATCAATAATAGTTAAAAACAAAGCGTTGAATGTCGTTTTCCCTTAAACTTCTGACAGTCTTGTCTCAACCAAAAACCATCTGTAATAAATATTAATAAATATTACAAAAACAATTAAATCTATAACGTCAAACCTACTGAAAGTAGGCAACAAATTATTCTAGTATTTTTTGTTATATTTGTGTAAAGTAATAACATTGATTATATTTGTAATACCTAATAGAAATTCCTTAAAGCTTTGATTTATAAAATATATACTCAATTTAATTTCATTAAGTTAATTTTTACTATCACACATTATTATATAGCTTTGGTTAAAAACTGCTGTAAAACCAATTTAGAATTTAATATTACTAAGAAAATCTCAATTTTATCATACACACAAATATTACATAAAATAGTTTATTGAAATTTAGAACTCATTTAAAGATATATCTTCTTCCGTGATCTCGAAGAAATAAAATATTTTGATGAAAAGTGATTTTCTGGTGTATCGCAATTTTCTTCTTTAGACCACCAAGAGTTTATATCAGGATATATTTTTAAAGGCAAGCTTTCGTCATTTAACATTTGGCAAAGTCTGCACAAAACATATTTATGGTTATCTAATACATTATACCACGGTTTCCACCAAAAATACTTTATATACTCCTCAGGGGTGTTATCGAGATGTTTCAAATATTCAGATAACTCCATGAGGCTACTGAAATCCGACACATCAATGTATGATAGTGGGGGCGCTAGTGTTTTGTAATCAGCCCCACTGTAAACAATAGGCACGACATTACTCTGTAAAGCTCTGAAAAATTTCTCTGTCACGTATTCCTTACACAGAGAATTTTCAAAAGATAAGTAGAATTTATAAGTTGTATCCAACATTCGTTCACATTTTTTTCTGTTTGATCTTGGACATGTTAATTTTCCACATTTTCCATAAATATCTACCGGAACATAATTCGATAACTCTTTGACAAATCTTAGTCTTTCACTTTGAGAGTTGCAATTTGAAACAAACCAGGCGATTAGTTTGTTTTTATTTCTAACAATTTCGTTCAATTTGGTATTGTTACTTAATTGGGAAAAGTCTGGTTCCATCCAAATTGGAATCTTAGTATCTGGCATAGCTGGCATGGGGACTGTTTGGAAATAGGGGAGACCCATCCATAAGGAAAATGAATGTCAGAGTCCCTGCGGTAGGTCATGCTCCAATTGAAAAAATCAGGGGGTATTGGTATTGTTTTGTATAATTTCTTCATGGTGACTGGAGATTCTAAGGCAAAGTAAATGTACCTTTGGTGCTTGTTTCTTTTTAGTGGGAAGTGGACACCGGAGGAATCTACCATGTGGAACCATATCGCATTGAAGTCCTCTATAGGCAAGGGTAGATAGCCATCACTTCGGTCAACTATGGTGCAGTTGGTAACAGGGCAGCCAGCATTTATGAAAGGCTCACGCCCAACACCGAATCCAAAATGTTTGGAATTGAAGAAATCATTCCAAAGTAGAATGGTTTTGAGATTGTCTTTTTTGAAATCGGGGTTTTGTCCTCGCATGACTTGTAAATTTAGTTGCCACAGCCATGTCAAATCAGTGGAGTACATCAACCAGTAAGAGCAGAAACAGAAAAGAACGAATCCGATGCAAATTGTTTTGTGGCAAAGGAATAATATGAAGCTTTGTCTAAGGCTCATTTTCTTCATTTTCTGTAAGTAAAAAGAAATAAAAATAAAAATGTGCTGATTATAAAAATGAAATTTTAGCAAGGCAAGGTATCTATACTTCCACACAAACACAAATGTATATATTTTAGTTTAAAAATATATGAACATTAAACAATTCAATTCATATACAGTGAGTATGTTCTTAATATACATTACGATTAATCAATGAATTTAATAAGACCAAACTTCGATTTGCCCAAATTTAGAACCACGCACGCTTCATAAAGTGGATAGTTATTACAAAAGTCAAATGCATAGTGTGTTTTATCTTCCTTGTTCGAATCAATGTAATGTAGAATTAGGTAGAAATTATTAAAAAATCAGTAAATAATTATTAAGATAGTAAGGTAACATTTGTAAAAAGTTTACAGGTAAAACTTATTAAGTAATTTTTAAGTATATTACTAACAATATTATGTATAGTCTCTCGTCAGCTAATATTCTGAAAAAAATATATATTATATGATATATATGTATATTAATGGTATTGGCGTAACTAAAGAATGACACAAATAATATAGATAGGCCTAATCAATTATCTCAAATAAAATTATCTAATGAAAACATATATGTTAAAATAAATAATCAATGTAATTAATCTATGAATTTTTTTTAGTTTAAGCACCACATCTTAGTACCCGTTCAGGTTATACGCCTAAGTACTAATTACACTAATGTGTTAGGATTAGGAAGATTGAAGTTAGAGGAAGCAGTCTAGTCTATTGCGAGAGTAGCACCTCAGACCATACGGCCACTGAAGCAGGAAAATATTTTATATTTTAATAAATGGCGTCTCATTTTAATATTATTTTAAAATACTTGGCAAGGTATTCTCAATATAATTTTGACTTTCACTTTTTTAAGTGAAGTGCATTTGTTCATTGATAAAAAGCAACATTAAAAGGGCTTTGGATTAAGTTTGTAGTACATATATACCCTAAAATTAAAAAAAAGTATTGCAAAGGAATTAAAGTAAGGTCTCAGCTTGGGAATAATCAATATAACACCATGCGTTATTTAGAGAAGATTCAGTTTTATCATAAAATGTGTTAGAAAGGATAATTTAACAAAAAACATTTCAAATTATGTAAATATTTTTTAAATTAATTGAATGAGCAAGTGCAAGACTAAGATACCGGATGTAGCTAGGGAAAGATTAGTTCATATTCTTACTAGAGTATGTAGGTATTTATTCTAAAATAGATAAAGCTATATAATAATCACACACTTAAGACTCTAGAGCGACCTTTTATTTTAGATATTTTCAAGGTGATAAACTAAAGTTATTTTTTCAACTATCATTCAATTTCTTGTTTCTTACATATTTCAAATATTGAAATATATGACCACATGACTAGACCAACAATTGTTTAATATGTTATAATATAGAGCAACATCAACATGGCATAGAAAAGTAGTATTCTCACACATCGAAACATTACATCGCCCCGTATCAACCATAGGTAATAAGTGGTTTTCATTTTCGTTTAGTAAAAAATGTGCACAATCAAGGCAGCATATCGCGACCACAAGTATTTGACTTTGAATCATTTCAAATGACTAAAATAGAGGGTGTGAGACAAACTTAATATCGAATTGTTATAACTTTCTGGAAAATAAGATGATAACGAAGTGATCGTAGTTAATGTTTTGTGTTGGACTTTTGAAAAAAAAAAAGTCCAACTAATTTAAATAAACCATTCTAACATTTATTTTAGAGCGTGCCTCTTTTTAAAAAACTTGCCCATACCTTTTCAATATATTTTTTTAATATTAACGAGAACCAATAAATATATATCTCCTACTAACATGTAAAAATACAATATCTATCTGTTGTTAAACCACGCCTAACCACTCTACCAATTGTGCTGGAATTTCGCTTAGATATAATTTTAACGTCCATTTAACATATAAGTTATTTTTGCCTATTAAAATCCAATTAAATTGAAGTTTTTTTTAAAATATTATGTCTTAAACCACGTGATAAATAGTTGTATTCTCCTATTGCATGTTTAGTTGGTTTATTTCTGTTTTACTCGATTGCCATATCAGCTTAACTCTAAAGAGTAATTACAGGAAACATTTCAATATTAAATTCAAAGATAAATTATAATTTGTGTTAGTTGTTTAGTATTAAAATAAGTAGGCATATAGTGTTTCTTAAACGAATAAAACTTGCACATAGTACGGGCAAAATATTAATTTGATTTAATCTTACATTCACATAGATAAATATTCAGACAAATAGGAGAATTCTGCCATTAAAAGGCAGCTTAACACCAGAGTGACACGGAAATTATCAAATACAATTGTATTCGCATTTGTGTGATAACAATGTAACTTCAAGAAGAAGAAACATTGCAAATGAACTTATGGATGCGTGAAGATGTGCGTACACCCAAGTATTTTTTTAAATATACTTTTACGTCCTATATTGAGACCCTTACTCCTTGGGCCGCTTAGTGTGGGTTATTTCAAAATTCATAAATCTGATTATTTGCATTTTCATCCTAGAAAACATTAGAGTGTGCCTAATTAATGTAGTGCAATCCATATATATTTCAATATATGTTAAATTTTTTTGTTTATTATGAACCATCAACTTCGGTTTTAGTCAACCTAAAAACAAAAACGTCTCTAAATAAGAATGTAATCCTAGCAGTGAAATTTCTAGAAAACAAACCTTCAGTGGTGTTTGAGCTTAAGACTCGAAGAAAATGTTTCTGTATAAGAGTTCCTATTTTGGTAGCACATAGAGCAACTAATATTAAATGGGGAAGGGACAAAAGGCTGAGTGCAGACAGCCACTGTACCCCACCCTAAGGGTTTGAGTTTCATACCGCAGTTGCAGCAAGCAAAGACAGACAGGTTACTTCCCTGTGTGCTATTTCTTTTGCCGACAAGGCATGGAGGAATGTGGCAATGGCCAATATTCAGAACTGCTTCCGGCACTCTGGTTTAGCTACTGGATAATGCTACTTTTGATGCAGAGGATAAAATGTCACTCTAGGAAATGCTACAATTCATCAATGACTATTTTGAAATTAAAGACCCTATCGACATGGTCTATTAATTTTTTTTAAGTTGGTTTCTAGCACTGCGTCTTACTACCCGTTTGGACTATACGTTTATGTCCCAATTACGCTAATGTGTTAGAGATGAGGAATACAAGACTAAATAGGAAGTAAGCCCGCATTTCCGTGGAGGGAGAGTGGAAAACGATTGAGGAAAAAACCTCCTCAGTAAACAAATGACAAGGTTTCAAACCCCAATCTTTATATCGGCAGTCCAATCCATTGCGGAAGTGATGACTTAGTAATTCGGCCAACAAGGCGGGGAAAAAACCTATAAGTATGAGCTAAATCTCAACAGATGAAGCTACCGTTTTGTCTGAAAGGTGGTTCCAGCACAGCACTAAAAGACAATCACGATTGCTAAAACGAAGTCAAGAAAGTGTCCCGACATTGAAAGGGATGTTGGAGTAATTCTGGACAGTTCTAATGTAGCGTTTATTGAAATAACCACTGCAAGAAAAGATTAAAACATCAACGAAGCACTGGTGAAGTAATACAAAGTGGACTTACCATGCCCCATCGTCCTATGTTGTTGTTATCACGTCTCCCGAGCCGGCCTCCCGAACTACACTCCACTATAAACTTTGTGCTAAGACTGACTGAATGAAGCACGGAGTTCAAGTCAGCGCAAGGTGTCATGGGAAAAATAGTGTGACGTATGATGCCCGAGACGTCAGTGAGCGATAGAAACTTTTAGTCTGGATCATTCTCCATGCTCCACCACGCTTCTCGAACCTTCCTCTCGCGTCTAGATGTTCCGTCCCTCTTATGTCATGTGTTGTGTTTCTCCTTTGTTTTGGCGTTCCCCCTCCTCCCCCTCTCTGAGCTAAAATATTGGCATAAATACTGGTGTAGAATAGATGAATTTTTACTCTTGTCTGGACTTTCTCCAGGAGCACGTTGGTGTTCAGGATGAACACTAAAGGTATAAAATTCTCTTTCGGCAATTGTGTATCAAAATTCCCTTTTGGCTAACATTTGAAATTTAATGAACAAGTCCAATCTTTCAAATAGAAACATAGCATTATTGTTGTTGTCTTGTAGACACGGAGGCCCTTCCGGGTTTTGTCTAGTAACATTTGGTAATATCATGGAAATGTCAATTTTTTAGGTTAAATTTACTGCCTGTTTGGCTTAAGAAAATTTAATCTACTTAGAATAATTTTGCGGGAATTAATGTTCCTTTGTAGAATGTAGGTTAAAAATCCCCTTTTGGGTTTTTTGTCAATATTTATAAATATTGTAGAAAAGCAAACATTTTATTCAAAAGACAAAATTATAGTCTGTGCGACTAAGAAAAATGTAATTTGTATCTTTAAATATTGATTTGGTTCTTTTCTCTACGTAATTGTTTTTGATAAGTTGTGAGTAAGAGATAATAGAATTACTGCTAGATTGATGCTGAGCGTTGCCTTTTCGCAACTTGACCATTGTTGACTTAGAGCCTTCAGCTCACTTGTTAGATTTAGTCTTTTTGATAAAGTCTTTAATACTTTAAAAGTTTACATTTGTCGTTTTTACGACTTGAACTATTGATGATTGAGACGATCATGGAAGATTTAGATTATTATGAGTTTATAATATAATGTTCACATATATATATCCTTTAGTACCATATTTAAAATATCCAACTTTTTATATATAAATAAAATACCTAATACTGTTACCTATTCTTTATGTCGCATTCGTACCCTTGTTTTACCTAATGATGGGAGGTTTTTTTAATGGCAAACATTTGAAATATTTCTAATAATAAATATTTGTAGAGCGGGTTCGCGGAGACAGAACTCAAATGGACCTGTGTACTGTCCATTTGTTTTATGTTGGTCCTATCGGTTCCTCTGAAATATTTGTCTTTTTTTATCTTTTGAATTTTCTACAAAAGATATTGTTTTTGTTGTTGTGAACCAGCCTTAATTCGTCGTTGTATTAAGGGGGTGTCTACATTAAGGTGTATTTAATGTATGCACAATGTGAAACATAGTGTGGAAAAAAGTCGGCTTACTTGAGGTTAAGTGTAATTACACACTTCGGTTTTTACTAAACTTCGGATATGTGAACCAAATATATAGATCAATAGTGGTCACTCAATTTAAGCGGCGTTTACTGAATATTGAGATATTGACGGATTAAGCCCGTTTCCACTAGTATGTGTAATTCCAAACCCGAGGAAAAAATGACCTTTTGATGTCTACTTAGCGAGCCCCAGGTGTGCACTTCAGGCGTATTTTTTAAATCAAGTATTTTGAGCCTAACATCTTAGACTGCGCGACTATTGGAAATTGCATTTTTAGAATCAATAAAATAATAAATTTATAACTATAGATTAAGTAGTTAAGGAAATCTCTAGGTGTGTTCCTTTTACTCTTTATTATTTTACATCCATAGTGTCACTGAGCCTGACAAATAAGCCATTGTGACAACCTATTCGGGAGGATAAAGAGATAAGAAATATTGAAAGCGGAGACTTGGTATTAGCCACGTTATTAAGGAAACCTTAGTTTTTGTTACTAAACATATTGTGAGCCGGAAGTATTGAACTGCGTGATTGCTGGTGCGGAAAGATGCAAATCAAAGGAAAATGACAATCTTAAACTTTGTATAACTATTTAGGGAAACTAATGAAAGTGCACCTAAGTTTTTTATTTTGCTTTATCTTCTAACTATATAAAAGGGAAATGTTGTTTGTTTGTGGGATGTTTTGAATAATACTTCATGATAAAATGATTAAACAATATTTTATCTTAATACTAAATCACTTGCGATTTAACACACTAAAATATTATACACTTTGTTTACTACTGTAATGTTAATCCAGCACTTGTCAAAATGAGTCCTTTGTGCTCAATCGTCTCAATATTCGATACTGTCATGGATTATTGTTCGTTACAGATAATATATTGCCTAACACTCTTCCCCAGTATTGCCAACTGAGCATTTCCCTATTCCTTCACCTCAAAAAAGGCGAATACGTGAAGCTCCTTTTAGGTCAATTCTTCCTCTGCAGCTGGAAGTGCACTTGAGGGACTTCCCCATTCTGCTACTATAAAGATGACCTTGATGGGATGAACTCGCACTCATTTGAGTCCAGTGAGGCTTCTGGGGTCCTTCAAACGTCACCAGCTTTTTCCTTTTAATTGAGATTAGGGGGAAGGGTCCTGCCATTCTCGTTACTACCAGCGGGAGTCACGTAATTCCCATCCTCCGACTGCCTGAGTGAGAAATAATATCTGGGAAATACATCCTTAAGACTGTTTCTTTCATTCGATAATCTAGAAGGTGCTATTTGGTTCAAATGTCACTTTGATTTGTCCGTTGCAGATATTAAATATAAGCGCCTGCCTAGTAATTTATGCACTTCCACTTCAACCCAGTTTACTTTCTTTTTGATGAACTGTTTAACTAAGACTTTCTCCCCTTCCTTGAACTGACACTCCCTTTTTCTCCAGTACTTTATTTGTTTTCCTTGCTTATTATTCTTTGCTTTGGACTTGGGCTAGTAGATGCAGCTCCATTGGGGCTACTCCAGCTGTGATATATGTGGGTTGATTCGGTAGGTTAGTGGAAATTCCATCATCGCCATGGACAAATCGATTCTTTCAACTTTGATTTTGCGTATGCATTGTTTTAGCTGACCTACTCAGTTTTCGGCTTGTCCATTAGTTGCGGGATGATATTGAGCCCCAGCCCAATATTCTATGCAATTTCTTAGGAAAAATTCAGTAAATTCTGTATAACTTAATAGCCGACTAATATTATCAGGTATTAAAACCTATTGTTATCCAAACTGAGGAAAAAATGTAGCAAGGGCACTAACATTTGCCGTCTAAGTGGTCAAATTCATTGATAAAACCTCCAAGCATTTACTGTGAGCATCAACTACAAGTAACTCCTCCCATTTATAAGTACAAGGAAGTCGATGTGGACTCCATTCCACGGTGCTGCCGATCACTTTCATGGAATCAGATGGCTTTTCTGAGCTTATTTCTGCACTATATTACATGTATGGCATTCCAAGACGTAGTTATCGATGCCTTTATTCAATCGGGCCACCAGAGGTAGTTCTTAGTTTATGGCTTAGTCTTGACCTCTACTAGGCGCCCCACATGAGGGGCCCTAAGGATTCTGTCTCTAAGTGAAGAAGGTACAAAAAATCTGCTTCAACGAAAAATGCACCCACCTTCAAAAATGAGTTCATATTGTGTTTACATAAACTGCGATAGTGTCTTCTTAACTGCTGCTGCCCACCTTACTCAGCACTGTATCTGTTCTGCTCTGTAAGTCTACTAGTTTTCTGTACAAATTATAGAGTCCCTCCTGGATACTCGGAGAATTATGTAGAACAATTTCGTGTTTCAACTCCAACGGCCGGACTGCACGAGACAAGTAATCAGCACAATTCCTATAGGTAGTTAAAACTATATCAGGTAGTAAAAATTCAATAGGATATATGTATAGTATTGAAGGTGATTTGCTAAAAGAATTTATATAACTTTCTTTGGCCCAAAAATTGTTACCAGCGGCTCGTGGTTTGTTTCGAGTCTAAATTTCCACTTATAAAAATATTGCGCAGATGTTTGCAATCCAAATACTAATCCTTATGTTTATGTATGTATTTGAGGATATCTACTTTATGTTTCTGACAGTGCTCGGGAGGCATATGCATCCGGACGTATTGTTCCATCTTCATTTAGTTGATTCAGAACCCCAGAGACTTCCACTGGGCTGGAACCTGTTGTAAGTACCAATTCTTGAGTTGAGTCATAATGAGCCAACATTGGTGTAGAAGTCAGTTTTACCTTAATCTGTTCAAACACTTGAGAACACTTAAAGGTTCAGTTCCATTCAGCTCCTTTCTTGAACAGACCATATAAGGGGCTTAGTTTAATTTACGCATCCTGAAAAAATATTCCATAATATTCGACCATTCCGTGGAAATATTTGACTTAGGTGATGTTTACAGGTGGTTTCATCTTTAAAATGGGCTAAATTAATTCCTTGTACAAAATTAGGCAATTTCACTATAAATGTGTCGAAGATATTTAATGGATTCCTGCATGAATAAACATTTATTGACGAAGAATACACTTTCCTTTAACGTTGACAATACCTCACGCAAACTCTCATCATTTTCCTCATTTGTTTTGCCCCAAACAATAATGCCATCCTGACTTACCACCATTCCCTCCACGCCTGCTAAAAGACCTTCAACTATTCTCTAAAAATAATAGTGGTACCGTTGATATTCCAAATGGAATGGGTTATACAAGTATAATCCTTTGTGAATTCTGATTGTAGCCATATCTTTGGAAATATCATTTAGCAGTCAGTCACTGCTGATATGCACTCTGTAAATCCAATTTTGAAAAGAACACGCTACCTTGCATTGTCTAAAAAAAATTCCACTATCGGTAGTGGGTAAAGATTAACCTCCAAAAATTGTTTATATCACTTTAAAGTTCAGAAAGATTCTGACAGAACCATCCGGCTTAACAATAAGGACGATTGGCTTTCCTCACCTACTGTGTTTGATGAGAAAAATTACTCCAAATTCCTGTAAGTGTATTAATTCAGCCCCCTACATTGGTTTTAACGCAAAAGGCATCGGCCTGTATTTATAGAATGTTGCCACCACTCCTTTTAATTTAAAATTAAATTTCCCTTTATGAAACATACCTAACACCTTCGTAAAAACTGTAGGATACCTCTTCCGCAAGGTTGACAAAACTTTTCATCTTCCGATATAATGTGATGTATTTGACACACTTCAAACCAAAAGTATTCATAATGTCTCTAACTAATAGCAGAGGCCACCCCGTGAAACCCTCTTATACTCGTTCTTTGTATGTTACCTTTAGAAAACAACGTACCATAGATTTCATTGCATGCTGGGAATAATATCGCAAAGTTTGATTCGTGTTTCTCCTATTCTCCCAGTGAAGTATTTCCCTTCAAGTTTGACTGTTGCAAGCACTAGAGGAGTTCCTTGATTCTCCACGATCATGTTGAAAACCCTGAATTGGGAATGTTCACAGGCTGATCCTAGCATGAATTTAGAATCTGCCTTAGAAGTTCTGCACACCTTCTTTAGATGCCCCTTGGTTTCTCACAGATTGGTAATGTTATTTCTGAATCTACAACGTTCAAAGAAATGATTATTATATCCTCATACCCTGCAAGGAGGCCGGACTGATAGCTTTTGTGATGTTCCTTGGGCTCTTGATTCCCCCACCTTAAATATTTCCGGTTCCTCCTTTATTTTAACTTCCTCAATGCTGGAAAACAGTTCAATGTTTGCCACAATTCGGTCTTAAATATATTTGTATTTAGACAACGTGAAGGCCGTTGGACCCTCATTTAACAATATATTTATTTTCCCGTTTACTAACCTCATCAAAAATGTGCCCAAAGTATTGGATTCCATAATGGTCCCAAAAACCCTAAGTAGCTGTTAAACGTTGGACCCTTGCAGCTCAATCTGCAATAATCTCCCACTCAGATATTGATGCTTGATAAAATAGGTAGCTTTCCTTAAATATAGATAACTATGATTAATAATGAGACGACTGCAACATATTAATCTCCTTATATGTCTTATATTCAGGCTTGTTGGGGTCACATATGTCAATTAATAACTTGTACGCAACCTGATGTAATAAGCAAAGCACGATCTCCTTTTGTTACTTTGCATCCATGGCATAATTATCCATAGAAAAGATTGTAGCTTGTACTTAAACACCTCCCCCTTATCAACAAATGGATTAAATTTCGTAATCTGACCAATATAAGCCGATATGGTTACTTTAGTATGCACGGTAACAAATAAATTAAACAAACACTTAAGCCCACATCGCCAATGTAAAGTTTTGGATAATATTTCATGATAATAAGGTTAAACGGCCTTTTATATTTATTTATACTCAAGCACTTAAATGATTTAATACTTTATATATATTTGTTTTGTACACTTTGTTTATTACTGTAATGTTAATCTAGCACTTGTCAAACTGAGTCCTTCGTGATCAACCGTCTCAATGTTCGACAGTCACGGATCCTCGTTCACCAAAGATCAAATTCACCTCACAATCTTACACAGTATTGTCAACTGAACACCTCAGTTTGAATGGTTGGGTTGTTTGTAACTCAATCACGCTCAAAATCTATAACCGATTGTGCTACTGAAAGTTTGCGTAGATATAACTTGGACGTCTGGTTAACATAATATAGGTCAACACAAATTACGTCCGCCATTTTGTTTCAACATAACAGCTACAAAACACTACTTATTGATATTTTTCTCAGCTTGTGCTTATTGTATTTTCATTGTACCCATATTTTTTAGTACACACCGCGTCTTACTACCCATACCGGTCATACGCCCAAGTACCAATTACGCTAATGGTTTTATGGATTAGGAAGGTTATATCTTGAGTAAGTGTACCCGAATTTGCGTGTAGGGCCATTGAAAAACTATTTTAAAAGCAACTTCTTTACACCCAACCAAGATTCGGAACTTTGATCTCCCCGTCGTTGGCAGTCTAGTCTACTGCGACGGTAGTGCGTCAGACCATGTGGCCGCCATAGCGAGTAACTTTTATTGATTCATAAAGACATTAGGGCCATCTTGAAAAAATTTGTAGCAATAGAACACTAATATTTAGCTTATCCATATCTCTTTGACACACAAACTATGGGAAGCCTTGCAATGGGACCCAATAATTAAATCATATAAATATAATAGGATTATATTTAATTGTGATTATGTGTAGAGGCGCGATATACAAAAAATCAAGATACCTATAAAGATTAAATCATACTAATATATAAATAATCTATAGTTGTATGAGCGTTTGTTCCCCAGTCACGGCCAAGCCACTGTATAATTTTAAGACATAAAATTGGAAAAATGTTAGGAATTTAATGGGATTAATCCAAATACCCCAATAATTCTTAAATATGTAAACTTTCTAAATAGAGTTTGGTGAAATGGGGGATTTCAAGATTTCCTGGCATGTGGTAATCGAAATTTCCAAAACTTAAAAAAAAAAATTTGTGGAAGTGGGAATGGAAATTCCCAAAATTTCAAAAACCAAGTTTTAAGTGTGGTGGGAATGGTGATTTTAAAGAAAAGTGGATTTATTAGATAACTAGAAAAGTTTTGAAATTTTATAATCAAGATTTGAGAAAAGAGTGAATGGAGGGCTAAAATTTCAAAAACTTGTATAAAAAAATCTTCTAGTAATTGAAAATTGAAATATTTGCAATCATGTACAAAGATCCCCCTGAGATAATCAAAAAATATTAAAAATTACCAATTTTAGGAATGGATCACAGAAAAAGGAGGCTCAAAATTCCACAAACTATCAAAAAAACTTTTTGTTGTGTAAATGCATGAACCAATATGTCTTATTAACAGTCTATTATTTCATTTATGCTCTTTTTTAAACTAGATGCTTTTTTTAATGTTTTTGTAACAATGTATATTATTTATTTTCAATTATCTTATGAACACTCTTAGGCAAATATCGCGTTTGATAAATTTTAGAATATCTCTGAAAAATGGTCCAAAATATGAAAATTTACTATAGCTGAGCAAAATTTGGCCATAAATATTGAAAATAAATAATTTATTATCTAAACTCTAAAATGATACAGTGCTATGTAACTTTACTTCCAGATCCATATAACAAGGTTGGCGTTAACACACTTTCATACACTGCCATCTTTGCCTCTTTTGATACTACTACATTCTTTGCAATAGCCCACATACATCCTAATACTCTCCGAAATGCATTCATACGTCTCTCAATTTCACCATCTAACATTTCATTATTACAGAACATTCTTCCCAGACACACAAAATCATTCATTCATTTTCCCATTTATTGAAAGCTTTAACACATTTCCTGTTCCACCCTTATCAAAAACTATCACCTTAGTTTTGGAAAGATTTATACGTAGATTAATTCTGCCTGTCACCACATTCAAACGATGTAATTCATTCTGCAAGTCACTTTCATTTTCAGCCATTAATACAGCATCCTTTGCAGCATCCAAAGCTTATTTTCTCAAAACATTCCATAAGTATACTCCTATTCTCACAATCATACGCTTTCTTAAGATTAACAATTCACAATACACTTTCTTCTATACTGCCAAAAAGTTTTCTATCAGTTGTTGTAATGCAAATATCTGGTCCATGTAACCTCTATCTGGCATGAAACCACAGTGTGTACTCTAAAACTTGTCTGCAGTTTATTCACGCACTCTCTCAATTAAGACTCTCCCAAAAACCTTTTCCAGAATTCTCAAAAAATTAACTAAACTATCATTCTTACATTCACTCTTACTGCCTTTGCCTTTGTACAAAGGAACAATGAGAGGATTCTTTTAATAATTAGGAACATTACAAATACAAGCACACAAGATGAACAACTCACCTAATCCGGCAAGTAGTACCATGCCCCCATAATTAAGTAGTTCACTTGTGATCCCATCTACGCCCGAAACTTAAGACATTCTTTAACACTTTGATAGCTCAGACTCGTTAATTAATTCACTCTTCATAACATTTTCCCTATCTTCTGCTACTTTCTCTATGTTTTTGCTGTAAAATTGCTCAAAATACTCCCTACATTCCTTTTTTAATACTGTTTTGATCCCAAATCATAACTCAACACGTTCATTCTGAATGGCATAGGTATTTCCTTGCATTCTTTGTTTTGTTCTATCTACCCACTTTAAGAACAGATTCTTAATTCCTTAAAAATGTATTTAATACTAAGCTAAAATACACATAACGACGACGACACACGACTTCCAAATAATGCACTAATTACTGAATAACACTACCCGAAAATTTCATAAAAACCAAACAAGTAAAAGACGTAATAGAGGCACTATTTTCCAGCAAAGACACATATTACATCAATTACGTACGAACTGGTCATCTTAGATTATGCTGTAATGAATGTGAGTCGGTTCAGCAAAATTTTTTAAAAAATTACAGTTATTTGAACTTCCTGGTTAAACTAGTAAAGCCTAACGAGCACTATACCAAATAATATATTAATTTATCAACAAAAACTTATCCGATAAAAAATATTACATTCAACCTCTGAATAACAGTCACCCCTATGCAAGAAGTGCTAAAACCAGCTAAGAAATATAAATTACATAAAAGGCAATCTCACCTTACAATGCCATGAAAATTACATCACTACACCTACCAGGAGCATAAATTATAAGGCAGGAAGACTTAGAACCCATATGAAATGACAATAACTGGGAAAATAATTTTAGTAGGGAGTCTTAACAGTAAAAAAAACACATTGGAAAAGCAAGATAGCTACCGGGAATGGAAATGTATTGGCCAACCAAATAAAGTACCACGAATACATAAACATTGTACTTGACGAACCAACGTTCAACTTATTTAAATATACTGGACGTCATATCGTCATATGGGTGATATTCACTAGCACTTATAATCACGGAAGACTTAAAAATTTTTAAAAAATTAGAATTTTGACACAATCCCATATTGTGTGAAAATACAACAAAAGACCGACAATGACATTAAATAACTAAGAATAAAGACAATTACATGAAAATGTGACGAATATAAGGTTACAGTGTATCTAGCAAATCTAGAAAACACCCGAAAGTTGAACGCAATTATTTAACTGTTTACATCACCAGTGGAAGAAGGAAACCCGCTTCGGTGGCCGCGTGGTCTAACGCACTACTCTTGCATTAGACTAGACTACCGATGACGGGGATATTGAGGTTCGAATCTTGGTTGGGTGTACTGAAGGTGGTTTTCCTAAAATAATTTTCTACTCTCCCTTGACGCAAATGTGGGTACACTTCCTCTAAATAGAACCTCCTTAATCTCTTAAACCATTAGCGTAATCATTACATAAGCGTATACCCCAACGGGTAGAAAGACGCGGTGCTTAAAAAAATTAGAAGCTTCCAGGATAAATACTACCCAACTAATACAACAAAACCTACAAAAATGTCTGGACCTAGGACAGCTAGTTGTAACATTTAAAAAACGTGAATCAAGAAGGGACCGGCACATATACACACACAAACCCGCACCACAATACAGGTTACAACCGATTCATAGCTCAAGTGAGGATCAAAGACAACACATAGGTCCCTGATGCCATAATATACAGTAGAAAAACAAGGAAAATTACTAAATATAGATATTTTTAAAACCAGACACAACAAGATGTAAGAATCATCAATTCACGGAAATAACAATAAGGTCTTCAAAAGAAAAAGAAAGGCAGAAGTCATAGCCGAGTATTTAGAAACACAATTCATACCAAGTAAAACTCCACGATAATCAAATTTAAGGGGGGCGTGACAAGAGCCTTTAAGGACTACCCGCAAATAAAACTACGGGCCAGTTTCATAGTCAGATTTAGTACGCCTAAAGTGCGAGTCGATACTAAATACAGACGACCCTACCTAAACCAAAATGAATGGCCAGTTTCGCATATGAAAACTGGCCCATTCCATTCAATTTCAGGTAGGTGACGTCTTGTATTTAGTATCGACTCGCACTTGAGGCGTACTAAATCTGACTATGAAACTGGCCCTACAACTAACAAACTAAAAAAGACTCAACCATATTAACATGAAACACTTGACGCTAAGCGTTAGTGGATAAAATTACCGTACTACCAAAATTGTAACTTTTAGTAGAGCTGGAAAGTGACGTGTGTATGAATAACTCTAAACCAGCAAAGGACCATATATATATTTTTAAGCGAGAAGGATTACAAGTCTCCTTACCCCACTAAGCAAAATCTATAAATAGTTCAAACTATGTAGACTAAAAGATTTAATACAATTCGGGGAGTCTTGACTAAAATCCAGGTTTTGTTGGACCTAATCACTCAAATGGCCTTTCAAAACAAATTAAAAGAAGACGCGTTAAAATATTAGTAGAAAAAAAACAATACTCAATAGAAATAATTCTGGACGTCAAGAAAACTTTATAAGAGTTTGGCAGTTTGATTAAATTTAGAAAATAACATATATGTATTTCAGTCACCCCTCATGGTTTGTCAGCATCGATTCACCATGGCCCGTTTTTCAAAACAACTTCATTCAGGTGGTTGTGAATGAACAACCTTTCCAAAACCAATTACATAAAAGGAGGGGTGCCTCAAAGTTCAATTCTAGCAATACACGTACAAATATATATACCTATACCAAACATTCGCACAAAAGCGCCAACAGATGATATCATACTCTATAAATTTTAAAAAATATATCTCTGGTAATGCAACATTATCTCGTCGACCTCCAAAATTGTCTTACAAACTGAAAAATCGTAATAAACTCAATAGACTCAGCTCTCTTAAACATTTAGCAGAGATAAGGAACAGCATCCACTCTATTTGACACTGAAATACCGCTAATGGAAGAAGTAAAACACTTAGGAATCGCAATAGATAAAAAAAAATTGTCTTATAAAAGCCAAATTAAAAAATAATAAAGCATTATGAATAATCAAGAAAATCTATCTCATTTTTTAAAGGAAGACAACTCTCAATAAATACAAATTGTATACTATTCAAATCGATTATATGTCATTTTATATATAACTGCATAAAACGAAAAGGAACCCACAAAACTACAAGTCTGACAAAATAAATACTAATATTAAACACAGAGGAACAAATAATTACTAGAATCCCAGATCTACGTACCAAAACAACTTCCAACAACTATAAGACATTTACATTTAGATAGAAATATTTTCAATAAAACTGCATCAAGTACAAATTACCTTGCGAGAGTATTTGAACCGTACGACCTTACAAAGTCGTTACTTTAATCATATTATGTTGACGTAGTTACGCAAATATCTTAAACAACTAATTATTTATATACACACCTTTACCAACATGTGCGAACAAAATAAAAGCACTTGTTGAAAATCCCAAAGTAACTAGATGTAAAATTACTATTAGAATAAGAGATTACCACATTAACAGGCGCCAGCTACTCCAGCATGACAACATAATGGTGACACAATCCAATCAAAATCCCCATACAAGCCCGGATGTGTAGGGGGCGGGTGGGGGTGGAGGAAGGGATTATTTCAACCTACTAGGTGAGCATTTATTCAGGCTCGTGATTAACTGGCTTATAAAATATGGTCAAATATCTTGGAGATAGAGATTAAATAAATTGCTTTCAAACCGTTGATATTCCTTCTGATCCACTTCCTTTATAATATTATAAACTGTGTAAAAAAAAGTGATAGCACTCTTGATTATGATAAATAAACCTACACAAAGTTATCAAATTGCATATAGATGATGATAAAATTTTTCACACAAATATACCGGTGGATGAATGGTGTGTTTGATTAATATTCACAAGTACTAAGCCACCGTTGACGGGGGAAACGGGGGTTTGATCGTGGTGGGTACAGTGAGGATGGTTTCCCAAAGGTTATTTTCACAGTAGTTATCACTTCCTTTATTCTACGCTAAATGCGGGGTGATTTCCTCAAAATATGCTTTTTAAACCTACATTTTAGATAGTAATTAATTAACAAATTATAATCAATTGGCTTTAATAATGATCAAATACAATCTAATTTAAAGTGTAGGCCTACATATTATTAATCTGGGTGTATGATCGTTGAAACGTCTTTATACTTCATTCAACTACATCTAAGAGACTGTGATTTAAATCATGTTTGATGTGAAATTTAGCCTTAGAAGGTATGAGTGGATTATAGGTTAAAAATAAAATAAATTGAAGCAGTAAAGTCTTTACAATTTGAAAGTTTTCATTAAAAATGTAATTATAGAAAGGAATTTAATTATATTAACCAATGAAGAAAGCCAATTTGTGTAAAATATTTTATTTATAGCAAATAGATGTTTAATGTCAGTTATTTACTAGAACTCAAACAGGCTTTTTTTTTATTAATCTCCGACACCTTTCAGTAGTGTGTAGAACCACCTACCACAAAATGACCTTTGACCCTGTGAACTACTTTAAAATTATATGGATGCTGTTTTGGATAGTTTTCCCGGGTTAGTCTATCTCCCAGTAGGATTCGACATAAACCCAATTACTTTCACGTCACTTGGGTGGTATCTATAGAACGTGTGAGGCCAGTTTAATGGCACATGTCTAGAAAGGAAAAGTTCACAGGTGTTGTCGCAAACCTGATGGTGTCAAAGTTATTTTGGGAAATAAGACGCAACCCGTACACCGAAAAGGGGGAACAGAATTGAGCAATAGGGCTCTGAATAGCGCACCTTGATATAGGAATCTATATTGGGAAATATGACGCAGCCATGGCATCAGTTTGGCGGCACAACGTGGTGAAAGAGAATTAAATTATAGCCGACACTGTACCACTTTTTAACTGAACATGCCCCCTTTTGATCAATTTTGTTCCCCTTTTTTGTCGATAAGCACGCCTTTTGCTGAATTCTGTTCCCCTTTTGGTCGATATGTACCCCTTTAATTCAAATCTGAACCCTTTTTTTTAAAGGCGATTACTAACATCTTTTGCTTAGTTTGGTTCCCCTTTAGGCCAGCCCTCTTGATGAATTTTGTTCCGCTTTTGGTCTATACATACTCTTTTCAATCATATTTGTACCTTTTAAAAAAAATTACCACGTACACCTTTCGCTCATATCTGTAACACTTTTTATTGAACATTCACCCCTTTTAAGGTGCTATGGTTGTGTCATATTTCCAAAAATATATTTTGGCGTCATCATGGTCGCAACATCACCTGTGGACTATTCTTACTTCGACGTGTCGTGCCACCAAACCGGCGCGGGGTTAGAGTCATATTTGCCAAAATAGATTAAGACGTCATCGCCCGTAGACTATTTCAGTTTTGACATATAGTTCCACTATACGTTCTATAAATAGCATTCATGTGACCTGAAAGTAGGTGATGGGTGAAGATCAATCTGTGGTAGGTGGTTCTAAGCACTATCCCTTTCAATGATCATTATATTTTAAAATAAACACCACTTTTATTCCTTGACATCCTCATCATCGGACACAAGAACTAAGGATTCAGTCTTGTCTGGTCTGGTTTGAGGATTACAGATATGTCAAGATTCGAATCCCATTCAGGTGAAGTGGTTTTATTTCTTAAATAGTTTGCCGCTGTGTGTTTATTCTCAGTTTTAACTTCCTCATACCTTACCCCTTAGTACAAATATTGGAGAGCCCGGTTAGGTAGAAGACGTGATGCACGTTTTCCTTGCCCGGTAACTTACCATTCATTCAAGATGTAAACTCATATAACCATTCATTAAGATGTAAAACTCATATTCGTTAGTTATATGTTATTTTAAAGATCAAACTTTATTATATTGTTTTCCTCTTGTTTGTACCTCCTATTTTTAGAACCTAAATTACGAGTATCATAAACTAAAAAAGTTCAAGTCAATGGTTTCACGCCACATATTTCAGAATGAAATGGGTATTTCCAAAATATGTAACTAGACATCAATAGCAATGCTAGAATTAAAGATTTAGGTATATTTCAAAAACTAAGATTATTTAAGGATGAGGATATATTTCTTATAAAAAACCAAACACATAATTATTGTAACTAATTACATTATTGACGTCTACAAATGCTCGAGTTTTATTATATTTCTGTATGACCTGTTAACTCTGTTCTTCTGTGATTGCAATATCACAATAAATTAAGACTAAACTATGTTCTAGTTCATTTTATTGCCGAGAAAATTATGAGTGTCTTTGGTGTAAAGGTGATAAGAGCACCTGCATTTCTCTATATCCAAAACTCCAACTTGCTTATTTCTAAAACCCACCCTTTTGAAATATTTTAAAGAATGAAATATAATAAACCTAACATAAAAAAACTTTGGTGGTGTTTGCGATAGCTGTTTCTGAAAGCTGTCAGCACAAGTACGCAGAACTCCAGAATAACTAGCTAGTGCTATAGATAACTAGAGTCAATAGGTTCTACCTAATATGTTAGCATCAATCAAAACAATAAGTTTTAAACGCGCTTGATTAATAGTGCTTGCCCCTCTTAACAATTTATGGCAATTCCTAATCACATTAATGTTAGCACTAAGATCACTAAACAATAACTTCAAATTACTCAATTAAATAATATTGGCACCAATCAACACCGTAAAGTGCTTCTAGCTATCCACTCTTAACTTAATTACTCTATTACATTAGGAAATCGAAAGTAGATTACCGTACTTACAAAATTAAGCCAATAATCCCTATCTTAAGCTAGTTGTATTCCGTCCAACTGATTACACCCTATCTATTTCAGTTCCAATCTAATGTTATCCTCCCATCTGCGTCTAAGTCTTCCCAATGGTCTAGTCCCATTGGGTTTGCCAGTTAATGTTCTGAAACAGTTCTAGATTTTCCCATTCAAACTGCATGTCCTGCCCACCGTAATCTATGATACCTGATTAGTTAATAATCCCTTGTGATGAGTACAGGTTATGTAACTCATCATTATGTAACCTCATCCACTCTCAGTATCTTCATCTCTTTTTGGAACAATTATCTTCCTAAGCAGCTTGTTTTTGTCCAACTTAAATTTGTTTCTACATGTAAGGAAAGAGACCACGTTTCACACCCATATAGAACCGGTAAAATTATTGTTTTGTATATTCTGAGTTTTAAATTCCTTGAAAGTAGGCGAGATATCAACAACCTACTGACCAAGTAATAACATGCATTTTCTGAATCTATTATTTTCCTAATTTCTTATCTAATATCGTTATTACTAGTTAAAATAGTAAATATTTAAACTCATAAACCCTGTCGAGTAATAATTATATTTAGCGTAGTATTTCTAAATCATCGAACCCAATCTTTGTTCTCTATGTGATCAGCGTTCCCATTTAAACCTATTTCCTGACTAGCCACTAGTAAAAAAAATTTGCGTTTCTTGCATTTCTTGACAACACTCATAATGATACAGTAGTTTATTTGTGGGTGGGTGATTTTAAATCATTTGTGAAAGTGATAAACATATTTACCAAGCACTGAATATGAAACTATTTTATAATTTTACAACTGATAGAAAAGGAAATAAATACCATGAAAGAAATGTACCAAACAACATTCACAATACAATATTTCCAAATGACCCTATTAAAATGTTAGATCCATTCAACACTGTAAAATATTTCCAGCTCACCTTATTGTGTCTGAGCATCAGCTAACAGTGGAGAGACAAACGTATACAAGTCTAGCAGTTATAGATACAGCACCTTTCTTCGAATATTGATACCATCACAATCCTCTAAAAGAAAACACAAAAATTAATAAGCATGCCTTTGAGATGTTATAATGGCAACACAAATTTAGCCTTAACACGTTTAAACGATTAATAACGGCATCACAAGGACACGCCCAAATAATGCTGTATTGTCATCACAATTACATTGAATCATTATTGTAGAGGCAACAGAAATAATTCGTAATGGGGTCCAAAGGATGTTGCAATGATTTCATAAGGATTCGCAAGTTCCTTAAATGGGCTTCATAAGTATCTTAAATGGATTTTATAAGTATCTTAAATGGGCTTTACATTTTCTTATGTGGGCATCACAAGTATTCGGCTAAGTTCCTTGTAGGTCTTTGGTATAGGATCTGCAAGTTTGAGTTAAGGGCACCGAAAGTTTAAGGCGAATAGTGCAATGTAATCTTTTTGAGAAAACAGTTTTTTTTCTCTCTCAACATAAATAATCCTGATTGGTAATTTCTAAAATGATTTTCATATTTTTTTATTTCTTCTAAAACTTGTTTAAAGTTATGAAATTAAATGTTTTAACATTTACTTTACCTATTAAGTCAGAGTGCTAGATTTTTTTATATTTGACTCAATAACTTGCTGGAGTGTAAGCTTAACGGGTAGTCGGCACGGCACGGTGCTAAAAAGAAAAGTACTATAGATGAAAGTGTGAATATTTCAATATCATCATCTGAATACCTTGTAAACTATTAAATATTTTCTACTTTTTTGCTTTACGTCCATTGTTGTTTCCAGCCTATGGTCAGGGTCAGTTTTTAAGTCATATATGTTTCCATTTCCGGTTGGCTAGGCCTGTCGTAGCTTCATATGCCTTATAATCTAACTTAAGACTAAGACAGGCCCAACATCCAGTCCCCATCTGTTAATTTATTTATGTGAGCCCACATTTAACCCATGATAAATTGTCGACCAAGCCAGGAATCGAACCCGGGACCCTTAGCTCAGTAGGCAGACACGCTACCGACCGAGCAAGGTGTCTGATATATTTTTCTGCTACTAAACATAAAAATACATTTCTAAGTAGCAGTTTGTTTTCACGTAATTACTTTAGTAAGTAGTACGGGAAGCCAGAAAGGATTGGATGCAAAACTGGACATAAATGCTGGAATGGAACGTGGAAGGAAGTAAGGTGTTATATAGCCAGGTAAAAAACAGAAGTAAAGAGAAAATACGGAGTGAGAATGATGGATGAAGAAGGAAGAACGTTGAAGACATGAGAGAAAGAAAAGAAACTCTGGATGAGATATTTTGATGTATTCATACCGGAAGAGGAAAGGGATAAGAGTGAAGTATAGGAACAGGAATAAATAGAAGAGGAGGAAATAGGTACCATATGAAAAGAGGTGGAGGACGCATTAAAGAGAATGAAACAAAAAAAGTACCAGGTGTGGACGAAATGACTAAGGAAATGATAAGAGCTGCAGGAGAAGTAGGTATACAATGCTATACAGGGTGCTGAGAGTGATTATGAAGGAGAACAAGGTACCAGAAGACTGAATGGAGTTAAACCTATTTTCAAGAAAGGAGACCAAAGAGGTGTACAAATTATAAGGGGATAACGGTGATGTGTTAATGTAAACAATAGATTGTGTTGTACAGAACGTAATTTGTGCCCGTTGTCACAACGTACATGAACATTGATATTGAATGTAAGAGACTAGGAAAGAGGAGGCCATGGGAATGAAGTTTGTGAGGAGCATTTTAGCTGTCACGAGCTATACGGGAAATAGTGGGGGTACAGGGAGTACATGAAATAGTAGAGGAAGTAAGACTGAGATGGTATGGACATATAAAGAGGGTAGGAAAAGAGAGGATGCCAAAGAAAATTATGGAAATAAAATATGAAGGCAAAAGACCATAAGGTAGGCCAAGAAGAGAGGAAAGAGCAGATAGCCGAAAGTGTGCAGGTGATAGGAGAAGAATGGAAGCAATTAAGGGGAATTATGGTGGAAGGATAGAGGAAGATTGAGGATTTTACTAAACTGACCCGGCCACCGGCTGAAAACAGTTGATGTGATGATTTCGCTTAAGATATTTTTGCGCAGATATGTCATATTTGACATGACTGACTTCGCATGATCGTAGTGGTAGTTTTATCTAACAAATGTTTTATATCTTACATTTTATTGGAAGGATCCTCAGCCTCCCCTTTAGTTTGAAAGGCAAACCTCTTAAAGAAAAAACCTTTATTTTGCTCACCACCCCCTTTTCCATCGAAATTTAATTCTAGTTACAACCTTGATTTGTTTGCTCGTCCCCCCTTCCCCCGTAAATTTCTGGGCAAGCCACTGCAAAATATACCCATGTAAAATCCAAAGAAAAAGTTTTTAAAAATACAATTTTTTCATGTTTTCCATTTTAAATATTTCCAGAGGTTTCTATAAGAAGTTTTAATTTTTTTCAAACCCCGTTTAAATATATCCATTGCATACCTTGCAGGCAGGTTCATTATCAATATTACAGCTACTATAAAATTATTGGCTTTCTCTCACGATTGGAACGAGACTTATGTGGTGATATATTTGGAAAACTCTTGAAAGTGAGAGATAATGTTAATTATTTTCATTTTTATACAAAAACCAGTCATTTAAAACTGTATTTATTGGTTGATATTGCATTCACTAAATGCAACAGTGAGTTATATATAATATAGTATGCTTCTTCCATATTAATAACTATAGACAAAATGGCAACTCCACTGGGTAGAAAAAGGACAGCGCTAACGGGCAAACCAATTCGTTAGAAATAGATGGTACGTATCCATAAGAGACTGTACTGAAATCTAAGAGTGGAACAGCCTATTGCGAGAGTAGCACCTTAAACCATGTGGCCACCGAAGCGAGTTTCTGAGTATTAAGTGTACATGCAAATAAAGAAGTAATAGCAGCAAATTTTATTTGCTCGCATCTAGATTAGTTGTAAGAAAAAACTATTCTTTAAAACAAAGACAATGGTTTGCATTAGCTATAGTTAGTAACTGTGGTATACAGGATGTCTAGACATGAGACTTCCACATTATAAATACATACAGTTTGAAGGAAAGTATTTGCAGAATTATTATTAAACATGAAAATGATAGTTAAACTCATAAATTTTCTATCAAGTTCAGTTCAATTTAGTTAAGTGCGACTTTGGTGGCACGATGAATGTTTTGTATGTAATCAATTTCACGCCATGTGCTTTGAAACATGTCTACAGTGACAGAGCTTATGGCTTCTGTTAGGCCATTATGCTGGTAACTTTCGTTGAGTACACTTTGTCTGTGACAAACCCCTATAGGAAGAAATCTAATGGGGCAATGTCGGATAAACGCGGGACAGGGAATTGGACCATCACGACCTATCCAAAGGTTGGGGAATGTGTTATTCAGTAATTCTCGGAAAGCATGGCTTCAATGAGGTAGGGGCACCGTCCTCATGAAAAATTATGGTTGTCTGCATGGCTGCTATCTGTGGTACGGCAAATATCTGAACCATAAATACTAGACTTTCAAAATGTCTGTGTTTCATGGTGGATACCCTGAATATTTTCATCCAAAAGATTGTATTTTATTTTCAATGTTTCTCTCTCTTCTTAAGTCTAATTTGAAAATACACTATTTAAGTAGGTCTAGGTGAACTTAGCTCTTTGGCCCCAGGTTACTATCAACATTTTCTCCCCAAGATAGGTTGGGTACTGCCACCTAGAACCAATTTTCCCTCCCAAGGAGAGAGGGCAATGCTAGCCTAGCCTAACAGTAATGATAAAATTGGAAAGGTAAACCAAATAGTACTGTAACATTACAAAGGTGTAATGCTACTTCTATTCCCATCTCTACCAATCCGCCTGAACTATCATACTACCCGCCCCAAGAAACTACTAGAAAATAGCCAAAAACAATAGTGATCTTCTCTATTGTTATTCCAGTCCTAAAACAGTCCTTAATTTAATCCATCTCTTTCTTCACAATACCCTTCAACAAAATACAAAAATCAACTTCTATTAATAATTCAATAAGTAAACGTACCCCCTGGATCTGTTGTCCTGGACACCGAAGATAGCTCGCTGGCTAATAAAACATCCTAAATCGGCGAGTGGGGCAACTGTACCGAGTGCACCCGCACTCGATGCGTACATCATACCGTCAAGTAAGAAACTGGCGCTCGCAAGTTCATGATCGCCATCTTTTAGGGAAGATGACTCACAGACCTCACCGGGGCTTGCTACAGGCCTCTGACGTAGCAAGCCAATCGTTCGATGAGGATTCAAATTTCAAGACGGAAAACCGTTGGTTCGAGCGGTTCAACCTAACAGAGACCTGCACGCTGAACTTCCCATGATGTGGCGTGACTTCCCTCCCCTTTCGCGTCACTGACCAACTGGCAACTTACTACCCCCCTTTTTTTGTGCTACGCAGCTAGACCAGTATATAACTTATAACCCTATAGAAAAGGGTTCAGTCTATTATTATCCGTAAGTATATTCCGTGACGAAGAATGATTTCAGTATCTACGTGATTTGTTCTGTATTCACTTCAGTTCAAGTTCAGATCAATTCAATTATTATGCTCGTGAAGAGTTCAGTATTGACGAGATGATTTCAGTATCTACGTGATTTGTTCAGTATTCACGTTATTAGTTCAGTATGATACGTTATTATCGTTATAACTATCGTTATATAGTACGGATGGTTAAACGGACAGAGGTGCGACTACAGAAGTCAGATGATAGAGTATAGTTATATAGATGTGATAGACTAACTGCGCCATGAAAAGAGAAACACCTTATAATTCAACTATCAAGAACGCTCGTGATCCGTATTCTATTTCAACCTACGACTACAGTACCTGTCTACGTCAACATGGATCTTCACTACCACAAAGAGAAAATGTGGAACTCATCGCTATCAAAGATGGACGGCAACCTTGGACACGGTAATAAGAAAATGTCTTATATTGTAAATATTCTCCGAGTGTTTTGTTATATTGAACTTATCAATTAAATTAAATGACTTTAGTAATTGGAAAATAATGAGTGACTTTCGTGTGACGTAACGTCACGGACTCTTTAAATGTTCTTGTTTTTGTTGTCTTGAGTCATAGCGAGTATTTACCTTGGTTACATTGTTTGCGGTTAACTGCGGGAATTACTCGTTAATGTTATTAATTATTATTTTTTGGTATTAACCCAGTCTATATTGTTAAAACGAAGAATAATTGGGTAGTAAAACTTATAATCTCTTTTGCTAAACAAGTATTAATATTTAATATTGTTTATTGATTTTGTTGGAAGAATGTTTTCCTGCGATCTATGTTCGCAACATACTTTTGCTACTAGGATGGTCGAGGCCACTATGTTCATTAAATGTTGTTTAAAAATACATATTAAATGACTATTTTCTCAAACTCTCTGCTCTGTGTTTCTTATTTATTTATATTATTTTTCATGTTTAGATTATGCCCTTTCTTCCTCGTTTTGTTGTTTACGGTGGCCTTAAACTACGAGGTAGAAAGAGAGGGCGTAACAGTACATCCTAGGTTAAATTTCCACCTTGGAAGGTAGGTCTATTCCTCTCCTCCTAGTCTACTGCGGATAGAAGTGGTGAACCCCGATTCCATCTTCTCTACGCTTGGTTTTTGTTGGTACTTGTTGTGACTCGTGTGTATCTAAGAATAAATTTAGTTATTCAAGTTTTTCTCACTAAATCTTTTGCTCGGCGGAAAGTCCTTGGTTGGTAAAGATTATTTATTTGCAAGCCCAACTCCAGGATAAGAGATTGATAGATAGGAAGTTCTTAAAATATGGTAAAAGGGAATAGGTTTTATTAATGGACTTTATCTATAGAAGCGTATGAACAAAAAAGTATTCACAAGACGTACAAAAATAATTTCAGGCAAGCCTTTGTCCTACCAGATCTTTGACTGGCATTTTATGTCCTTTTAGTTTTTATGAGAGTTAATTCGCCCTGAGCCCTTAACTCAATCTTTACCAAACATGAGTAGTACCGTAAAAAAAAAAAAAACAAGGCTACTCCACGGTAACTGCTCATACAACTTCCCGCGAGACGTGTACTTAATGCCTAAACTGTAAATTCCTTGCAACCAAACGCACGACTCCTTATGTTCATCACTATAGGCCTAAGTATGTGACATTTTCTTGCTCGTCACTACAAAAAACACTTTCATGTTCAAATAAAAAAATATGACTTGCCGACAACCTTCAATAATTATCCTTATCACAATTATAACTAAACTTACCTTACTAATAATAATATCAAATCCTAATGACAACCTTGTGTCCAACGCAATACCTGGGGGTAATGTAACCCTAACGGGATGACATTTGAGATAGGCAGGTTCAAAATGTGTTTATGCTATATTTTTCTTTTTCACAAAATACCACAAAGATACAACACTAACAATACAAAAAATGACACCACTTTATACACCTGTACCATAAGCTATACTATATGTATTATACTCAGCCCTTTAGTGCAAACATGCATATTGCCAGAGCGAGATGTGAAATAAGAGAATTAAACAGAAATAGCTCATTAAAAGAAAGTTAAATCCACTTATGTCATATTTTGCACAGCTAACTTTAAATATGTATTATCACGGACGTCGTTAGTGGGGGACAAGGGAGAACGCATCCTCTCCAACAACCTAATCAGATGGGTTACTTTTGCGTAGTATACTGAATTTGGGGACACCCAGTTCTCTCAGTGGCGATGTAAGGAGTAAATTTCAACGTTAAAATTCTAGAACACATATGTATTCATAGTAGTAGGTATTTTGAGGCTTGACTTCTTAGTTAGCTATGTTTGGTCCTTTACTTTAACCAGAACTATATAAAAGAACACATTAAATTGATTAATTTGGGGGCTAGTTCTATGATAATAATTGAAAGCAAAAGTTGGGAACTTCACCACGAGCCACTAAAATCAGACGCCCTCCTCTCTTTAACCCCCATCTCCCAAACACAAGCTTGGTACTGCCCTGGTTATTTCTCTGCGCCAAATAAATAAAAACTAGAGACGACCATATGTATTATATTGTACACAATCATTTTTAAATTTTTGCTAGGTTTACTATAGTTTAAACCAGTAAGACCATTTCAGAAACCATTCGAGCCACCCTGTTGGAAGCATTAATACACATTTAAGCGTATAAATCGAAGAGGTATTAAGGCATGGTGTTAAAGATAAAAATCTTTATTTATACCAATTATTATTATTATTATTTATTAGCCTAGCTATTTGGGTAAGGGAAGGCTATATTTTCTCCCTTCGACTTTCTGAGCATTTTGATTGATTAATAAGGGATTAGAAAGCTAGAGTATAGTGGAAATGTACCACCATTTGAGTGGAGAGAGTGATTTTTATTTAAAACACTTTAGTAAACCCAGATTATATCCAAACCCTTGAAAGAGAAAAAGTTAGATAATATCAATTATTATAAAAACACAAGTTTTTCTCAGTATCCTAGCAATTATTTAGTTAAGAAAAATATTGAATGGACAATTTGAAACATGAATGTGTGGTTCTTAATACGTTTGAGAACTTGACTGGAATAGCAATTTTTTCTAGCAAAAATAAAATCAATAAAATATATTTATGTTGTTTTATCCATTTAACTATATATAAAAAGTAAACAAATTTAGAATAAAAACTTATATTAAATCTATTACAGAATGAGAGTGAGAGATGAAAAGAGTGAGAGCGAAAGTGTGTGAGAAAGTGAAACAGAGTTAGAATGAGTGGATGTTAGAAAAAGACCGAGCTAGAGAGGGTGCCAAAGACCGAGCGAAAGAGAGTGCCCAAAACCAAGCAAAAGAGTGTGCTCAAAACCGAGCGTAAGAGTGCCCAAGACCGAGAGAGAGAGCCCAAGACCAAGCGAGAGAGAGTGCAAAGGACCGAGCGAGAGAGAGTGCAAAAGAGCGAGCGAGAGAGAATGCAAAATATCGAGAGAGAGTGCAAAAGAGCGAGTAAAAGACAGTGCAAAAGAACGAGAAAAAGATATTGCAAAAGATCGAGCGAGAGAGAGTGCAAAATATCAAGCGAAAGAGAGTGCAAAAATCGAGCGAAAGAGAGTGCAAAAGACCGAGCGAAAGAGAGTGCAAAAGACCGAGCGAAAGAGAGTGCAAAATACCAAGCGAAAGAGTGCAAAAGACCGAGCGAAAGAGAGTGCGAGAAAAAGAGAGTGCAAGAGAGAGTGCAAAATATCGAGCTAAAGAGAGTGCGAACAAGCAAGAGAAATAGTGCGAGCAAGAGGGTAGGAGCGAGAGAGAGTGAGAAAAAGTGCAAAAGACCGTGCGAGAGAGTGCGAGTGAGAATCAGAGTGTAAACGAAAAAAAGAGTACAAGTGAGAAAAATAGAGCGAGCGAGAGAAAGAGTGCGAGCGAGAAAAATAGAGCGAGCGAGAGAAAGAGTGCGAGCGAGAAAAATAGAGCGAGCGAGAGAAAGAGTGCGAGCGAGAGAAAGAGTGCGAGCGAGAGAAAGAGTGCGAGCGAGAGAAAGAGTGCGAACGAGAGAAAGAGTGCGAGCGAGAGAAAGAGTGCGAGCGAGAGAAAGAGTGCGAGCGAGAGAAAGAGTGCGAGCGAGAGAAAGAGTGCGAGCGAGAGAAAGAGTGCGAGCGAGAGAAAGAGTGCGAGCGAGAGAAATAGTGCGAGCGAGAGAAATAGTGCGAGCGAGAGAAAGAGTGCGAGCGAGAGAAAGAGTGCGAGCGAGAGAAAGAGTGCGAACGAGAGAAAGAGTGCGAGCGAGAGAAAGAGTGCGAACGAGAGAAAGAGTGCGAGCGAGAGAAAGAGTGCGAGCGACAGAGTGAAAAAACGAGCGAGAGATAGTGCAAAAGAGCAAGTGATAATGAAGGTAAACGAGCGAGAGAGAGTGCAAAAGAGCAAGTGATCATGAAAATAAACGAGCGAGAGATAATGCAAAAGAGCAAGCTAGAAAGAGTGAAAAATAGGGAGCGAGAGAGTGCAAAAGAACGAGCGATATTTTCCAAAAAAGTGAACGCTAAAGAGCAAGCAAGAGAGAGCGCGAGAGAGGCCTAAAAAGAGCGAGAGTGGCCTAAAATGAGCGAGAGAGGCCTAAATAGAGCCAAAGAGCTCAAAAGAAAGCAAGAGCGAGAGAAAGAGGGGGAGACAGACAGCGAGATAAAGCATTAGAAAGCAATAGAGGGCGATAGAGAGAGCACGCCAGAAAGAAAGATCAAGAAATTGCCAGAGAAAGAGCGATAGAATTACATAGGGAGCAAGAGTAAGAGTAATAGAGTAAATGAGGTAGCAAGAGAGAGCGATGGAGCAAGAAAGAAGAGAAAACGACAGAAAGGGCGAGAGAAAGAACTACAAGTAAAACGACAGAAAGGGGGAGAAAAGAACTACAAGTAAAGTGACAGAAAGGGCGAGAGAGAAGAGTGCAAAATAGAGTGAAAAAGTGCTAGCTAGAGAAAATCGAAAACGCGAAAGAGAATGTGGGCGAAAAACAGAATGAGAGGGTAAGAGAGAGAGAGAGAGAGAAAGAGAATGAGAGGACAAAAGAGAGAAAGCAATGAACATGAGAGAGCGACAGAGCGAAGATAGCGAGCAGGAGAGAGATAGAGCAAAAGAGCATGCTAGAGAGAAGGCGCGTGGAACGTGAAGAGAGTGAGAGGGCGAAAAAGAGATTGAGAAGGCGAAAATGAGAGCAAGAGGACGAAAAATAAATGGTACGGCGCACCGCACAGACTTTCTCTCTCTTTCTATAAACTCCTAAGATTTCTGAAAGGAATAATGTACATTGTATCATCACCACTCCACATAAGAACACGCATAAAATAATATACAATGATATAGAATCAATGAGAAAAGAGGTGCATCTTTGTCCACCTAAGAGCATTTCAAACAGTTTAATGTCTTCCACAAGGGTCAACACTTCGTATTAAAATTTCGATTTCTGGTTAAAATTTTAACATTTTATAAGGTGTTGCAGATCTTCAAGTCATCGCATTGATATTTAATTATTCATTTATACATTTTGACCAATAAAAAATGTAAATATTGACTATTGAGTCTAAAATGGAGATAGATCATTGCTGTGCAAACATTTCTCCTGAGAGCTTTAAGGAAAAATAACATACTTTTTTTAGATACTTACTTATATTTAATTACTCTATGGCATTGGAGAATTATTGCGTTAAGACTTAAGTAGTATATCTTTACAACTAAAGCTCACAAAATTGTATTAATATATTTGCAAATATCTCAGAAACTGTTGCTTTTATAAAAATATATGTCAAATAAAAGTTTTTTATTTCTAATAGTCCTACAATTATGCAATGATAAGTTGTTTAGTTTCTCAAATAGTTGTGGAGATACGGAAATTAACGCTTCTGTAAAGTACCCTAAAAATCATTTTCATAGGAAAATGAAAATAGCCAGTTTATTTATAATCTTAATCAACATCTGTATACGAATTTTAATCAAAATCGTTTGAGCAGATTTTGAGAAAACCAAATTTTTCTCATTTCGCCCTTCAGTAAACTACCCTTAATTTTAAGTTTTAATAGACACACAGACAGACGGCATTGCAAAGACTATTTTTTAGGGTTCGGGGGGTCATGAAACGTCAACATCCATCAACATTTCAGGTTAGTTTTTTTTTTACGGTCGTAATACTTAAACTTTAATGTCCAAAAGGTTTAAAAAATTCATATAATTGCGTATAGATTGAAAGTTATTGATTTTATAAAAATATGTTTCGGATAAAATATTTGTATTATAAATATATATACATATTTGTAATGCTAAGTAATTTCATCTCTCAAATAGTTTCGGAGCTATTATAAAAAAATTTAATTAACGCGTCAGACCGGAGCCCTTAAAGCCATTTTGCCGAAATATTGAGGGTAGCCATTGTAATGTAATTGATTTGACGCTAAGGAGTATTTGAAAGCATTGACCATATTATCGTTCTAATTATTTATATATTCAAAACTTTTTTTTATCATCCTAATTTTACATATAATTAAACATATTTTACTTTATTTAAATTTCGTAATCTATTACTTGGCGCTTAAATCACGTCTTCCTCTAAATTATTTACTAGTTAGTTTAGCCCCGAGGTGAGATGGCAGCACCTACTGGAGCCAACCTCACTTAATGTCTTTCAACGTAATCCAACCAAGTTAAGATCTTTTAAAGTAATTTCCTGTTTTGGAAGAATGTTCTCCACGCAGAAAGTACTTTTTTTTTAGTTTGTAGGTGTGTAATTCACCGTTAGAAAATGTCCCTTCTAGAAGCTTCTATTGAGCTCAGATATATATACAGTAATTTTGAAATTTCTCTTCACTGTGAAATCGGTCGTGATCACAGACAGACGTGTGTTCGGTCTTAAATGGACATATTTTAAGCGCTCGGTGATAATTAGTTGCTAGGCCCTTGACATGATCGCATTTCAATTTAAATAAAAACACAAATATGTTTTTTCTTTTAATGGAATAAAGTGACATCAAACTTTATGTAAAGTGTTATCATTTTTACGTTTAGTGATAAGACAAAGGTGGCATCATAAGTAAAGCACACTGTTGCGCAATAGAAATGCCGACTTACTGTGGGGCATAATATAATCTATAATAAAATTACTTTCAACCGAGGAGCTCTTAAATAATTATATAATAATTGGCATTCCAACGTGGTGCATTTAACATGCTACAAAAGGATATTATAACAAGTGGCGACACAACGTGAGGCTTGATACGTAACTAATAACACCTTCCACAAAAGAACAATAACATAACTAAAGCAAACGTCATACCATTTTGTTTGGAATATTTATTAATGTTTATAAATGAAATTTAATCAAAATCGTTAGAGCCGATTTTGAGAAAATCGACTTTTTCTCTTTTTGCCCTTCAGTAAACCACCCTTAATTTTAAGTTTTAATAGACACACAGACAGACGGCATTGCAAAGACTATTTTTTAGGGTTCGGGGGGTCATGAGACGTCGACATCCATCAACATTTCAGGTTAGTTTTTTTTACGATCGCAATACTTAAGCTTTAATGTCCAAAAAGTTAAAAATATATATATAATTGCGTATAGATTGAAAATTATTGATTTTATAAAAATATGTTTCGAATAAAATATTTGTATTATAAATATATATACATATTTGTAATGCTAAGTAATTTCATATCTCAAATAGTTTCGGAGCTATTATAAAAAATGTTAATTTACGCATCAGACCGGAGCCCTTAAAGCCATTTTGCCGAAATATTGAGAGTAGCCATTTTGTTTGGAGTATTTATTAATGTTTATAAATGAAATTTAATCAAAATCGTTAGAGCCGATTTTGAGAAAATCGACTTTTTTTTTTCCCCCTTCAGTAAACTACCCTTAATTTTAGGGGTAGATAACCAATTCCAAAAACCCCTCGGGGCAACCCTATGTAAACCCTAGATATCAAGTTTCAGCTCAATCGGTAAAATAGTTTAGGCTCTAGTTGGAGGTACAGACAGACAGACAGACGGAAATTCAAAAACCACTTTTTCGGATTCAGGGAGTCATGAAACGTCAAGATTCATCAAAATCTCGAGTTCGAATTTTTTGACGATCACCATACTTTCTCTACCTGTAAGATAGAGAGAAAGTAAAAGAGAGCGAGAGGACAAAAGAGAGAGCGCAAGAGGACGATAAAGTGAGAGCGAGAGGACGATAAAGAGAGAGCGAGAGGACGATAAAGAGAGAGCGAGAGGACGAAAAAGAGAGAGCGAGAGGACGAAAAAGAGAGAGTGAGAGGACGAAAAAGAGAACGAGAGGATGAAAAAGAGAGAGCGAGAGGACGAAAAAGAGAGAGCGAGAGGACGAAAAAAAGAGAGCGAGAGGGCGAAAAAAAGAGAGTGAAAGGGCGAAAAAGAGAGAGTGAAAGGGCGAAAAAGAGAGAGTGAAAGGGCGAAAAAGAGAGAGTGAAAGGGCGAAAAAGAGAGAGTGAAAGGGCGAGAAAAAGAGTGAAAGGGCGAAAAAGAGAGAGTGAAAGGGCGAGAAAAAGAGTGAAAGGGCGAGAAAAAGAGTGAAAGGGCGAAAAAGAGAGAGTGAAAGGGCTAAAAAGAGAGCAAGAGGACGAAAAAGAGAGCAAGAGGACGAAAAAGAGAGCAAGAGGATGAAAACTAGAGCAAGAGGACGAAAAAGAGAGCAAGAGGATGAAAAAGAGAGCAAGAGGACAAAAAAGAGAGCAATGAGCATGAGAGAGCAAAAGAGCGAAGAGAGCGAGCAAGAGCGAGAGAGAAAGCGAAGAGAGCGAGAGATAAAGCGAAGAGAGCGAGAGATAAAGCGAAGAGAGCGAGAGAGAAAGCGAAGAGAGCGAGAGAGAAAGCGAAGAGAGCGAGAGAGAAAGCGAAGAGAGCGAGAGAGAAAGCGAAGAGAGAGAGAAAGCGAGAGAGAGCGAGAGAGAAAGCGAAGAGAGCGATAGAGAAAGCGAAGAGAGCAAGCAGGAGCGAAAAAGAGAGCAAAAGAGAGACGAGAGCGCGAAAATGAACGAGGGCGCGAAAGAAAGCGAGAGTAAAAGAACGCGAAAGAGAGAGAGAGGGCGAAAGCGTGAAAGACATCACGAGCGTAGTAGAAAGCAATAAGGGGAGGGAGGGAAGGAGAGAAAGCAATAAGGGGAGTGAAGGAGGAAGGGAGAGAAAGCAATAAGGGGAGTGAAGAAGGGAGAGAGAGAAAGCAATAAGGGGAGTGAAAGAGGAAGAGAGAGAAAGCAATAAGGGGAGTGAAGGAGGAAGAGAGAGAAAGCAATAAGGGGAGTGAAGGAGGGAGGGAGAGAAAGCAATAAGGGGAGTGAAGGAGGGAGAGAAAGCAATAAGGGGAGTGAAGGAGGGAGAGAGAGAAAGCAATAAGGGGAGTGAAGGAGGGAGAGAGAGAAAGCAATAAGGGGAGTGAAGGAGGGAGAGAGAGAAAGCAATAAGAGGAGTGAAGGAGGGAGAGAGAGAAAAACAATAAGGGGAGTGAAGGAGGGAGAGAGAGAAAACAATAAGGGGAGTGAAGGAGGGAGAGAGAGAAAGCAATAAGGGGAGTGAAGGAGGGAGAGAGAGAAAGCAATAAGGGGAGTGAAGGAGGGAGAGAGAGAAAGCAATAAGGTGAGTGAAGGAGGGGGAGAGAGAAAGCAATAAGGGGAGTGAAGGATGGACAGAGAGAAAGCAATAAGGGGAGTGAAGGAGGGGAGAGAGAGAAAGCAATAAGGGGAGTGAAGGATGGAGAGAAAAAAAGCAATAAGAGGAGTGAAGGATGGGAGGGGAGAGAAAGCAATGAGGGGAGTGAAGGAGGGAGAGGGAGAGAAAGCAATGAGGGGAGTGAAGGAGGGAGGGAGAGAAAGCAATGAGGGGAGTGAAGGAGGGAGAGAGAGAAAGCAATAAGGGGAGGAAGAGAAAGAAAGCAATAATGGAAGGGAGAGAGAGAAAGCAATAATGGAAGGGAGAGAGAGAAAGCAATAAGGGAAGGGAGAGAAAGAGATATAAAGCAATAAGGGGAGGGAAGGAGAGAAAGCAATAAGAGGAGGGAGAGAGAAAACAATAAGGAGAGGGAGAGAAAGAAAGCAATAAATGGAGGGATGGAGAGAAAGCAATAAAGGGAGGGATGGAGAGAAAGCAATAAAGGGAGGGAGAGAGAGAAATCAATAAAGGGAGGGAGAGAGAGAGCGCAATAAGAGAGGAGGAGAGAGAAAACAATAAAGGGAAAGAGGGAGAGAGAGAGCGCGCAATAAGGGAGGGGAAGAGGAAGCAATAAGGGGAGGGGAGAGAGAGAAAGCAATAAGGGGAGGGGAGAGAGAGAAAGCAATAAGGGGAGGGGGAGAGAGAAAGCAATAAGGGGAGGGGGAGAGAGAAAGTAATAAGTGGAGGGGGAGAGAAAAAGCAATAAGGGGAGGGGGAGAGAAAAAGCAATAAAGGGAAGGGGTGAGAGAGAAAGCACTAATAAGATGGAGGGATAGAGAGAGTGAGAAATCAATAAGGGGAGGGAGAGAGATAAATCAATAAGGTGAGGGAGAGCGCGAGAGAAAGCAATAAGGTGAGAGAGAGCGATAGAGAGAAAGCAATGTGAGAGAGAGCGAGAGAGAGAAAGCAATAAAGTGAGAGAGAAAGCAATAAAGTGAGAGAGAGAAAGCAATAAAGTGAGAGAGAGTGAGAGAGAGAAAGCAATAAGGGGAAGGAGAGAGAAACCAACAAGGGGAAGGAGAGAGAGAGAGAATCAATAAGGGGAAGGAGAGAAAGTAATAGAGGGAGCAAGAGAATTTTATAGTAATAGAGGGAGCAAGAGAGGTTTAGTGTAATAGAGGAAGCAAGAAAGAGAGCAAGAGAGAGAATGAGAGAGCGATAGAGCAATAGAGGGAGCAAGAGAGAGCGATAGAGCAATAGAGGGAGCAAAAGATTGTGTTAGAGGAATATAGAGAGCAATAGAGAGAGATAGAGCAAGAGAGGCAGTTAGAGCAAGAGAGGGAGTTAGAGTAAGAGAGATAGAGAAAGATGTTTCATGTCAGTCGTTCTTAACCTGTAGTAGGCGTACCCCTGCATACTAGTATTTATAAGGAGTATGGTTCACAAAAAAGAATTTGGTAAGGGCTACGTTTTTATATATCTCCAAGTCTAGCTTGAAACTAATATAAAATAAATAGTACGGAACTCCGCATGAACTTTCTTGCTTTATTGTTTAAAAATGGAGATATTTACTTAAAACTCATAATATAAGTGAAACAAAATAATATGCACTTGCAAACCCAAGCATAAATTACACTATATTTATGTAAAACATTTTTTGAGACCCAGTTTTTTTAAATTTTATAATTTTATTTTTAAAGAATTAATGTCCTCATTTGTATGTTTGGACCAATAAAAAAGATCTATATTGGGTCCACAAGGGTCAAGACTTCATATTAAAATTTCAACTTCCGGTTAAAATTTTTGACATTTTATTAGGTGTTGCACATCTTCATGTCATCTCATTGCTATTAAATTCCTCATTTATTGTTTTAATATATTTGCCAATATCTCAGAAACTGTTGGTTCTATAAAAATATATTTCATATAAAATGTTTTTGTTTTTAATAGTACTACAATTTTACAATGATAAGTTATTTAGTATCTCAAATAGTTGTGGAGATACAGAAATGTCCGCTTCTGTAAAGTACCCTAAAAGTTATTTTCATGGGTAAATGAAAATAGCCAGTTTATTTATAATCTTAATCAACGCATAGATACGAGTTTTAATCAAAAACGTTAGAGCCGATTTTGAGAAAATCGATTTTTTTCTCTTTTCATTCGTTATTAAACTAATCTTAATTTTAAGTCCAAACAGACACACAGACGGCATTGCAAAGACAACTTTTTAGGGCTCGGGGGGGGCCATGAGACGTCGTCGACATCCATCAACATTTAAGGTTAGATTATTTTTTTTTTACGGTCGCAATACTTTACCTATTGTGTTCAAAAAGTGAGAAAATATAAATATTTGCGTATAGCTTGAAGGTTTTTTATAAAAATATGCTTCAAATAAAATATTTGTATTATAAATAGCTCTACATATTTATAATGATAAATAATTTCATATCTCAAATAGTTCAGGAGATATGATAAAAAATGAGAATTTACGTTTCAGACCGCAGCCCTTAAAGTCATTTTGCCGAAATAATCAGAGTAGCCATTTTGTTTGGAATATTTAGAAATGTTTAGAAATGAAATTTAATCAAAATCATTAGAGCTGATTTTGAGAAAATCGACTTTTTCTCTTTTTGCCCTTCAGTAAACTAACCCAGAGTTCCTACAGTATTTAAAAAAAATTCTCACTGACTTTCCCTGACTATTTTCCCAAGTTGCCTGACCAACTTCTCCCAAAATTTTCAATATTATTTTATGGTACTATTCATGTGGAAATATTAATTTAATTACATTTATTTCGGCCTACTCCTCCCCTAGAGCCGACCTTGCCTCACTTCTCATGGGAGAATAAGAAACCAGATGTCTTGCCAATCAGCTCAGGGAAAATGATGAAAAAATAACAAAATGTATCAAACCCTATCAAAAAGAAAAGGCTGAAATCCATCTGCAATTGTTTTGCAGAAAACTAGTATATACTTTAGGAATGGATCACAGGCTGCTCTTTTCAGTATCCCTACAGGTTTTGTTTTAGGAAGCTTTTCTTCTTTGAGAAACTTAACGTGGTCCCAAATTTGTAATGCCCTTTGAAAGTACATTGCATCTCTAACCACTGCACACCACAGAACTTCAAAGGAAAAGTTGTACACCTTGTCAAATGGGTAAACAATGCTCAACGAGCTGTAGAGTCAGTGAACAGGTAGTACGTGTGACACACTAATCAATTTATATCCCAATAGACAGGTTCCACTCCTGTTCTCAAGGAACCATGAACAACATAAACTCACATGTCCCCAGATTTATCAAAATACATACTTCATTGTCTTGACAGATTTGATGTGTTCCTGAAGAAGTGTTATAAACTTTAAATTAACATTTGGGCCATCCATTGACACTTGTATCAACTTAGAAAGTGGAAGAGGAAATATACCATCAAAGAAATACTTCAGTAATTCTTCAGTGGTACTTCTATCCAAAAAAAAAACATTGTATAAGCAATGACTGACAACTTTATGATTGTCCTTGTCCCAGAATCTGAATACAATGTCAATTTCCCCTCATTTGAATAACTTTATTCAATGCCTCATCAAAACAAATTACAAAGTTGTTACATGATTTTAGTGGTCCAGTAAATTGTTATGAAGAATGGAGCCAAGCATGGACAATGAAATATGCAGCCTTGTCTCTACCAATAGTAAAGGCATTGGCAATGGATAACTTGGGAAACATCAACTGAAAAATTGCACTTAAATTATTGCACGAATTGAAATACACTTTATTGTCAACAACTTGCAAAGCCCAAATGATTTCCCATTATTTATATTATCTTTCATAACAAAAGTGTTAGGGTTTCTTTGAGCCACTACACTACTTTCACTTTTGGCAACACCTTCCTTCTGTGGCTTTACGATTTCTGATGAAACAGAAGTGTGACATGAATTGTCATTTCCCTGACTTTTTTTAAGCTTCCCTGACTGACCCTGACTGTATTTTTTTTCCCTGAATTTCCATGACTTTCCCTGACTTTCCAGGCCATAGAAACCCTGAACCCTTAATTTTAGGGTTTAATATCCAATTCCAAAAACCCCTGGAGGCAACCCTAGATACCAAGTTTTAGCTCGATCGGTAAAATAGTTTAGGCTCTAGTTGGAGGTACAGACACACAGACGGAAATTCAAAAACCACTTTTTCTGATTTGGGGAGTCATGAAAAGTCGAGATTCATCAAAATCTTGAGTACGATTTTTTGATGATCACAATACTTTCTCTACCTGTAAGATAGCGAGAAAGTAAAAGTGTTTTAGGTAGACCAACCCAGGGATGTCATTAGTTATGTATTTTTATTCAAGAATTAATTATGTTTCCTAGTGAATCAGTTTTCTATCTATATCTATGCTGCAAATAACTCTTGGGGACTTGAAACAAGTGTTTACGAATGAAGGGTGGGCAGCAAAAAAAAAAAAGCTGAACGCCACTGATCGAAGCTAAGAAAATGAAAAATAATGACCACTCAAAGAACTATTTTCAATATAATCAGTTGGTAGCTTTATGAAAAATAAATCTCCCCAAATATCTTAGAGAGAAGCAAACCAAATTACCCCAAGAGGTTAATTGGGTGTATTTTCAATTAACTTTATGAAACAATATCTGTACAATGTTGTGGGTGTTAGGGCTTACAAGCTAAGAGATATTTTTATATGAAATTTTTTTTTCGGGGTTTAAAGATAGCTTATTATAGAAATGTGTCAACACATCAAATTGATTTTATTCAAGTTTATGAGGACTATTTTTTAAGCTCTAAAACATGCCAAAACTTCTTAAAAGCCTAATTTTTTTAGAAAATTTTCAATTAAATTTGTAAACATTTATCAGCAACATTTTGACTAAAAATAGATATTTATTAATTTTAGAGTAAATCAAAGCCTAGGATAAATCACACGCACAAAATATTACTTGTGGTGCTAGATGTTATGTTTGTACAAATAAAATAGTTTATAAATTGGCCTAAAATTAATTTTTGGTCTTTTTGGAACCAACCATAATGTCGAAAAATAACTAGTATTGGTGGTCGAATAGCTTAAAAAGTCGCTCTCACAATCGACTGAACAGCCAATGACGAGATTGGGACTTGAATCCTGGTTTGGTGTACTGAGGTTGTTTTCCCCTAAATTATTTCCCCTCTCCCTTCATGCAAATGCAGGTACACTTCCTCAAAATTCAACTTCCTCATTCCTAACATATTGGCGTAATTAATACATAAGCATATAACCTGCAAGGGAAATGTGAATTGAGAATTCCAACAATCAACATCTTAACATTTTGAAATAAATAAAAGTAGGCTTACTTTAAAGATCACTGAAGTAAAATGTTAATGAGAGTAACAATATGTTCTGTCAAGCACCACATCATACTATCAATCACGTTTATCCCCATTGTTACAATAATGGGCTAAGGATTAGGAAGAATGGATTTAGAAAAAATTTACTTGCAATTGTGTGAATGGGGAGATTGAAACCATTTGGGGAAAAACAGCCAATGTAGGGCATACACTATACTAACTAAAGCCCTGACCACCCAGGCAGACTCAATCCAGTCTATTGTATGTGTGTCGTCTTAGACCACATGACCCCTGATGTATGTGACAATAACAAACATAAGTTATAGTCACCTAGTTATATCAAAAGTAAACAGCTCATGGAATGATTGCCAGCCGTGCCTAAGGTTGGTGTATCACAAACCAAATTTCATGAAATTTGGCCCTGTAGTTTTTTAGTTGTGGCCTAAAACATGAAGCTGTTTAAAATGAAAATTTACTCTCAACTGTAAGGTTGCATAACTTTTTGTCACATAAGTAAAACATTTGTAGTATTTACTAAACCAAAAAATTATCCATATTTTTCTGGTTGTGTACTTATAAACTGTCAGATATTTGTTTGATTTGTCTTCATTCTGCAGAAATACTAAATAACATGTGTTCAGAACAGGCTTTTTTGATTAGTTTTTTTTACCAGCTATAAATTGTGATAGTAAAATTAATTGCTTCCTGTGTCATACATTTATCTTCGTCCAAACACATACTTTCAAAGTATCTTCTCTTCTACTTCCTGTGTTCTCACAATAGTGTAAAGTGACATGCAGTAAGATCCACACATGTAAGAAAATGTTTCCACTGCGCATTAGCAACATAGTTCGTATGGGCTATTGGATTTAAATAGACTACACTCGCTTAAGTGGCCACAAGGTTTTACACGCTACTCATGTAGAAGACTAGACTGCCAATGACGAAGAGATCAAGGTTCTAATCTCATTCGTATATACTTAGGTTGGTTTTTCCAAACTGGTTTTCCACTCTCCCTCCATGCAAATGTGGGTACACTTCCTATAAATATAATCTCCCTCATTGATGTGAGTTAAAAATAATTGTTTTGTTGAAGCACTGAACTAAAATTATCACTTTAAAAAATCAAAATATCTTCTGAATGCATAACATTTGAGAAAAATATTCCGGGAGAGGACAATCCTTTAGCTCGATCACTAATATATGTGTTAAATGTGCATACAAAAAAAAATTCCTAACACTGCTTGAGCTACTTGGTTATGGAACAAAGCTAGGTAAAATTATAGAAAACTTGTTTCCCTAAAGACTCTCTTTAGTTAAACTTAATAATATTGTTCAAGTGGAAGGCGCCATATGATCGGGATGAACACTATATTAAAAGGGAGTTTTCACTAGAAATAAAGAATTAAAAAACAGATAAATTATAATTATTGTTTATGAAAAAATGCATGCCATGTATGTGTTTTTGAGACCTTTGTGGTATTTTATATACCTAATAAGTAGAGCTACGTTAGTGAGTTAAATTATATATGCAACTTATAATACAGCTCGGTAAAGTATGTCGAGTTGGTTTGAATTGATTCACTTTTAAAACATTTCTTGCATAGACCAAATTAGTCTAAGAACAGTGTGCATGTGACTACTTGTTCTATTTTTTATTTTATTTTTTTTTTTTTTTTGAGCCGCAAAGCTTGTTTTGATAATACTTGCATGTTCTGTCCAAGTTTTACTGTGTAAAAATTCAAGTGAATTAAGCTCAAGTATAGTATCTGCAGAGACTGTACTAGTACCTGAACACTTTATGGTATAATTTAAAATTTAGAATAAACGTTGGAAAAACATAATTAATTATAAAATCCTACAGCTGTGGCCTCAGTCCAAAATGAGTATTAAACTGTTTGGTATGAATAAATGAAAGTATATACCGGTATTGATTGCCCAGTTTAGAAGTGAAATTACTCCAAAAAAACTGGTTTTTGAATTATTTATACCATTTGATTGAAAATTTCAAGCTTTCTCTGGTACAATACTGTGTCAAGTTCTATCTTGTAAATAAGCTAAGCTATGTGAAATAAATTAGGCCTACTTTAGAACTATTAGAGTTTGATTTGTTCACTTCATTACCATGTCATTTTTAAATGTGGGTGCTATGAAGTGGTATAAAATATTGTATAGCCTAGCTAAAACACTATATTTTCACCTCAGTATGTCTTGAAATGTAAGAACAATAGTTTTTCATACAATTATGAAAAAATCTTGGCAAAATATATAGGCCTATCTTAGACTCCTCAATGTAGTAGAACCAATTTATGTATAGTAAAAGTTTTTTTTATAGCTAAGTAATCCTAAAGTTATTTAGTGTTTGATAGCACCTTTGGTGGGAGAAAAAAGTGTTTTATTTGTACAATGATGAATTATTATTAAACTTGAAATATATTTTATCCTCCACCAGTCAAGGATGAACACATGTAATTGTAAATAGTAATGGGACAAGTATGAGGAAGACAAATTGTAGTGTTTAGAAGAAATGTTTATATGTTTGGAAGAAAATTGGGGAAAAACACCTATACATACAATATACATGGCCAGGTTTTGAGATAAATCTCCTTGTCACCAGAAAACCAGATTAGATTAGCCTAATAATTTAGGATGTTTGCTCAGTATGGAGAGTAGCCCAACTAACCTATTTAAAAATTACTATCAATATGGGGAATCAAAGATCAGAGGGGTTGCAAGGTTAGATATCTACTGTAGATAAATATGTTATTTTAAAGTTTAAAATTTATTTTCATCTTGATCATTAAGTTATGTTTGTCATTTATTTGTGGTATTGAGTGTACACTTTCTGAACCAAATGATTATATCAGCACACGAGAATTTCTAAGACCATATAAAAGGGTCTATAAGTTTTGCCGGGAAGTATATTTTCACATACCTAGGGATTAGCAGGTTTTTTTATATGCCACAATCAATGTGGGACCGATGTCTTATCTTCTCCTCCGAAGGAAGTTGAGCTAAGGATTTTCATCCCTTAAGAAAAATTCGTCAACCATAGCTGGGTTTAAGCCCACGAATATTTGGTCTTGAGGAGAAAACTTTACCTCAAGACCACCAAAGTCAATATAAAGTTATAATTCTATAAATTATTTTACCACATTTTTAGGGCCTATACCTTAAATTTACTAATTAGTTTGTGTTAACAGTTTGGAAATTATTATTTAGATCACACTAGGGTAGGTGCAAGGTTTCAAATCAGTAAGTTCATTTTCAGTGGATTTCAAGTCATATTGTTTATGGTTTGGTTATTAAAACCATTAAATGTGTGTGTGTATGTTGTACATTTATTTATCATCTGCGTTTTATTGTTTTTAGAACCTTAAAAAGACAAATAGTATGTAGAGCCTAATTCAATTTATAACAAAATTATTTTTATTTTAACTTAATTTCTATCCCATTTTTAATTCATTAATTCATTCTATGACAAAAATATCTCCTTTTTCCATATAAGCTTGTCTAACACAGTAAAAGTTTTACCACTAAATTAATTTTGCCGTTATGTGGCTTTTTTTTCCTAATACAGGATGATTAGTGCACACAAACAGAATGTCCTGTCTGCCAAGTTAGTCACATACACTAAATAACTTGGTTTTAGTCCAGTTTAAGTCATCTCCGTAGGCTATTTCCATACATAAATTCTCAGAAAATTCATTCAGAATTCGATAAATGTCCAGAATAAAAGTGATTTAACTTTGAATAACTTAGCTTGTTAATGGTCAATTTCAGTTCTAAAGTCCCAGTCATACGCTTTGTATACATAACAGCTTTAAGAATGTTAAAATTATTAAATTACACTAAAACAACTTTTAACTTCCTCAAAACAGTTTATTTTGAAGTAATATAACTTAACCAGACCATGTATTATTTTTCCTAGTAAATTTACCAATGACAGTAGAATAAAAGGAAGTAGTGCACCAGATACACCACACTATGCAACCTTAGACATCCCGCGCGAGTGTGATGTAAACAAAAGATTAGTTTCAAACTAAAGTTAGCAGTAAAGGACTTACCCTGGCATGTAATGGAGTGATATTCGTGGCAAAGAAGACGATCACTCTCGATACGATAAGATTAATGAGGGATTTTAATAGTTAGTACAAGTGTCCAGCTATCCTTGTTTTAATTGAAAAGCAATCACAGACAGCGTTATGCCATTAATAAAGTGTTGCCGTTTCGTCACAACCTAGTTCAGATAGTTCTGCTAGAGTAAGTACGTACACAGGCGCTGCCATGTGGAGAAAACACTTATGTACCATCTGAGAGAGAGAGAGAAATATAATTCGGCCATCTTGATAGAAACTAGTAAACGTGTGAAAACTATATAAAACCAACTTATTGGAATTACATTTGAAGGATTTGAAAATGAGAATGTAAATAATTTATTCATAGTTCTCATTATTATGGTAATGAATATCTTTTCGACACTATAACACTTACTATTATAGATTATAGTTCACCTTGAAACATAAAATATTTTGTTTATATTTGTGCAACCGGTAGGGCCTACTTAAAATTCTAATATGTAGAAAAGAACATATATCCTAACATTTAATTAGAAATGAAAACCAATATAAATTAAATTAATCCTATTAGTAAAGAACCCATGAACAGGCCACATACAGCTGTCCATGTGAGAAGCATGGATTTTCCAAATTTAGTCAACACACTTGTAGCGATTGTCCCTATGATTTGTTGATGGTAATTGCAAATGCGAGTCGCACCGGAAACCGCAAACGTTTGAATTCAAATGGCATATCTGTCGGAATCATTGGGATGCATGGCAACAGTACATCTCTTTTAAATTTTCCATTTAAATTTGTAGCTTCGATGATATTGTTCATAATCTTTTTCACTGAAAGCCTGGTACCGTTGCAAAATCGGGCTGGATTTATGTTTCAGAGAAGTATTATAGGCACGCTAATTTTCAATGTCAAAACGTGCGGCTGCATTCCTGGCAAATCAAGTGAATTCAAGAATTCAGTTGGATAATTGAAAACTTCGTCTTGATTCATTACATTATCGATGGATGTATACATTGTCGCTTCGCCTGGTATTTCGTTTTGGATGCTCAAATTGATGGCATTGACATCGTTGTTTTTTTCTACTAATAAAGCACGTGTACTGGCCCAATGATGATTTTTGTAATTATGTGCGATATTTGAGAAAACTTTGTGAATCAAATCGTGTGTGGTGACTATGATTTTACAGATGTTTGTTGGCAATGTGATACATTGTGTGGATTCATCGATTGCCATTTTCCCATTCCCAATATCCAACAATAGTTTTGCGAAACGTTCAGAGGATGCATCATGTTGTAGTTGTACACGCATATTGGTCTTAAAAGTCAATTTATGTACGTATCACCATAAAACTGATTATTTGAGACTTACATTAAGTTCATCAGCGGCTGTTGAACGTGGTATAAGTGGTAAAGTTGGTTGAAAATCACCAGACAATAAAATGAGTGCGCCACCGAAGAGCTGTTCATTTCCCCTCAACTCTTTAAGTGTGCGATTAAGCGCTTCCTATTCTTTTTTGTTCGCCATAGTACATTGGTCCCATATAATTAGTTGACATGATTGGAGTATTTTACCCATTCCAGAATTTTTGTTGATATTGCATGTTGGTGTCTCAGTGATTTGCATGTTCAACGGCAATTTCAGTGCTGAATGCGCTGTTTGGCCACAATCCAAAAGAGTTGCCACAATTCCAGATGATGCGATTCCCAGTGCAATATTTTTTCGTGAACGTATGGTTGCCAAAATAAGTGAAATGAGTAATGTTTTGCCTATGCCTCCGGGCGCATGTAGGAAATACAATCCGCCGCTTTGGCTTGTAATTGCATGCATAATTCTGTCATACGCTATGCGTTGTTCTTGAACCAATATCGGAAGATTCGTTTGAACAAATGTACCCAATTCGTCGACACCAAAGTGTGTTTCTCATAGCAAAGCACGATCGAAAGGGTCGTTTGCAGATCAATTTAGCGCAGCCATTCTCGATTGTACCAGTGCTTTGTTAGCGTTTGCCAAACATATGTCCTCAATCGGAACCACTGCCTCATTATACACGTTTGGTGTGAATTGAATGTCCGGATTTTGATTCGTTGCACGAAAACGATGTAGGTGTCTTCAATCATGTAGTCTTTGTATTTTTCCTAAAGATCTTTTGGATTGGATGGGAAGCACGTTGTCAATATGATTGCAAATAAGGTGCGTATTTGATGTGGTTGAGCACTATTCGATGCATCAGCGAGTGAAGTGTCCCTATGTGCATCGTTTTCAAGAAGATTTAATTCTTGGCAAGCTTCACGAAAAGTGGCACATACTTGACTGTTTACTGTTCTCATTTCTTGGAAGGATGTTGGTCCACGTAAGTTGATTAACAGTAATCGCAAGTAGAAGCATTCTGCATTGTTTGGGTGAATAGTGTACAGATGGCCTAACGAGTCGGTCGAATATAAATTGGCATGTCCTGCAACTGCTTTACCTTGTTTGCGACGTTGAAACTTGTTCGCTGATGCATTCCATGTGTAGTATGTTGTCACTTCAGAGTAAAGTAGCGTCTTTGCGAACATATCATCCCCGCACAGTGAGAAAAATGCAGTTAACATTATTGGCGGTGGCGACAAAGCTCTTGCTGGTGCATTTTATGTTGTGAAGTACACGCGCTGTCCATTTTCAAGGTGCACTGCCAAATGAACAACTGTTAGATGTCGTTCATGAATTGGAAATGATAAAATGCGCCATACTGCTTCATTGCTACTAGTTCAGCGTCCCAGCTGATATTGGTCAATTTCATTGATAGATACAGTTGCATTTCCCACTCCAAAAACTGCCATATTGCTTCCTTTGTTGACATATTTGCAAATGTACTTGATCGACTTCACTGAATTGTAATACTCGACATTGATGTGTGCTTTGTACGTTTTCGAGAATAACGGTGAATACGATACAACCCAACGATTATCGACTTCAAAATCATTGTTTCGTACTTTTAAAGTGATGGATTTGCCGTCATCTTCAGTTGATCGTCAACGATAGAATGGATATCCGTCATTGCCAGTGATAGTCTCGGCAGTATGTCTCTTGGGTATCGTTTTGTGCATTTCCCATCAGACATGCATGGTGAATTGTTGTTGAGTAAGACACGTGGACCATGAATCATGTTTTTGGTGACGACTTCAAATAAGTCTGGATCAATGTCAACATCTGGTATTTCTGCTGAGATGACTTGACCAATTTGATGTGGTGTGAATTTTTTAATAAACCAAATCAAAATGTGTGCATGTGTCATTCCTCTTTTTTGCCATTCAATGGAATACATCCAACAGCGTGTCTGTCCAAAAACATGATGCTTGACAATGAAATCCATTAAAGATTTCAATTTTTGTTTGAACACATGTGCGGAAATATCATGACGATCCGATGATAATTGTCCAGTTAACGTAAGTTATTTTATTTCATCCCATGTAGAATTGCATGTGAATGTAATAAAAAAATCTGGGCGGTCATATGCGCGAACATATGTCATTGCATCTTGTGGGTATTCATGCATGTGCCGTGGACTCCCTATAAATGTGGCTGGTAGTATGACCATTTTCCCAATTCATTGGGATTCACATTGCCATCATTAACAACTGCATCTCATAATTAATGTACTCTTCGGAACGCCACTTGGTTTAATTTAATCGAATGTAGAGGAGTCGTTCGGTTTCATTTTCGCATACATATCGAGAGATGGAAAAATTTTCGACACTTCAAGATATGATTTTCCGCGTTTTTACGAATCATCAATAGATATGAATAATAATTCATGGCACTGACATACAAAATGAGGATGTCAGTTAGATCAAGAATTGTTAGATGTTGAAGTACGATAAAAAGTACAAAAAACCCTCCAAGAAGGAACTACGAGATTTTTCTGACTATACATTAATTGTTTTAAATTGCATGGTTTTATCAAGGTAGATGACAGATAGAGTCCGTTTATACTCATACTTATCTGTTAAACCTTTTTAGAACAATGCATTTAGCTAGACCTTGTAAGCTAGTAACCAGTAGTAGTATGCTTTTTAGCTAATTTCTTACTTAACTCATAAATTAAATTAATTCGAGCAAATATTGTTTCTTTTGGATTTGATTTTTAATTACTGTGATATTTAGTAGTCATAATTGCGGTGAGGGTGAAAACGATCTGAATCAATGACAAAACAATGCCCTAATGACTATGAGTGGTGGTATGAGAAAATTAATAATATGTGGTTTTAACCAATGATTTGAAACGGTACTATCTTACGAATGCGCTTCCCCACTCATACTAAGTAAACACGCGTTATTATCGAAGAGCACGTTCTAGAACCCTCTACAGCCCAGGATTGTCAAAATATTCTAGATGGTTTAATGAGTAACCCAAAGAACTCATGATATCAATCTTGTCCAGCTTACCAAAATTATGGGGACGCAGTTGCGACAGTTAAAAACAAATTGAGGACCACCCTTGAATAACCAAGTGAACAAATATACAATACAAAGAAAAGCAATGCTGTTACAAAAGCTCAACCTAGCTGTTGCTTTGGCTCACGGTGTAGATTCTTCTTGAATATAAATATAAAATTTGCTTGGGTAGAGTTTCTTGAGTATTGATGGGTCTTAATAATAAAATGGTATGGCCATTAGCTGAGGACTTTAATGTTGTCAAGAGACAGCGAATATGGAAGCTTAACGTACACAATTTCTTAGTGTAAAGAATTGCGTGGCTCATTGGAAGATTCTTCCACTTTGGGCACAATGGTCGTACCTCCAGCCGATATGATAGTCGAGAGTGCACATATACAGATCTAATGAAACATATATAAATCTAATGATTCATGATTCACAATTTATACTAATGTTCAGTACGACAAGAAAAATTTAGTTAAAACACGAGCACAATTGATACTAAGGCACACACACAAAAAAAAAAACGCACAGCAAAACAAAGCAAAGGCGTATTTGATTTATTATGCCTCGAAACCATTATTTCAATGTATTCAAATGGAACTGCCACACACCGGTTAGTCAAAAATCAAAAGCGCTTTAAAGCGGCTTAAAGCAAATTGTGTTGACATCATTCAAAAAGTAAAATCACCATAAAGCAAAACAAAGCATAACAAAGCTCACATAGTCATGCTTCGGACCTAAACATGGGACGGTGTTTCGAAGGAAAACATTTCTGTGTGCGCATGCTCCAGCCCTCTCAACAGTGTACAATCTTGGTCTCAGTACGTGCACGGCCAGTATTACTGATTGACTGGGACAGGTAAAGTTAGAAAAAAAATTCATCCCCTCGCAGTACATTCATAAACAACTTTATAGTAATATCGTCCATTCTCTTCATGTTTATCGGGTGCACCCAATAACTTCTCTCAGGAAGTTATTCAGACTCCAACAACAACAGTGACGTCCTCGTCAGACATTGTACCGCTACGGAGTGTGGGGAAATACTGCAGTGTCCCTTACCTCCGATGCTTTGTTTTGCTGTGCATTTTTTTATGTTGTTTTTGTAAAAAAAATGTGTTTATCCAATTCAAATTGGTTTAAAGTAAAAAGTTTTGCTCAGAAGCAAAAAAGTTTTATTTTAAGGCAAAACAGATTTTGCTTTGTTTCGCTGTGTTTTTTTAGCGTGCGCCCAGCCTCACGCGTACGCAAAATACTGGTTATAACGACACAAAACTAAATGACGGGTGAGCTTCTCCAATGATGAAATTCAATACAAAGTTCGATGCCAACTGACCGCTCTACATGAGTGGTTGAATGCAAAGTACAAGAGTGAGGGATGGGGAAGGGGGGGACAAACCACACTTACTAGCAACAACCCTCTCCAGTGACACCTTCCATAATGGCTCGTCTACACAGTCGTACACGCTTGTCAGGAGTCGGAGTGGTAACATTTCGGTTGTCGTGTCGTATTGTGGTTCCTTGCTACGAAATGGACTGTCTACAATGAAATGACGTAGCACGTAATTTCATCCAATAGGAATTAAGAAAAAATAAGCAGTCGAAAAATTATATATATATATATATATATATATATATATATATACACACACACACACACACCAGACTGTTACAGTTTATACAACTATATAGGTAGAACTGTTTTCAATACGATTATTTACCGTCGTAAAAAGGAGGATAATTACTGACAGACTCAATAAGTATATTGTTGAAATCCATTTTACACTAGTGTTAAACGAGCCAAGTCAATAAAAAACGAGGCAAAGAGTATACATATACCAGCATGGACTGCGAATTCATAATCAAAGTCATAATACTAATATTTTCAAATAACTAAAGCATACATATGTTTAAACCACAATTGTTCTTAATTAAAAAGTGCAATATAATATTTATATAGATTTCCATGAAATAGGCTACTATCCTAGATTCACTTTAACTGATTTTATTTGTGCAACCATATTTGTTTTTGATTGGCTAAACGCAAGGTGTCGCAACGCTAGAGATGGACTACGTTCATCTCCTTCCAACAAGTTATTCCGACAATTCCAACTTACTAATGCGATTGCGACATTCAATGTAGACAATCAAAATTACGACGCCGACAAGACTCGATGGAGATTAGCCATTACTAATAAGATAGCCACAATAGTTGCTATGTTTGATTGACTTGATTATCTGATCAAATCTATGGTCAAGTGATTAGATATTTTGATCCTTACTTAACTTTGTTGCAATCCAAACTTTCATTGATCTAGGATCAAGCTGATTGGCAATTCGGTGTTTGAATAATCAATAAGATGTTTGTAAACCCAGTACTTAGTTTATTACTATTATGAAAAGAAAAAAGTAACCCCCCTATATAAAACAATAATATCAATGCAATATTTTTTTCTAAACGCTTGAAACTTATTTTTCGCAACAATATATATTTTCAGAACCATGTATTTACCTGTTCAGGCTATGCGTATAACAATGATGTTAATGTCGCAATGATTGTGTTAGTGTCAGGCTTTAAATCATATGTCAAAGAAGTATGTTCATAATATTGTTGACCAATGTATATCCGTAACCCCTGCTCTCTCGGTGTTTTGGTTCCATTTAATTTGATAAAAAAAATGTTAACATATATATTATGTGTACTGCACATATTTGGTGAGTAAATTTGGTAATTGATCGATATCGAAAAAAGAGTATTAATTTAATATATCAACCTCTCACACCACAGAATTCTTCAAACTATGTCAAATGCTAAAATATCACATTCTCGAAGATTATATTTGTAGGAAGTTTATAAAAATAAATGGTACGGCACACCGCACAGACTTTCTCTATCTTTCTATAAACTCGTAAGATTTCTGAACGGAATAATGTACATTGTATTATCACCACTCCACATAAGAACACGTATAAAATAATATACAATGATATAGAATCAATGAGAAAAGAGGCGCATCTTTGTCCACCTAAGAGCATTTCAAACAGTTTAATGTCTTCCACAAGGGTAAACACTTCGTATTAAAATTTCGATTTCTGGTTAAAATTTTAACATTTTATAAGGTGTTGCAGATCTTCAAGTCATCGCATTGATATTTAATTATTCATTTATACATTTTGACCAATAAAAAATGTAAATATTGACTATTGAGTCTAAAATGGAGATAGATCATAGCTATGCAAACATTTCTCCTAAGAGATTTAAGGAAAAATAACATACTTTTTTAGATACTTATATTTAATTACTCTATGGCATTGGAGAATTATTGCGTTAAGACTTTAGTATATGTTTACAACTAAAGCTCACAAAATTGTATTAATATATTTGCAAATATCTCAGAAACTGCTGCTTTTATAAAAATATATGTCAAATAAAAGTTTTTTATTTCCGATAGTCCTACAATTTTGCAATGATAAGTTGTTTAGTTTCTCCAATAGTTGTGGAGATACGGAAATTAACGCTTCTGTAAAGTACCCTAAAAATCATTTTCATAGGAAAATGAAAATAGCCAGTTTATTTATAATCTTAATCAACGCCTAGATACGAATTTTAATCAAATCGTTTGAGTAGATTTTGAGAAAACCAAATTTTTCTCTTTTCGCCCTTCAGTAAACTACCCTTAATTTTAAGTTTTTATAGACACACAGACAGACGGCATTGCAAAGACTATTTTTTAGGGTTTGGGGGGTCATGAGACGTCGACATCCATCAACATTTCAGGTTAGTTTTTTTTACGGTCGCAATACTTATACTTTAATGTCCAAAAAGTTAAAAAAATTCATATAATTGCGTATAGATTGAAAGTTATTGATTTTATAAAAATATGTTTCGGATAAAATATCTGTATTATAAATATATATACATATTTGTAATGCTAAGTAATTTCATATCTCAAATAGTTTCGGAGCTATTATAAAAAATGTTAATTTACGCATCAGACCGGAGCCCTTAAAGCGATTTTGCCGAAATATTGAGAGTAGCCATTTTGTTTGGAATATTTATTAATGTTCAGAAATGAAATTTAATCAAAATCGTTAGAGCCGATTTTGAGAAAATCGACTTTTTCTCTTTTTGCCCTTCAGTAAACTACCCTTAATTTTATGTTTTAATAGACACACAGATAGACGGCATTGCAAAGACTATTTTTTAGGGTTCGGGGGGTCATGAGACGTCGAAATCCATCAACATTTCAGGTTAGTTTTTTTTACGATCGCAATACTTAAGCTTTAATGTCCAAAAAGCTAAAAATATATATATATAATTGCGTATAGATTAAAAATTATTGATTTTATAAAAATATGTTTCGAATAAAATATTTGTATTATAAATATATATACATATTTGTAATGCTAAGTAATTTCATATCTCAAATAGTTTCGGAGCTATTATAAAAAATGTTAATTTACGCAACAGACCGGAGCCCTTAAAGCGATTTTGCCGAAATATTGAGAGTAGCCATTTTGTTTGGAATATTATTAATGTTCATAAATGAAATTTAATCAAAATCGTTAGAGCCGATTTTGAGAAAATCGACTTTTTCTGTTTTTTCCCTTCAGTAAACTACCCTTAATTTTAGGGGTAGATATCCAATTCCAAAAACCCTCGGGGCAACCCTATGAAAACCCAAGATATCAAGTTTCAGCTCAATCGGTAAAATAGTTTAGGCTCTAGTTGGAGGTAAAGACAGACAGACAGACAGACAGACAGACAGACGGAAATTCAAAAACCACTTTTTCGGATTCAGGAAGTCATGAAACGTCAAAATTCATCAAAATCTCGACTTCGATTTTTTTGACGATCACCATACTTTCTCTACCTATAAGATAGAGAGAAAGTAATAAGAGTAGTTATCAATGTCTAACGATCCATCAAAGGGTTCGCAGGCTGCACCAAATCATGCATAGGGCCAAGAGTTTGACACGTCTGGTCTAAGGTATCATTCTCGCCATAGATTGTATTTCTGATAACTGGAAGATCGGGGTTCAAATTGCGGTCGGGTGTACTAAGGGTGGTTTTCCTAAATAGTTTTCCAATCATTTCCACGCAAATGGGAATAGTGTTCCACTAAATCAATTTTTTCTCAAGCACCATGTCTTACTACTAATTTGGGTTGTACACTAATGTGTTAGGGATGAGCACGATTGAATTTAGAGGATGTGTATCCACATAAGCGTGGAGGGAGAGTGGAGAACCCTTTTGTAAGAACCACCTCCATCAAAACCAACCGGGATTCTAACCCCAATCTCCCCGTAACCGATATTGAGAAAGTGACGCCTTAGACCAATGGTCCCCAAACTAAGGCCCACGGGCTGGATCAAGCCCATGTATAGGGTTTTTCCGGCCTGTGAACGCTTTGACAAAAGTAAATTCAAAAAATAAATGATAAAATTGTTTTAATGATTAGTGCCGAAATGATGGTGCGCATATATTCAGTACGAAAAATAAATACATACATAAATGCATACATACGTACGTACATAAAACATACACACATACATACGTACATACATACGTATATAGCTACATACATACAATTAAGGTTGTAGCTAGTATTTCATTTTGGAGGAGAAGGCACGCAAAAGGGGGCTGGAGGGAGTTTTTTTTAAGGGGCTTCCTAGAATCTTCTCCAATAAAAGTTAAACACTGGGATGTCTCTAGAAGCTATTTGGAATGGTATTTTCTTGGCCAATTTTCGAAAACCAGAGGTCTCTAGAAGCTATTTGGAGCAGTCCTCGCATAGAAAATCTTTGAAAATTAGATTTTTCTTGAAGTTATTTATTGTACCTCGCTTGCCAATTTTTTGAAAACTAGATGCTAGAAAACTAGCTAGATTTGGAATAATCTTCGCTTGACAAATTTTTGAAAATTAGATGCTCTAGAACAGAGGTTCCCAATTTTTTTTGGCCACGGAACCCTAATTGATCATACTTTTTTTGGCGGAACTCCATTTTGATAATAACAAAAGTGATTGTACCTTGTAGTGTAGTTTGAATATTTTCATGTTTGACATGAAAAGAAAGAATAATTATAAATAAAAATTAATTATTATAAGTATTATAAAACATTTATTGTACAAAAAAAAGTAACTATTTAATGCGAAGAATGAAATTTTTTCACATATTTACTTATAATAACACTAAAATTAGGCTTAATGTCTGACAATTGAACGCGAAGATCTGGAGCTGCATCCAGTCTGTTTCTGTACTTGTTTTTGGTGTAAGCGTAAGCTGAAAAACCAGTCTCGCATCGGTAAGTCGTCACAAACGGAAGCAGAACCATAATAGCCTTCTCAACGACTGCAGGGTATTCATCTTTAAGTCCAATCCAAAAGTAATTCAAATTAGAATCTTCTGATTCGAATTTTTGTTTTAGAAGGGATGAACACTTAATGTCGATCAAATTCTCATACTCTGACACAGTTAGCATCGATGGTTTGGTTAGATTTGCGAATGGATTCTGTACCCAGGTGATGTTCTGTAACTTCTCCGGGAAATACTCTTTCAAGGATTTTTTAAGGTCAATCAAATGTTCATGTATGTTTTTTTCCACATCTGATGTTACTTGCAACTCATTTTCTTCCAGAAAGCCATTTAAAAGAGTAAAACTTTCGTAACTTTTTTGTTCAACACATTCGATCCAGAAGCTATGTTATGACTGTTTTCTACGAACGTTTTAGTTAATTCTCAGACAGAACTCGGAACCCCTTTGACCCTTCCACGGAACCCCAGGGTTCCGCGGAACACCTTTTGGGAAACGCTGCTCTAGAAGCTATTTGGAGTGGTCTTCACTTGGCAAATTGTTGAAATTAGTTGACTATTAGACTAAAAAATGTATATTAAATTCATTTAACATACCTTCAGTGCTGAACTGCCCCCCTCCCCCCTCTCCCGGGTGTGCCAGTGATCACACAGAGAGAACAGATTGAGGACAATAATTTAGAGATTACTGCGAACAACATATAATTTGACTTGGTTAATGAGTTAAAATATTTATGAACAATTTTAACTAGCAATAATCATATTAGAGTGGAAATTAGGAAAAAGAATACAGTCATGAAATATATTATATCACTCATTCAGTTCATTGTTCGCCTCTCGCCTGCTGCCAAGGAATGTAGAACTAAGAACATACAAATCAATAGTTTTTCCGGTTGTTCTTAACGCTTGTGAAACATGGTCTCTTACTTTTTAAGACGAAAATAAATTTCGAGTGTTCGAAAACCAGATAATAAGGAAGGTATTTGATTCGAAAAGGGATGAGGCTACTAGGGAGTTGAGGATATATAATGATGAATTACTTACCCTGTACTCATTACAAGATATAGTTAGGATAATCAAATCTCATACATTACGGTGTTCAGGACATACAGCGCCAATGGAAGAATCTGGAACCATGTTCAGGATGTTAACTGGCAAAACCAATAGGAAGAGATAATAATTGGCAAGGGTCCCCACTTATTTTTGATGGACGTCCATTTTAAAAATTAGACATACTTCCGTGGTCCAGCAAAACCTTAACAGTGACTCAAGTGCAAGCTCTATAGGACGATACTAATTCAAAACATGATTTTCTTTCCTTTTACTACTTATTTATTATTGCTGAACTGCCCCGGTGGCGTAGTTGGCTAACGCGCTAGTTGTGTTGAGCTAGACTGCCGAGGACTGGGAGATTGAGGTTCGAATCTCGGTCGGGTGAATTGGGGATGGTTTTTCCTAAATAGTTTTCCACTTTCCCTCCACGCAAATGCGGGTTCATTTCCTCTAAATTCAACCTTCCCAATTCCTAATCCATCAGCGTAATTTGTACTTAAGTGTATAGCCCAAACGGGTAGTAAGACGCGGTGCTAATTAATAAAAATAATAATATTGCTGGCCTTCCATGTATACTACCCTCTAATCACCAAAATATCATCATTTCTTCTGTTTATCGTCATTTCGTTAAGGTCCTTAAAAATGTCTCTGCGATCCGGATGCGGACTGCGGTCCGCCATTTGGTGACCACTGACCTAGACGAAGGTGGGAGGATAACATTAAAATTGACCTGAAAGAAATAGTGTGTAATGAGGCAGATTGGGTATAGCTAGCTCAAGATAGGTATAAGTGGCCTACTTTTTTAAGTTCAGCAGTGAACTTGTGAGATCTTAATGCCATAGAGTAAGTAATTAAACGTAGATGCTATTAAAGCTTTTAATTGATATTTTAACTGTACACTTTTTTATGGTCCATGATAATGCCACGACTTATTTAAAGGGAAGTTTTTATTTTGGCCTTGATAAGTGAAAGGAATAGAATGAATTCAATTCATAAGTCCAAAATACATATTAAAAAGTATCAAGTAATAAATTTCACTTAATACCAGGGGTTTTCTTTTTCGTAATACCTTCTGTATTTGCAAAATTTATTGTAAACTACACAAAAAAAAAGTTTTATTATTTAAGTACAAAACTAATTTTAGTTTGATCCTCAATACGTAATCAAAGATTTGAATGAAGAGTATTTTTTTAAAAATAATGCTAATGAATGTCTTGCGAAAGAATGTTTGTAGTTGTCATGTGAAATGTTTAACTTTAAAAACTAGACTAATAGGTTATATGGAAACTAAATAGTGAACGTTTTGCTTAGGGAGACAATGTGTATACAATTAATTATTCAGCATATTAAGGTCATAATTTTCAACACGTAGAACCTGAGACGGGTCTTTGAAGACTCAATCATACAACGTTAGATATATATTTACAATGTAGGTATAGTATTTACTAAATTAAAATGTGGTTTGTACACAGGATAAAACGTATTGTAAATAGTAATTCAAATTTAAAATATAATGTAAATAATATGATTTTTAGTTCCAAAGTGTTTTAGTCATTCTCTTTATAACTCCAACGTCTGTTAAAGTTTATTTAATGTAGGTTAATCTTTATGCACGTAATAGTATTATGCTTTATATATGGCCAAGTAAAAAATGATACTCCAAAAATTGTTTCAAATGAGATAGAAAATATTTCCAATACTGTATTAATTTGTATCGCATTAGAGTATATGCTTCATTTCTAAGGCTTTCATTACTGAAGATTAATATCAGAAAATTTTGATAACGTATTTTAATTTATTAGTTTATGTGATATAATATATGTTCATTTCTTTTAATCACTATCCACAGATTATACAGCCTATTATAATAAAACACTATTATTAAATATTGCTTTTAGTTTTAAACACTAATGCAGTCCATCTATTATATTATATAATTATATTACATGGGAGTTTGAAACTCTAGTGAAGGTTTATTTCCATCAGGGTAGGTACACTTTCACTGAAGTTTTCGTTGAATGCTGAAAAAATACTGAAGAGCATTCACTAAGGAAGGTGGACATTCTCAAGCCCTCCAGCTGAAGCTTGGCTATTCCGTAAAGTATTTCTTAGACAAAATTAATTCTTAGTGAGAGGGTAGGTCAGGTTGGGGAAATCGTTATGCAAGGTAGTAGTGCCAATCCACCTTGGGAGGGAAATCATGGCGCAAAGTAACAGGACCCAATCCACCTTGGGAGGGAAATCATGGCGCAAAGTAACAGGACCCAATCCACCTTGGGAGGGAAATCATGGCGCAAAGTAACAGGACCCAATCCACCTTGGAGGGAAATCATGGCGCAAAGTAACAGGACCCAATCCACCTTTGGAGGAAATCATGGCGCAAAGTAACAGGACCAATCCACCTTGGGAGGGAAATCATGGCGCAAAGTAACAGGACCCAATCCACCTTGGAGGAAATCATGGCGCAAAGTAACAGGACCCAATCCACCTTGGAGGGAAATCATGGCGCAAAGTAACAGGAACCAATCCACCTTGGGAGGGAAATCATGGCGCAAAGTAACAGGACCCAATCCACCTTGGGAGGGAAATCATGGCGCAAAGTAACAGGACCCAATCCACCTTGGGAGGGAAATCATGGCGCAAAGTAACAGGACCCAATCCACCTTGGGAGGGAAATCATGGCGCAAAGTAACAGGACCCAATCCACCTTGGAGGGAAATCATGGCGCAAAGTAACAGGACCCAATCCACCTTGGAGAGGAAATCATGGCGCAAAGTAACAGGACCCAATCCACCTTGGGAGGGAAATCATGGCGCAAAGTAACAGGACCCAATCCACCTTGGGAGGGAAATCATGGCGCAAAGTTGGAGGAATCATGCGCAAAGTAACAGGACCCAATCCACCCTAGGAGGCAAATCGTGGTGCAAGGTAACAGTGCCCAAACCATCTTGGAGGGACAATTTTTGTTGTAGCCTGGGGTCTAAAGCAGCACTCAGTTCCCCTGCGCTGAATATCATCAAGGATTTGAAGACTTAAAGATACTAATTGCTCATTCCTAGTTTACACTTATCTTTGTCCGTGAAGGTTAACTTCACTAGTGAGCGTTGGTTTTTATTATTCATCTACAGTTTCTCTACCGATTTCAATGGAAGTAAACCCTCCCTAGGGAATGTCAACCACTGACATTCAAAACTTTCATGTAGTATAATAATTATATGTATAGTTCCACACTATTTATTTTCTTTTTTTACAAATATAATTGAGAACTTTCATTTTACTTTCTATGAATCCAATGTATATCTATCCCAACACATTGATGGGAGAAAGTTGAATTATATATTCATTATTATTTTTGACACCATTATGTACTAGTCTTTTTTATTATTTGAGGTATTTAACGTAAACCTTATGAACTGAGTGATTATATTAGTACACGACTTATAAACTACCTTAACCCTAGAACAGAAACAATATATAGCCCCCAGTAGTTAATTCATCACTGTGAAAGGTAAAAAGTGATAATTTTTTAAATGGTATTTTTTCAGACATATTAGGAATTGAATCTGGGACTTTTAGATAAGTGGGCAGACACGCTATCGACTGAGCTAAGGTGTAGGACTAGATATTAGTGACTTAAGCTCTAAAACTAGGCTGTTGTTTTATTCTAAGTACATGCGCATTAGCGTGGAACGGGGCTAGAAAAAAACTTAGTTATTGGTCAAATATGGTAAGCCACAAGTGCACTCAGCTGAGATATTAAGCTCATCACCACCGCTCTATTGAGGGCTTGATGCCTTAGAACGTGTGACCAGCGGTGCGGTTGACAGGTTTCCCTGGTATGATAGATCAAAGTTGAGTTTCTAGACACGTGTAGTGAAAATAATAGTTCAGACCCTATATTAGTTAACACAGAAGGGAGTTCCTTACTAAGAGAGTTAGTAAATAATGTCTAAAAGAGTTTCAATAAGTTGTAAAATTTAATTGAAACCAAAGTTAGGAAATAATAATAAAATAAACCTATATATTATTTCTGTTTTCAACATCCCTTTTTCTCAACTAATACAAAGCCTACAGCGATGAATAAGGTATCAGTGGATAGGATTTTTTTTACCGACTTCTGACATAGAATACTCAGTTTACGTTAAAACACATTGTTTGTTTAAAATTTAAGTTAAAAGAAAAATCTAACAATATTTTTGTATTAATACCGAAAATGACAAACAAAAAATTCAAATTGATTTCATTCTGACATAAAATATTTTATACAAAGAGGTATTGTAAATTATAAATACGTTCACATTAATAAACTCTCTTTGCTATTTTGTGTACACACTTCGCTGGGTATTTAATTTCAACGACCCAACAAAATACTAAATCTTTTTTTGGGGGGGGGGAGGAAGGGGAAGGTTTAATGTGCGCAAGGGCTTATGGGTATCTATTATTTGTAAAATTATATTTACTGTGCAAGAATACCATTCTATTTTAACCTAATTGAACTGTATACAAATAACAACAATACAACTATTCACAAAAATATTAATTATATATATTTCTGAAACAGCTGCCTATATTAGAGATATTGTACTCATATTATAATTACCATATAACCAACATGGGCAGTCAGTGTGTTTAAGGTGGATAATTTAGTTTAGTTATTTACTCAAAAGATAAACCATTAGAATGCATTATACATTTTTCCTAGTTAATACATTATATACCTTTTAAATAATAAGACAAGGAATAAATATTACAAAAAACTTATTTTATAACAAACAACTAAACATTATTAAAAATTATTAAAAATTGATATTACATTTATTAAATAACTATGGGAATGATCTTTACCTGGCGACATTTTATAAGTAATTTTATATAGTTATATTTAATTAAAACTGTAACTATATTATTTTAATTGTTGGTTCAATATTACTCACCATTTGTTCAATCGCTGTATAATAGCGTGCACTGAAGCAATTTAAACAGGCTCAATATTTCCACTCTTACCGCACTACCCTTAAATATGTCAATACCGAAAAAGATTTGTTCTTCCTACTTTGAGTGTCAAAAACTTCTCTTTTAAATTTAACCATAGCTGATGAAAAACTTGGAGGAAATTTATGTTAAGCTACTACAATTAAAAAAGAAAATGAAGAGTATGATATTGAGTTTTTTTTATTGATTACTACTTATCTGATTAAGGCAAACTTCTCCCGTTTCGGCAACATGTCAGGCACGAGTTATTAGCCAATTTCATGCCTTCGTGAAAACTTACATAATTGTGAACAAATAAAGAAGCAAGTCTAAGAATCTGAGTGCAAGTAGAGTTTGTTCTTCTCAAAAGCGTGTAAAATGACCTCGTGCTAAGCAATCTGCCTGTCAACTGGTCACTGGATTGGAGCTGCCCCCTGTCTTATCACATCAAAAGGGGGTGGAAGAGGGTGGCGAATGACGCCATGGAAAGCGAGAGGGGGTGGTGACGCCAAGGGATGCGCACATGTCGTCGGTTGAAACCTGTTTGCACCAGATGAGCCAATAGATCCAAGAGGGGTGGACTACTCCCTAGGGGAAGCGAGGATGAAAGTCTTTCCCGAACAAATCAGCGAATTAGTATTCAACTAACCCAGCAATGTTTCATTCACACTACCCTTTTTTTTAGGTGACCTCAAATCTTCACTAAACAGTTGAAGCTAGAGATGCGATAGAGCTTGTAAGGAAGCTATTCAGAGTCAAACGTACTGTTCTAATCTACACACACATGTCCACATACTAATAATAAGCTTTAGAATACTCTTGCATTCTAGTAAAAATTTACATTATTCATTATAAAATAACAGGATGAGGAGGGGAAGTAAATATAACAGCATTAGTCTGAAATGCGGGGGGGTCAACCACGTGAATATAAACCATATTTTAGTCTTTCATTCGTTCATTTAATACTTGTAAATGAATTAGGTCGTATATATATTATTTATATTTAGTATACAAGGTGTCCATCATGAAACTCCTTCCATTGTACTGAACTGATATGTGATTATAATGTTAAATATTATGTTTATAATATTTTTGATTTATTTAAGGTATTTAACGTGCACTTTCTGAAACAACTGATGATATCTGCACACGAGAATTTATATGAGCGACACCGAAAGGGCTTACCAATCTTGCCGGGAAAATTATTTTCACATACCTTCCAGGGTTATTTTACATGCCATAATCGACATGGGCCCGACGGCTTTCCCCACTGAAGGAAGTTGTGTTACGGTATTTTATCGCTCAAGAAAAATCCGTCGACCGTGGATGGGTTTGAGCCCAAGACCACCGAGGTCGACGGTCGACTATGCATATTATAAAACACACAATGTAACCGCTGTTTATCCTCGTGCTTTTAACAAATATTTAAGAATATGACCAGGCTATCACAGGCACACGGACTAAGCTTCAAGCCCATCTAATCTAGTCTGCCGGTAACAGGTAAGTAACTGTTAGGATGGCTACGCGTGCGCTTGAAACTTTTAACATTTCTGTGATTAAAAACTGGCTGCGAGGAATGTGCACACACTGCAAACTAAATAGTTATCTTTAGTAGTGATTTTTTCTTTCATTAAGCATTGGACTTCACAAAAGCAGCATATGTAAGTGCTCTAGCCCTAAGGATTAGGCAAGCTCGAAGCAAAAAACGGTATTGGGGGCATTCATTAGTTAGTCAATTTTACAAATTATTTAGGATTTGGCGATTTGAGAAATTATGAAGGAAAGTTCTAAGGCTATTTATAAATGATTATTGAAAGCTTTGATAAATTGTCAGCTGTTATTCTTCGTCCAAGAATTTCGTACGAAAATACTCAGCTACGCTCGTCTGTACCACCACAACAATCAATTTCTTGGTAATATAATAAAGTGTACCGGTAACATTTTTTCCTGCCAAAACGGGTAATTCTTTTAACTAAAGAGTTGTTTCATTTAGCGTATACAGAGTTTTACGTTAAAGCGTATAACCGAACGGGTAGTAAGACGCGGTGCTAAATAAACTTTTTTTACGCTAGCATTGTCTCTCAATCTTATTTTTATTTATTTTTTATAATAAGCCGATTATACTTTCGTTAGAGCAAACAATGAAGCATAGAGTCTATACATAATATGGTTATATCAAAATATATTAGTTTGTAGATAGAACCATATGGTTCAACTTTATTTGAGATTATTGGCATTTGGGGTGATTTTATAAAGATCGTTACTCGAAAAAATTAGCAATGTACTGTCTAGGCTTTGAATTATCCAAATATTTCCTACTAAAATTCCAATTAAATGTCTTTATATACCATTGAATTAAATAGGAACTTCATGCGGAATCATGGTAGGTTCAATCTATCCAATTTTTCGAATTATCTCATGTCTAACCATCCAGATCCTACTGTATTATAATGAGAAATTTCATGAAGTCTTTATGTAGTTTATATACTTTTACTTTGTTGATATTACATTTGAGTAAAATAAAAAATTTGCTTCATTTTTACCTTTCCCAGACATGCTATGATGTAATTTAAATAGACCTGCTTCGGTGGCCGCATGGTATAATGCGTCACTCTTGCAAAAACTAGACTAGACTATCGATGGCGGGGAGATCAGGGTTTAAATCCCAATCGGGTGTAGTGTGGGTGATTTTTCCTAAATGGTTTTCCTCTCACTATCCTCAAAATAGCTGATACACTTCCTTTGAAATCGAACTTCTATCTCAAACTAATAAGCGTTTTTATTTATTCTACATGCGTATAATCTAAGCAGGTTGTAATATGCGGCTATAAAAAAAATACATGGATTAATGAAGGCCCCCAAACTGTACAGTACATACCACCCCGAGGCCCCCACACAGGTAAACCTGGCCCTAGCCCCAACCTTTGACATAGTTACTATAGTTTGAGGGGGGTACTAAACCCTGGACTCGTCACACATACCACTAAGGTCTTGGATATGTAAGTTGGTTTAGGACAGTGAATAACTTAATTTTGATGCGTTTGAAGTTATATTTATTTAACTTCTTTATGAATTTTATTTCTGGTTTATCTGGGTACAAACAACCCTTAAATTAAAGAAGACGCAAGCCTCATCGCTACTACCACACGTGCCCTCCAAAAGAATTAATATAGTCACCAAATATTGGTACACAAACGCACTAATCTTTCCTCAAGAAACACTTAGGGCAGTATGCAAGAGTGCAACTAAGTGTAAGTGGCTGCTTAGTGGCACGTTAGTGTAGTCCAAAACACACTCAAGGTCTATCCTCTAGCTTATGATGATGCAAGTAAACCAACGCCATTAAGGATCTACTCACACTAAGCTTCTACTTAGTGGCGTTCTTACAAACGGCCCTCAGTTACTTAGAAGTAAACAGAGACAGATCAAAATACCACAAGTCTAGCTTACAGCTTGATACTCTCCTGGTCTATGTCACTCGTTGACCACCTATGCTCCGACAAGAGGAAAATATTACCTTTCTGTTCGATAGCCCAGTAACTAGTCCAGTGTCACCACAAGACAGAGTCCAAACCCTGACCTCTACTGAAAATCTCGTGCGCAGCCAGTCATGCACAAACACGATCCCGCATGGCGGGTTGTCCAAGCAGTTCCAGTTAGGCTCTTCGAGTACGAAACTCTTATTTGAGGAGTTACGGGAGCCTTACTGTGAATTCACACGTTCACCGAAAAACAAGCGCAGAACATAAACGGAATCTTGTGATGAACTCTAAGCCAATCAAAATATTTTCGCCTCATCGGCACGAGCTGTTCTGCTAAGGTTCAACTCAGGAGAGCCAATCAAATCTCAAACTCAACCATCTCGAATCAGTGCGCAGGCGCATTTGACAACTCATGCACCCAGAAGCAAGCAGATAGCTTCGTTGGCCAGTGTGAGGGATTCGAAATAATCGGTTACTGTTAAGCGTGTTTATCAATGTGTTGGGTTGTACCACGACACCATTATGATTATGATTTTAAAACATTCATCGTGACAATGATCGGAATGTATGTTTATCCACTAAAAAAATAAAATATGTTGATAATCAGCTGTTTTAAGTTAGCTTTGAAATTTATCATGGGTCAACAAACAAGTGTGTGAATTGCTTCACCACTAAGGAAGATTCCGCTTTCTATTTTCGTCGAACGTGTGAATCAAGCTTTACTCAACACAAATGAAGGTATATGTCTTCTAAGTTCCATCTTCCCCATCATTAACACATTAAAGAAGTTAAAATGTTTAGAGCTCTGACCGGTAGTAAGACGCAATGGAAAAAATCTTTGGTTTGCGTATCTCCATTTTTATATCTCTCTCTCTTTTTTTCTATCTCTCTTTCGAACGCAAACTACCCTTAGCTCTCCGTGCAGCTCGTAAAGTGCTAGTGTGTGAGAGAAAGGGAGGGATCTAAATTTCAGTGATAACCACCACCCCCTCTGTGAACAAACTCATCTCGGCAACCCAAGTCATTTAATCACGCGTCCCTTAGTCGTCAATTTAATTTCTGGTCGACATCTAGGCGTCGTCGCTACAATGTTTATCTACAGAACATTGATCCAGATATAAATTACTTGAATACTAGCTATTCATACTAACTTTTAAAGATTTCTCTGGCCATAAAATGATAGTGGGAAAAAAGGAGTTAAAGATTTGTAAATGCTCACATACATAATTTGTGATGGTATTTTGAGCCGTAGTTCCTAAATGATAACCCGTTAGCGTCCAAGGGATTCGCTATACATATAATGGTGTTTTTGAATACAAATTGAAATGCAGACATTTTTGATATTTCTATCTATACACATTATAAAACTGTAAATATTTTTTGTGCTTTCGATTTAGTCTGCTTAACTTCTTTTATTTAAAGAGGGGTGGAAGGGGTCACGAGAAAAGGCGAGTGTTTTTGTAGTTTTTATTTCAAAACTTTTTTGGCCAAAATAAATCAAATATTGCTCTAGTAAAAGCATAGAGTTTAATTTTATTCATATGGTGATATCAACAGTTTTTGAATATCTGTAATGAGTATAGACACATTAGATTTTTTTTTAATGAAGAGAAAAAGTTGTAATTAAGTTTCAGGATACCATTGATGGATATTAAAAAAATGTTTATGTCACAACTTGAAAAAAATTAAATTCTATGTTTCTACTGAAGTAATATTTTGACAAAAAAAAGTTTTGATATAAAAACTGCCAAAATAAAAAATTTTCTCGCGTCCCCTACACTCCACCATAAAAATAAAGGTAAGTTCTATATTATCAAGTTATCTCATCAGCGAGCGAAGCAGTGTCGAAAAAAACGACTGTTCGTGTGGCTAAATTTGCCTTTTATCTATAAATACTATTTTTATTATTATTATTATTATTATTATTATTAGCACCGCGTCTTACTACCCGTTCGGGTTATACGCACTTACGCTAATGTGCAATGGTAGGGTGATTGTGAGATGAAATGAAGGACCTACAGTTTAACGTGGAATCCGAACCACGGTAGAGGCCTGGCATTCCTCACATTCACAAGTTGTGATTGATACACATCTTGTCAGAGGTGAAGGAATGGTTTGGCAATCAGATAAATCTGTGCCGGGACCGAGGATTGAAACCCGGACCCTCAGCACAGAAGTCTGAAACCTTACCCCTAGACCACCATGTCACCCAATACTATTTTTAAGTATCCTATAGTTATATATATATATTATTACAACTTATTACTACCCTTACGGGCTATACTAATTAAATTGCACAAATAGGTTATATATGAATCAAGTGGATGTATATGAAATGTACCATTTATTGTGTGAAGGTGAGAACAGGAAAACATCTAGTAAAAACTAATCCCTGTTTACACTAACGGGACTCAAACTCCAACTTCTCCACTACAGTCCAGCTGGACTAAGCGGGATTGATGTTTATACTATGTTGTCATCTATGAAGGTATTTTTTCTAAGGATTATATTCCACTGTATGACATTCTAAGAATATTTTATATTTGCCTTAGCCAATAATAAGAGGGGTTTAAATCTTCTCGATAGAAACTTCATTTTGATCACAATAATATGGATTAAGGAAAAGATAACGGTAAAAAAGAATTGGGAACTACAAATATAACGAATTTTGTCAAGTTAAACATAAAGGTATTTTTTAATTTTTGTTAAGATATAAAACTATTTCTGGGTTTTTAGAAATGCTTTTTAATAATACATTTGTTTCGAGAAAAAAATATTATCGAATACGCATCTGAAAACCAAGTATAGATATAGTTTGAATGCTACACTAAACTTGAAAATATAACTTTCTTCTGGAGCTCTAGATTTTAAATAGGCCTATCATTGGTTATTATTTGATGAAAAATTCAACCATTTAAAATAAAATACCTTGCTCTTTCCTATATGTGAAAATAAGTTAGGCTAGTACATTTCTAGTAGCCTTATAGACTTTACGAATGAAGATTAAGTTAGGTTAGTTCTTCATATACATGGTGATGATAAACTTGTAAGTAAACAAAAATGGCGGCTATCATTAAATTGTATTTCATTCAAACAATTTCCCTAAACCCTTTTCAAACATAGATATTTTGTTCTGAGTTCGTATCAGTAAGGTCCATAGGCCCTATCACTCTGTAGAAGATGAATAAACATTCAACTTTCTAATTACTCTCGCTAAGGATGGCAACGGAAACCCAATCACAGATAATCAAATAAATTAACGTGGATGCGCGAGTTCAAAAGAAGGCATTAGTGTTAGTAAATAAAACAATTACCTTTTTTTTATAGAAGATAAGACGGGATAGTTGTTACAATTTTTTTTTGTTTTTTTTTTTAAGGATCCAAATAATAAAATATGATTTAAAAATACATTTAACCTAATTTAATATTTAATATACAAATATCAGGTGTTAAAATAACTATAACCTTATTGGGTAGGAGAAAGTTAAATAAAATAGCTATTATTTCGTTTTGTAGCAATATAATATAAGGTCTCACGACCTTCTAAATATCCTAAAATATTTTCACGGCCCCTTAATTTTTACTAACATAATAATCATTAAGATTGATTCTAAAATAGTGGATTTATTTACTGATTATTACAACAAATAAAATAGTAGAAATTAGCTTACCTAAATGCATTTAATGGGATTTCTGCTGTTGAATACTTTCCACTAATTGTCTATTCTTGTTTCAAAAGTATTTTTTAATGAAATTCGCATGCAGGAGTCGATTCGGAGTCGATTTCGTTGTTTCGTTTTAATATTTATCACTGTGGAAAATCCTTGTTAGCACAAATAAGTAGAAACAAAGGGCAGCAAATTTGAAATGGCGATGGTAAACAAATGGGAGATGGGGATATTCACTCTGGATATGTATCCAAAATTGGACCAAACTTTTCTTTTGAAAATGGAGATCAGACTTAAATCCTTTGTTAATTCCAGCAGTGTGTCCTCGTTCATTGGTGAAAAAATTGGTATTCACCCAGGCACATGGTATTCACCATGGACACAAGTGCGGTAAATACTTAATGAAATTTACCCTAACCCCAAACAGCGGATCGGGCGTAGGGGTCCGGTGGAGTGACCATCAAGGTCACCGGACATAACACCACTCGATTTTTTCTCCTTGTTGGTTCATCTAATTGCACTGGTATACCCAAATGACTACCCACCACAGTCACCCGAGGACTGTGTAGCTGGTACCACAGTCGACGTCGAAATTGCTCACCGCGTGCACACTGAATCCATACGCCGCGCCGTTTGGAGCAAGGCATAGCCCTGCAATGAACAACCTTTGAAGACCTACTGTGAACTAACATATATGTTTGATGTAAGTTTCAGGCATAGCTTTGCCACATCACCCTTCTCTAACTTTAATGCCATTTTTATCAAACGGTATGGGAAGAAATAATTTTTTTCAAAGAGTGTTTTTGACTTATATTTAACAAACTAATCATATGTTACTATACTTATCCGAAAATTACTACTCACCTGTATATTTATTGTTTTCTAAATTCCATTTAGGTTAAGTCTTGATTAAGTTTTGGCGACTGATTTAATAAATCTATGTCTTAATTGTAGTGTAATAATTTCAATTCCCAATGAATTACCCTTAGGGAACTTATGTTCTATGTAAATCAGGCTATAGATAATTATTACAAGTATGTTCAGATTAATTATATATGGCGACGTTATGTTGATTCAATTTGCTTGGCCACAGCTAATATTATCAAGTGTAAATAATATTTTTCCTTTAAGATGGAAATTTATGAAAATAATTGCGAACTTTTGGAAGTGATACTTTTCTAGTGTTGATAAACTAACTTATCTTGGAGAACGTTCACATTATGGTCATGAGATTTATCTCTTCAAAAATATTTAAATTTGTAGTTGTGATAATATCTTTTTTTGGTCATTAGGTTTAAATAATACTGAAATATGTAAATATAGATAGACATTTTTATAGCTATTTTTAGACATTACCTTCTTTTAGCGAATAGCCTATTTTACTCATATCATTAGAGATATGTAGGTGTAATTTGCCGTGAGCTTGTCTTTATAAGATTTCTTTTGGTATTATGTAAGTAATTTTGAATTTACTTGTACGTAGTAAAAATATACATTTGAAATGTGTGTGTGTATAGTTATTTTTACGTCATAAATAAATGTATGTAGAGCTTTGATCAATGATCAAATATTGCTAAGTTATGAAGCATGACTTTGATCAAACTTCAACTATAATGTAGGTATCATGCATGGCTATGATCAAACTGAGTATGATATAGAGCTCTGATCATGTCTAAGGCGGATGCTAAGTTCTTATATAGGATAAAATACCATGTATGTATCATGCATTATTCAAATCAATGACCAAATAATGTGTGAGCCTCTGATTAATGACCGATGATTGTAGTTATTGGTCATATTACGATGAACTATGATTATATGTCGAAGAATCAATTATTGATTTTTTAAGTATAATCTTGACCCTGATAAATGGTTAAATGCTAAGTATGGGAAATGTATTATCCTTATCAATGATCAAATATTTGTAAGTATGAGGCATAGATAAATGGATTATGATAAAATGTTTTATAAGAACGATGTATAATTATGGTGATAAAATGAGCGTGAAAGGGCATACATCAATTCTCTAAATGATTATTGAGTTAGTCTGAAGATCAGACTATCGAGCTGCATTTGTATTCTAACACCAATCTGAAGAGTGAGGAAGAGTAGCCTATGATTCCATACTGTTTAATGGTCCTAAGGCAGGTGTCTAGATGCGAAAATAGGGATGAAATGGTAAACACATTATACCACTATCGATATCAAATTTGTGATTCTGGTGAGCGGATGGAGGGTAGCCAATGATCCCATATGCTTTTTAGTGACCTAGGAATTCTGGCAAGGGGCTAAGATAGAGATTAAGGGGCAGACACATCAATATAAATTCTTCCCACTTATCCTCCCTACAGGGATCAAATGCACTTTATAGCTAATATTTTTACATTTTCAACTGTATCGCCGCTTCTCCTATGAAATAATAGGAGTAAAGAATAGTTTTACAAACATAATTAAAGAAGGATGGGAAGGATCGAGCATGAGATAAATATATAATTTTAACAAAACAGTTTAATTAGATTTAAATTAAGTCAAAGTTAGTACAACAGGTTAGAAGAGAACACATACAAAACGTTCCATTGCTTATATACAAGAATATAATCCGTTAATTAAATTAAATTAAGGTTGCTCAAACTGGGGCATCAGGTGAAAAGCACCAATGATCGACCTGTAACCATGACAAGAAAGTTTGATGTAAATATAAGTGAATATGTAACTCATAAAACTAGAACAAACTCACACCCTTCTACAAAGGAGCGTCTGCCTCATAAAACTGGCAATTTAAATTAGAAGCAGTTAATAATGGAATAAAAAGATTAGATACATAGCTCTACTCCCGCCTGATGGCTGTTAGACTTTTACCTACAAAGCCTATTAAATATTAATAGTTGAATTACCCAACCCTAGAAAGTCCTAGTATAAGGAGTTACAAGATTGTTAGTTAAATGAGCTAGCTAGTATGAGTTAACTCCATAGTGAGTTACGAAACACAACAATTAAGCTCCTTGAAGAGGAACTGTCAGTTTACAAATAGTAAATGGCGAGCTACAAGGGATATAGGCTGTTAAGATACTATGGCCGGTCTATTCCTAATTAGTACTGCCTGGACATTCACTAGCATATTTATACTTCCACCCAATCTAGGGCACACAATAACTAGTGAAAACAATAAACATATTAACTAATACAAACGGCGGCTGAAGGGGTCCGGACACTAAATTATACCCCGCGAGCCACTACTATGGACTAGAAGCGCTCCCACAGGTTGCACACCGTAAAAAGGTACACTATTAGAAATATTAGAGACTGGTATCAGTCACAGACCTAATTAGGTCATTGAACAAAGCGTAAGATAACAGGTTAGATATATCCACCATTATGTGATCCTAAGCGTAAAGCTAGCCGAAGCATGGCCTTACAGTTTAGGGTGTCAAGACATTTCCCTAGTATTTAACACTGTGTCTTATGGACATTTAAATAGAAGTATCAGCACTGACATACAAAACCATGTCTTATGGAACTAGATAAATAGAGCATAAAGCCAATCCTTTAAAACTATGCCTTATGGGCATAGAAAAAAGTCAGAAACCCTGACATACAAAACTATGTCATATGGACATAGTAAAAAGAGCACTAAGACTCTAACATTCAAAACTATGCCTTTGGGCATAGAAAAACAAGTCAGAAACTCTGACGTACAAAACTATGTCATATGGACATAGTAAAAAGACTTTAACGAAGATTACTACACCCTAATACTCATTGTCTCAGACGTGGCTTCATCTGCGGCGGGGAGAAGAGACCGAGGCCTCTCACATCGTAATCACCAATTGCTTTGTCCGCCAATGTAGGTTTACGTCCAAGTTCTTCCTCTGACGAATCGATACAATAGAATACAAAAAGTGAATCGAGGGATGGCTGTTTCATACAAGATTGACTGACGTATTTGGGAAGGGACTTTTACAAGGAAAGGAGAGGGTGGTAATTTCCTAAAAATGAGCCTGGCGACAACTAGCGCTAGTGCATGGCCGCTGAGTAGACCACAAGAAAGCCAGTCCTCACTTCTTCAACTCCGGCCTAGGTGGAAGATGTTCGTTTGTTGTAGCTCGTCTAAGTTGTGTCGAACCGTCAATTGGGGCATTTCCCTCAAGTACGGACTTTTCCAACAATATGATGTCACACTGTGTTTATATCTGCCACACATTATTAGATTTTATTATTTCTTGCTTTTAAAGTGATAATCCTGTATATTAGGTATTTTGAATGTACATGCTAACGGGCCGTTAGCACATTACACAACAACTTTAACTGTAATTGAACCGGCAGGTGAGAGCGGTTGCTTATGGTCATGTCAACTTTTCTTCAATAATGTTCGAATAAACGTACGACCTCTTAGCAATAGTGTTTTTCTTGCGCAAGGCATCAGTCGTGTGAATTTTGAAAGTGTCATCTTATTTCACACATACTATTTTTTAAATGTTTCAGAGTTTTAGTACAGAATACTTCACTTTCTTTTCCTCCCTAACCTCCCCCCCCCCCCCCCACCCTCATCACTGTGTGATCAACTGTTGTGTTATATGTTTCTAACTGTGGTGCATGGAGATTCAGACATGAACATATTCCTTCAAAACGGAGTTATTTCTTACTATTAACTAACTGGAATGGTTAATCATAAATAAATGTCCCTCAGAGCTGTGTTATACCTTAGTATTAATTGAGAAGCATGGATAGCAATCCATTAGCATAGTCCTTTAAAGCTATGTTCTTCCTTCCTATTAACAGAGGGGTATGGCTAGCCAGACATAATTATATTCCATTAAAGATATGTTCTACTTTCCTATTAAACGAATAACATGGCTAGCCAGATATAAGTATATTCCATCAAAACCTTTTTATAGCTTCCTTTTAACTGAGTGACATGGTAATCCAGACATAAGTAAAGTCCCTCAAAGCTGTATTACACCTTTCTATTAAATGAGAGCCATAGTTAGCCAGTCATATGCGTGGTCCCTTAAAGCTGTGTTCGTCCTTCCTGTTATCGTAGAAGCACGGTTACCAAGACATTAGCATACTCCCTAAAAGCTGTAGTCTACCATGCTATTAACTGAGGGTCATGGCTACCCAGTCATAAGCGTAGTCCCTCAAAGTGGTGTTTTACCTTCCTATAAACTGAGAAGCATGGCTAGCCATACATTATTATAGTCCTTCAAAGCTGTGCTCCAAATTTCTGTTAACCGAGTGGCATGGCCAAAAAAGCATAAAGATAGTCCTTCAAAACTATGTTCTATCTTACTACTTTGTTTAGCATCGCGTCTTACTGCCCGTTCGAGTTATAAGACCGTGCATTTGTGTTAGTAATTAGGAAGGTTGAATTTAGAGTAAGTGCATCCACATTTGCGTGGAGGTAGAGTGAAAAACCATTTAGGAAAACCACACTGTGCACCCAACCTGGATAAAACCCTGATCTCCCTGTCATCGCCATGCAGTCTACTGCAAGAGTAGTGCCTTAGACCATGTGGTTACCGAAGCGGGTTACCTTCCTGTTATTGAGGGTCATGTAAAACTAGACATAATCATAGTCCCTTAAAGTGTGTATTACCTTATTACTCACTGAGAGACTTGAAAGGCTAATCTACATCTCAAAGAGAATAATTACACAATTTCACGCTGTTATCATTGCAAAAAGCTGAGTAGGGTGCTAGTTGTGACCTAGCCTGACCTTTGTTAGGTCACCTCTGATCTCATTATGACATTGTAGCAGTGCATACTTGCACATCTTTTCATTCCTTTTATTAAGATTAACAGTCGCCATCATGACGAGCTGGCTGCTAGCAGGGCTTGCTCTTCACATTCTCACACACCTAGGTAAGTCCACGGTTATGATTGGATATAAATATTACCGGCAGTATTATCCGTATCAGTTGATAACGTGACAAATATTGAGCTCGTCTATGCTGGGTGATAGGGATTTCACGGTTCAAATTATGATCAGCTGTATTTTTGGTTTACTGATTTCCCCCCATGCAAATATAGAATAATTCTTTCAAATTCTATATTCCTCGTAGTTTCCATATTAGTCAGGATGGATAGTAATACGCCGTGCAAAAAAAAATACCCTAGTGACCTATACAGGTGGACACGTGGATAAATAGTTCAATGTCGTATTGTCCGCTTTGGTTGTTGAATTGTCTAAGGCAGGCATGTCAACATGCAGCCAGTGGGTCACATGTGGTCCAATTCTTGATCCCGTCTGTCCCACGGATATTTTGATGAAACAACATATAATGCATCCCGAAACTCATTACTCACCAGAGATCAATTTCAAAGATTTGTTAGGTTTGTGCACCAAATATAAGAAATGTTTGCAAGCACATTAGTATGTGAACAGTTGTTTTCTCTTATGAAAAGGGACAAACATCCTAAAGGTTATAGCTTACGGACAATCACTTGTCATCAATTATGAAAGTGAAACTACCACAAAGATAAAAGCCTAACATTAAATACCATATCTGCACATAAAATATTGAATAATTCTGATAGAAATAGAGATTACATTAATTCTTATAATAGTTTTATTTAATATTAAATTTATTTCTGTATTGTTAAGAATTATTTTAAAAAAATCTCTAGATGGTGACATATTGAACTTTTTTTTAATGTAGCCTCAACCGTACTTTCAATTTTTAATATGGACATTTGGATAAAGCGAATTTGACACCCCTTGGTCTAAGGCCTCACTCTCGCAATATACTGGATTGACGATGTTGGGGAGCTTAGGATTCGAATACCGGCTGAGTGTATTAAGGATTTTTTTCTAAATGGTCCTCCACTCCTTCCACGTTAATGAGAGTGCACGTCCTTGAAATTCAACCTTTATAGTCCATGACACTAGAGTAATTAGTTCATCTGCGTCCAACCCGAACGAGTAGTGATATGCAGTGAAGGAAATTGTACTAACTTAATGTTGTAAGGCATTACTTTATTTCACTATATTACACAGTTGCTGACTACCTACACATTTTTGTTGTGCAACCCTTTTTTTAGAACCGTCTTACCAGTTTGTGAGGGGCGTTTGTCCACCCTCTTTACTTCACGAAACTACACTATCTCTTTATACACCATGTTAGATCCCCTCGCCAACCACGTGAACTACTTCTTCCCGCGGGAAAAAACCCTCCGCGAGCCGGCCAGGTGCTCTCGCGGAGGTTTATGGGAACACTGGCGTCCGATGACGTATTATCGGCACAAAATATATATATAAACAGTATTGTTTGATTTGATTGTTACCGAAGGTCACGGTTAGAATCCCTTCTGGGTGTACTGAGAGTGGATATTGTAAAATATTTTCCATCCTCCCTTCACGCAAAGGTGGGTATATTTCCTCTAAATTATAATGTCCTCAGCTTTACAACACTTGCACAATTAAAATGTTTATATACTATGGGAGGTTAGTAAGACGTGGCAGGTGGACAAAATGTTGCCTGTAACACAGAAATAATTTTCTTCAAAAAGTAACCTCTTTATGGCTCAATATTGATGGTCCTTCGAATGAATGTCTAGCTAGCCTTTAACTTACCCTCTGTCTTATAGCGTCATATATTTTTAGTAAACGGCCCCGTGGTATAGTGGTTAGAGCACCTTGTTATGTATTTAGGGGTCACGGATTAGATTCTTGGCTGATATTATGTGTAGTTTTTCCAAAAGGCGAATAATCTCAGAGGTCACCAGAGAAAGGTTAATAAGGCTTGACTGAGGTTTAAGAATTTTTACTGGTTACAAACCCACATACTATCACCATCACCTCATCTCATCGAGACATATAAATAGCCTCCACGGAAAGGATGTACGATTAGTATATTTGGGCGTTCCCTGGGCAACGTTACATTAGTATTGGCTAATATTTCCACTAACTGGACTACGATTGTTGTACAGACATACATAAATACATATAATTATAGTCTTTTAGTCAATCTAAAGCCCCCCAAAAAATGTTTTGACTGTATCAAAGATAGCTTCTATTACTGATAAACCCGGGATAGTTTTGTATCCTCCCTGTTTAAGTATGAAACAAATTGGTGGATGAGAAACGTTCAGTGGTATTTTTGCTAGTTGGAGTTGGGGAGAGGGTTAAAATTATAATTTTCCTTTTTACTAGTCTATATAAGCCATATATCCAATTCCGCAAATAGTTCAACCACATAGCATACACTAAAGTGTTTTCACCACTATGTTAATATATTTTTATATTTGCATAAAAAAGTATTTTAATCGTAAAACATTTTGACATCAAGATTATGATGTAAATCTACGTTTATATACCTCCAAACATGAAAAAGAAGATTTTACAACTCTTCTGATCATCATGCCTGTCTGTCTATCTGTCCTTGGGGCTGGATCTGAAACGGTTGTATAGATTTTGTTTGAACTTGATTGTTTGATGTTATATGCTATGTCTCAGGCATTTTTAGTTTGACCTAAGCTCCTAAATTAAAGATAATTTACAAAATATTTGGAAAATTATGCATTTTTAAATATTGTTTTTAATAATATTTTTAAAATGTATAGGCTACCTGGGGAGTGTTTTACATGATATATATTTGTTTTTAAGAGAAAATTCGTTTAAGGGTAATTTAGTGATCACTGATTCTTTAAATAATAGAAATAATTATTTAAAGCTGACTAACCATTTGGGTAAAAATTGAATTCTTGTAATATTTTTAAAACTAAAATATTTTAAAATAATTTAATAGGTAGTTTACTAATGTATGATTTTTGAACATTTTAGATTTTTTTAAATAGTTCTAACGAGATGTTCAAAATTGATATCTGGGGTACATGATACGTAATAATGGAGGATAATTAAATAAATTAAGTGTAATTTTACTTATGGATAGTTTTTAAAAATTCAATTTTTCGAAAGTGGACTTTAAAATCTAGTTCAAAATAGGTTTCTGGGAATAGATTTTCATGAGAGATAAGAAAGTAATTATATTTTCACAAATATAAATAATTTTATATTAGATAACACAAAAACTACCTATTTTTGAAAGATTGAAATTTTAAAAACAAAAATTTTAAACATTTTTGTCTAAAACTCATACATGAAAAATGCTTATTGTTATTAACAAGATTCAAACTCGCCTCGGTGGCCGCATGGTATAAGTCGTCACTTTCATAGTATGTCAGTCGTATGCCTATGACGGGGAGATTGGGATATGAATCCTGGTCGGTTGTACTTGGGTAGTTTAACATAAATGTTTTTCCACTCCTCCACGCAAATTTGGGTACACTTCCTCTAAATTCTACCTTCCTTATCCCTAGCTCATTAGCATAACTAGCACATTTGCATATAACTCGGATGGGTACTAAGAAGTAATGCTAAAAAACAGATTTGATTTTTTTTAGGAAAACATACTTAAGGGATGTCTACTGAAAACATATTTTTAAAAATTATATTCGAATGTAAAATTCACTGTTTGAGAAAGTTGGTACAATGTTTTAAACAATCAATATGACATTGCAGCATCACTAAATTTCATTGACGTGAACATAAACATTTAAACATTGGTCAGGGGGAACGGGGGTAAGAAGAAAGCTACTTTACACTACACCCACACCCTCTCCTTTGGGAATATTCCCTCCAATCCTCCTTGCTATAAAAATAAATATTTAAAACATACCCATAGTGATATTTTTAAGGTTATTTAATAAAAAGATATAGAGCTTAGAATATTTTACGAAATATTTGTTATGTAAAATAGGTATATTATTATTTGGGTATCAAATTACATTGTAGATTAAATCTATAGTATTTTTTCTAGGTTGTTGTATTATCGTGAAGAGAAAATACAACAAATTGTAAACCCTAATTTACAATGGTATTAAAATAATGTGTCTTGGTGAGTCGGTGCACCACCTTACCTCCTATTGCTAGAGACATGGGCAGCGGTACACTTGTCGGCAGAGCATTCTCTATAGTAGGGTTACTGGTTTGTAAGAAAAGTGCAAGCGTGCTCAGGGTAAGATTGAGCAAGGGCTGTAATTATGGTATACTGGCTAAAATGTGCCAACACTGATCGGTACAGCATCCTTAACCTAGGCAGCGAATATTGTCTGGGGTATGGTAACGATCAAGGCTAGTAACCTGGTCTACTCTAAACTGATTACTAAAATAAGCTGTACAAAATAAGCCTCTGATGATCAAAGCTATGATGGGCAGCTGAGGTTAAAACTGAAGGTTTCATCTGTTTTCAAGCTTGCGAGAACATGAATAATTTGAACGTGGAGTGTGAGAGGAGTTTATGGTAAAGAGAATGAACTGTTAGAGGAAATGATTGGAAGAAAAATTGATGTTTTTTGTGTATGTGAAACCAAGCATAAAGGTAAATATGTTTTGATGACGAGTGATAGTGGTCTGGCAGTGTGGTCAGGTGTGGATGAAATGGTAAGGGGAAGGAAGGGTGTATGTTTAATCCCTAGCCCAACAACTAAGCTGTTTGTGAGAAAGTATGTTTTGGTGTAATCTATACTTCCATGGGTACGTATGAAAATAGGTATTTGTAGAACTATGTTGGTTGCTGATTATTCTCCGGTGGAGGGTGAAAACAAGAATATCAGAATTTAGTTTTGGGATGAGCTCAACTAAGTCTTGACTGAATGTGAACCAGGTGAAAGAATAATTATCTTCTTAAGAGATATGAATGGATGTGTGGATACCCAAATATAGAGGTCAGAGAGAATGTTTGGAATATGGCAAAGGGGCGATTAGAGAACTATTATTGATTTTTTGGTGGATGATGAGAGACTTTGAAGTTTAGTAAAGAATACTAGGTCTGTGCGTGGAGATAAATGTGGAACGGATTACTTCCTAGTGATCTCAGTAAATGAATTCGGTAGGAATTTTGTGAGGAAGCAGTGCAAGAGTAAAAGTAAGAGGGAAAGTGGAAAAAAATGCAAGATAAAAGTATGGGAGTGCAATATAAAAGATTTGTGGGCGATAAATTAACTTTAAAAGAGCATGGATGGAATGTCAAAATTCATGCTAATGATATAGAAAGTGGTTGAACAGAATAAAAGAGGCAATATTTGATTGTGCGAAAATATGTGTAGGTCTGCGGTGGTGGGAAATTTATAAAGAGATGCATGGTGGAATGAACAGATGAAAGAAGCTGTGAAAGAAAGGAAAGAAGCATACAAACGAATGATTTCAGTGAAGAGAGGAAAAAAATGTAAGATGTTGTTGGATATATACAAAGAGAAATAGATGAATGCAAAGAAAGTAGTAAAGAGGCGTAAAGAACAAATTAGATTAAAAGAAGGAGAAAGAATGCAGAATGATTTTGAAGGAAATAAGAAGCTTTTCCGGAAGTGGGTAGAGAGAACGAAACAAGAATTGCAAAGAAAGACTTATAGAAATCAGATGAACGTAGTGAGATGATATGGGATGAAAAAAGTATAAGAGAGCAATGGAGGGAGTATTTTGAGCAATTGTATGGCAAAGATATAGAGAAAGTGACAGAAAATAAGGGGATCACAAGTGAAATGCAAAATAATTTTGTAGGGGCACGGTACTACTTGCCAAATTGTGAGAGTTGTTCAATGTGTGTACTGGTTCCTAATGACTGGAAGATTGCTGTCACTGTTCTTTTGTACAAAGGCATAATGAGTGAATGTATAACTTATTGGCCAATTAATTTGTTGAGTATTCCAAGCAAAGTTTTTAGGAGAGATCTAATTGAGAGGGTGCGTGAAAAAAAAGGAAAACAAGATTTGGGGTGTGCAATGTTGACCAGATATTTGCATTGCAACAAATGATTGAGAAATGTATGGCAGTAAGGAAGAAAGTTTAATGTGCATTCGTTGATCTGGAGAAAGCGTAAGATCAGGTGAATAGGAATATGTTATGGAATGTTCTTAGAGAGTGTGGTGTGAGAATAGGAATATGTTATGGAATGTTCTTAGAGAGTGTGGTGTGAAGGCATGGTTATTAAATGAAATTTTGTTGGTGTATGATGGAAGTAAAGCGTGCGTTGAGGTGGATGGGGCTTTGAGCAAATGGTTTGACATTGAACAGGGTTGTGTTATGTCCTCATCGTTGTTTAATATATTCATGGATAAGTGTGTGAGGGATGCTTGTGAGGACTTGTTTGGTGTACAAAGGGTAAATGTGAATATGAGATTGCTGTTATATGCAGATGATGCCGTATTAATAGATAATAATGAAAGTGACTTACAGAGTACATTAAATCATTTGAATGTGTCGACTGGCAGAATGGATCCTCGTATGAATATCTACAAAATAATGCGATGGTTTTTGATAAGTACGGATCAAGAAATGATTGTCAGCTTGATATAAATGGAAAACTGTTAGAACAATTAAATGATTTAGTGTATTTTGTCAGAATGTTTTTTGAAAAAATGGAAGGATTTGTGGTAAAATCGCCAGACGGGTTAATGCATCTTGGAATGTAGTTGGATGTATGTAGACTATTATCGAAAGAGGCAAAGAAGGCAGTAAATACATGTGTGTCAACGCCAACATTCTTACATGGATATAGAACGTGGGTTTGTCAGTAGAAACACAAAAGAAAGGTGAATGTTGGAATAAGATATCTTATAAATGTATGTGCAAAACGCGTATGGACGGAGTCAGTAATAAATGGGTGCTGAAGGAGTGTAGTTTTAATGGTAATCCAATAGGCCAATATGAAAGAATCGTGTTACGTTGGTTTGGACATATTGAGAGGATGAGTGTGGATCAAGTGACAAGGCAAATATATGAATGTAGAGTGTATTAATCAAAAGGAAGAGGGAGGCCATTTAATACAGGGCTAAAAGTTGTAGATGAATGCGTTAAATGAGAAACATTTTTAAGAATAAAAGACCATTCATGACTCAATGAATGGATGTTGTTGAATCGAATGGATTATGGAAGTGTGGAGAAAGTTACTGAGGATGGATTAAGTACGAAGTTGTTTTTTGAGCTAAGTGTACAGTTTCTTACCTACCCAATACGGGAACGGCATGATTATGCATGCATGTATGTATGAGTATGTATGTATGTATGTATGTATGTATGTATGTATGTATGTATGTATGTATGTATGATATGTATGTATGTATGTAAAGTATGTATGTATGTATGTATGTATGTATGTATGTATGTAATGTTATGTATGTATGTATGTTATGTATGTATGTATGTATGTATGTATGTAGATGTATTGTATGTATGTATGTATATTGTAGTATGTATGTATGTATGTATGTATGGTATGTATGTATGTATGTATGTATGTATGTATGTATGTATGTATGTATGTATGTATGTATGTATGTATGTATGTATGTATGTATGTATGTATGTATGTATGTATGTATGTATGTATGTATGTATGTATGTATGTATGTAGTATGTATGTATGTATGTTATGTGTATGTATGTATGTATGTATGTATGTATGTATGTATGTATGTATGTAGTGTATGTATGTATGTATGTGTATGTATGTATGTATGTATGTATGTTGTATGTATGTATGTATGTATGTATGTATGTATGTATGTATGTATGTATGTATGTATGTATGTATGTATGTATGTATGTATGTATGTATGTATGTATGTATGTATGTATGTATGTATGTATGTATGTTTATGTTGTATGTATGTATGTATGTATGTATGTATGTATGTATGTATGTATGTATGTATGTATGTTATGTATGTATGTATGTATGTATGTATAGTATGTTGTATGTATGTATGTATGTATGTATGTATGTATGTATGTATGTAGATGTATGTATGTATGTATTGTATGTATGTATGTATGTATGTATGTATGTATGTATGTATGTATGTATGTATGTATGTAGTATGTATGTATGTATGTATGTATGTATGTATGTATGTATGTATGTATGTATGTAGTTGTATGTATGTGTATGTTGTATGTATGTATGTATGTATGTGTATGTATGTATGTATGTATGTATGTATGTATTGTATGTATGTATGTATTGTATGTATGTATTTTATGTATTATGTATGTATGTTATGTATGTATGTAATGTATGTATGTATGTATGTATGTTTATGTATGTATGTATGTATGTATGTATGTATGTATGTATGGTATGTATGTATGTAGTATGTATGTATGTATGTGTATGTATGTTATGTATGTATGTATGTATGTATAATACTTATCCTGAAGGATGGTTGGATCCTCACAAGTACCACCGTCAGCTTTAAAGCCTAGTCAGCACTGAAGAGGAGTCATAAGGAAATGAGGAGTCAGGTAGTTTCCTGTTGCTTTCCTCACTAAGCCAGAAGGCACTATTGCACATCAGTCTACCAAGCCCGCCAAAATGCATACACCTACTGACCCTACAAACGACACCTTCACTCCATTCATCGCAGAGCCTGGCTGTATATTGAATGTGATCACTAAAATTATTCATAGTTCTGGCTGCTAACGCGCTATTCTCACAGTAGACTAGTCTTACAATAACGGGGAGAATGAGGTTTGAATCTCTTTTGAATGTACTGAGGATGTTTTTCCAAAAAAAATTTCCACTCTCCATCCACGCAAATAGGGATACACTTCCTATAAATATAATCTTCTTAATCCCTAAAACCATTAGCGCAATTAGTACATAATCGTATAGCCCTACTATAACCGTAGTAGGACGCGGTGCATAAAATATTATCAATCCTATACCAGAAGATTTAGTGCATTGTAAACACTATATATGACCAGAAATATATCTGGGCTAGATCTCTTACAAGAGAAAGTAAAATCTATAAACTAAATACATACAACTGTATCTAAGAGTATCGACTAGTCGGTAAAAATAAACGATACACAATAATCAGAGATTTATTTCTTTTTCCAGGGATGTTAATAGTGGCACGCTTAAATATTACAAGGAACGATACACGACATGAATCTGACATCATCGCGAAGGAAACATTAAAGCCTATTACAACAGTGTTATGAATACATTTACATAGCCAAGTCAGATTATTGATGATGTAGAGGACTTGTCTTAGAGAAGGCGTAAAAAGCATCTATTAAATTCTTATCTTTATTAACATTTTCTCGTACTGTATAACATACGGTGTTCGTTGCGATATTAACTTGACCAGGCATGAAAATACACAAGCCATATACTCTTTGATGAGAGAGATGGTTAAGTCATTCTCAATAATACAGGTTGGAGCAGAAAGTGTTGACACATTTAATAACACTATATCTTTACTATTTTAATTAATACATCTTTAAGTTAAACTTAAAATTAAAAATTGACAATTTTCTACATAAATTTGAAATATTTTTATTTTAAAAAGAAATGTTTAAGGTGGTCATCAATATATGCAATACTGTGTTATGCCTCGCTGCAGCTTCGGGGGGTAACTGGTTGATGTCGCGACGACGGCAACGTTGTGTTCATACACATGTGGGTAGAAGTAGGAAATGGTCGGCGAGAGTGTTCCGGCAACGTTAGTCGCGGTGAAAAGAAGGATGTACAGGCAACGTGAGTCGCGGTGGAACAGAAGGATGTCCCGGCAACCTTAGTCGCGGTGGAACGTGAGGAAGTCCCGGAAACGTGAGTCATGGTGGAAAGTAGGGGGATGGTGGAGAGGGAAGAGAGGGTTACACAATATTGATCTTTCGTAACATAAGACAATTTAACAGCTCTTTCAAACAGGTGGTGCACCCGGGTTGGGTAGCACCTCTCCAACTGGCTTCTGACCAAGGAACCACCGTGTTAAATACCCTCCACTCCTGCCTGGCCTTGTCCAATGGGAGAAAAGGGAGCTTCCCATTGCTGCGGGAAAACGTGAGTGATAGTGGCCGCCAAGCGAGCCAATAGAAAGAGAAGTTCTCATCGCAGTTACAGTCGTAGTCAATAGCATGCTCTGATGCACTCTGAAGTGGAGCATGAGAGCAAGTTCTAAGAAATACCAACCGATTGGCCACACCGCGTGGATTTGGAATCCAACAGGTGGGTTGTCACGTTTCGTGAAGTTTCTGAAACAAAGAAAACATATTATTAATATTGGTGGAGGAAAACAAAAATAATGTTGGGAAACTGAATAAGGGTTTTCAGAGTTACGTGCGGAGACTCTACTCTATGGGGGCTGGGTGAGAGCCTCCCAAACCACTGTTGACACATCTAGCTTATCCAAGCAGGGCTTTGCGACGTCGATGGCACCCTCCAGGGTCGATGACGTAATTCCTAAGGCCCTGAATAAGAGGATTGGTGGCACCGAGAAGTCTGTCGTAGAAGGACTGCGCCAGCTTCCGGAAGTGCTCTTTGATGGTAGTCATATCCAGGTTGCGATGAAGAGTCTTATTCTGAACATACCAAGGTGCGTCCACAATGATCCTCAGACACACGCTCTGGAAAACCTGCATCCTCCTCATATACGCGTCCACCAGGTGGCTCCAAGTGGGACACGCATAGTCGAGAATCGGTCTCAGCAACTTCTTGTAGAGTGTCAGACCGTTCCTTGTAAACAGGGCGCTACGCCTGTTAATCAGTGGGCATAGGATTCCCAGTCTTAGCCTCACCTTGTTGAGTCTTTCAGTCAAGTGTAGTCACCAGGTCAGTCTGGTGTCCAGCGTAAGTCCCATGTACTTAACACTGTTCGCCCATCTGATCTGTTCTCCGAACAGCCGGAGTAGGGCTGGCTTGTAGAACATTCTTTTCCATGTGAAGAGCACAGATGTGCTCTTATCAACGTTAATACTTGTCCTCTATGTGGTCAACCACCACTCCACCTGTGTGGTGCGTCTGGAGTCGCCTCTCCATCAGCTGCCCTCGCCACGACTCTTCTACTAGAGCCGTGTCGTCTGCATACAGTGCCAAATTGGTGTAGGGGATTTAGGAATGTCATTCACATACAGACTGAAGAGAAACGGGCCCACGAGGGAACCCTGCTGCACTCCAGCCCAGATATTTCTGACTTGGGAAGTGGCGTTCCCAAAGGTAGTGGAGAAGGTGTGGTGGGAAAGATAAGATTGTACAACCTTAACTAGGTAGAAGGGCAGGTTCAGGGAGAGGAGTTTTAAAAGGAGAACTTCGTGCCAAACACGGTCGAAGGCGTTTGCCACGTAGAGGAAGACAGCACCAGTCAGCCTGTTGATGTTGAAGTTCCTCGTGACCTGCTCCACGAGCCGAACGAGTTGGTGAGACGTAGCCTGTCCCACCCGAAATCCAAACTGCTCGTCCACCAAGATGAACGCCTCACGAACATGTCGGGTCAGTCTCGTCAGTAGAAGTTTCTCGAACAACTTGCCCAAAAAGTCAAGCAAGTTGATCGGTCGGTAAGACGAAACTAGGGCCGGGTCCTTACCTGGCTTATGAAAGCATAGGACGTTGGCGTGCTTCCAGAGCTTGGGAAGTGATTCAGGAGCAGGACGGCGTTGAATAACTCTACGAGGAAGCTAATCGCCTCCAATGGCAGCTTTCTGAGGACCACGTTATTGATACCGTCACGTCCGGGGGCCTTGTTTATTCTTAAAGCAGCTAAAGCCCGTGATATTCCTGTCACCTCCGTGGATTCAGGATCATCCAAGGGTCTGTACGAGACAGCATCGATGACTTGAGCCACGTGCGTAATGTGCACTGGGTCTGACGGGTCGTCAGTCGGTACCAATTGTGCCTCTAAGTTCTCAGCAAGAGCATTGGCCTTCTCCCGGTTGGAGTTGGCCACCCCATTACGACCTACAATAGGTGGCATTGGTGCAGGGACCCACATCAAGTTCCTTGTCATGCGCCACAGGGACCTGTCCTGTACGCACAGGATATAAATCTTGTCCTCCTAGACACTATTCCAGTATTCTTGAACCATCTCGTGAGCCACATGGACTTTGCGGCTCCAGTTGGCCTTGTCTACTAGGTCCCTCAAAATTTGTCAAGCCTTCCTCAGCCGATTTTCTCCCGGACGTGCCTGAGATAAAATTAGGCAAATAATCCTGTGGTGCCCTCTTAGCACGGTGCCTTGGCATCGAAGCTTCGAGCGATCCTTTGATGCCAGCAGTTATGAACTCCGCATCGCGATTGATTTCTGCTGTTGTTCAAAAGGTAGGAATGGGTCCCAACCTTTCTCTCAACAAATTCGTGAACTTGTCCCAGTTAGTGGTTTAAGGTTGGTTTTTCGGGGGTCTATGAAGGACACTGCGCGTGATTATTTAGATAAATTATATGATTATTTATACAAAAATTGACCGTTTAAAATACATGCCTTTATTTTAAAGCCTAAACACTTCCACACAACATATAGTTAATAGCAAGTTCTTGCTTTAAAGTAAAAGACTTCGCAATTTTTAAATCACTTTCTACTTTAAACGCGTGTTCAACTCTCAAAATGTGATAGTAATTAACATAACACAACATACCCATTTCTTTAATTTTTATCCTCCATAATAAAGTTACCTTGAGATATCTCTAGATTTTACAAATAATATAAAACAATAACAAAAGATAAAGCCGTTTCCAAATGAATTATTGCAAACTTTAAATTAGTTTGACCAAAATCAATTTTAAGGGCTTGTAACCTTACATTTATGTTAAACGATGCTTAAAGTGCACATGATTCTACATGTAAAACTATCTTTAGGTAATCTTTTGCTTATTACTATTAATCTAAATAATTGAGCTATTTCATAATATTACTTTAAATTGTTTGGTAGTTAAACTTCTTAATAATTGAATAGTAAATTTAAGTAATATAGACTAAATGTTTAATGTTAGTTTTAACTTTGTAAGTTTAGGGTCTCAAATAATTTTTTTTCCCTCTGTTTCAGGATCTCCTATAATGTGTGATAGTGGTAAGTAGGCATATACATTTTATAAGGAAGACTAGAGATAGCATGTCATTTCCATCCAGATTCAACTGTTACACTTGGGAATAATTTCTATCTCTAGATTCTAATCAAGTTCCGTTTTAATTACAATTGTGTAAATCCCCTGTAAATCATAAGTTTACTAACTAGGAAAGTCTTGCACGTTTTCACTTTTCCCAGTTTATCAAGAACGACATTGTTATTTGGTTTGGGTAGTTTTTTTCTTATATGTTGCGTTGTTTTAGCCTATTTTATGGTCATTTGACTAAAACAACAACTCAGCACTTTAATATTTTATAATTTTTCTATGTCAGAATGATAAAAGATGTTTCATAAATTATTTAAATTTATTTTAATCATTTATGTGTGATAACAAATTTCGATTATTAATCCGCTATCAAACCCTCTTCAAAGAGGTTAAGTTTTCTCAGGAATATTAAACAAATAGTAATAAAATAGTAATTAAAATAAAAGAGTATACATGAACCAATAGAAATATGCGGTGGGAAAAAAATGGTGACGAGTCACCCACTTTAATCAGTTCTAATCAGACGTTCTAGTTTTATTATGGTTTTTTGTAAACATATTTACTTTCAGAGGCCTTGCTACCCCTTTCAACTTCTGAGAATAATTTTGATTGATATACCCGTGTTTCATATAGGTACTGTCACTTATATTAAATAATTTTATGGGTGTTTACTCTTATTTTACGAACTGATACTTTTAGATATATTCATTTGAAAAGTGTTATGTATTTTCAAAATTACTTTAAGTGATATAAACTCGCACCATACTCCACATCCCCTTGTACCCCAGCACCTATTCGGTTATCTTTTATTTATTATATGCGTTTATGAATATGAGAATACATCACTAAACGTCTTCAGTCCAAACAACGCATCATTTCAAAAAATTTGGTATAAAATTTTGAAAAATAAAGTCAAAAACGCCTTTGTTTTATAATTGTCTTAAGTAGAATATTTAGCTTTGAAGGTGGTTGTCGAACTTGAAAACCCATGTTTTTAAACCAAATTCTTTAAAGATGAAGGGATTACTCTTTAAATTTAATCTTTTTTAAACTACTATATTACAGTTTTATTAAGCCCCGCCGCATCACTGTCAAGGGTTCCGAAGTTTGGTGTGCGTACAATTTAGTTTACTATAGTACAGTTGCCATGAAAGAGTCTTTTAAAAATTAAATTTTTTGTGATCAACATTGATATCATTTGCCTACACTACCTTTTAGTGTTATTTAATAGGTGTTGTTAATGTAAATTAAAAGTGACAGCTACAGCTCACACAATTCCCATGTAAATAAATGTGTATGATATCACATTGTACTGAATTTATTAATAATAGTTTTTCATTTATCTTTTTTCAAAAAACATATGTTTGTTTTTACATTGCCTTCTTCTATTCCAAATTTATCTAAAACTAATTGAATGGGACCTTTATTTGTAACATAGTCATTTTATCATACTTATTAAATACACAATTAATACCAACAAAATGCAATATTTCAAAATATGTGTTACTATTAAAAAAACCGATAAGAGTGTTAATTTTCTGCTATGGTTGTAGCAATTATATATTGCACAGACACCACCGGCCATATTATTTCTAATAGTAATAAAAATTTCACACAAAAATAAAAGTTTGGTTTATTTACCGATGGCAGTCAACGTTAACTCAGACGGTTCGCAACACCGGAGCATGTAGAACTCAACACCCTCGCTTTTCTCATGAAAAGTATCTAACAGTTCAGTCGTATCATAAGGTATTTGTTAAGAAATTTTTAATTTTGAGCCATATATAATACTGTGTTTACTTGATGTAATCGTATTCGAAAAAAAGTTAAAATTATTTATACATATCTATTTAATTTAGTAATTTATAAAAAAAAAATTATATTTCAGGATGGAAACCTAAACAAGAATACAAATTTCTTGTCGAAGGCAGATCCATAAGCACTATTGACAGTATCAAGTCTGATAGTACAGGAATCCATTTCAGAGGACAACTCAGAATACAGACTGTTTCCTACAATAGCATTTTATTGCGGGTAAGTGGAATGTACAAAACAAGAATTCTCAGACTGTTTTCTACTATACTTTTGTATATTATAATTTAGCACTATGGAAATATGGATTATTATGACCATTACTCTATAAATGTTGTATTATACAATGGCAGAGCTAATACTGTATTCTACAACAACATTCTACTTCAAGTAGATAGGGTTGACACAACTATAGAGCTAAAACTGCATTTACTATAATAGCCTTCCACTAAACGTTTTACAACTAATGAGAAAGTAAAATAAACACTGTTTTCTATAATAGCTTTATACTTTTAAGAAGCTTCATAGAATCAATATTATATACAACAAAATTATATTCTAATATGTTGTATGGATATGCGGAAAGCTTCTAGAGATCTACTTCCTAGTTTAGGAATCCTTTCATTTGCTTAGATTACACTTTCTTGTACAATCCGGTTATATTCAATGGACATAATAAGATAGATCCAACTATATTCTCCGAATATTTATTACTCTTGATATTTTGTATTTATAAATTAACCAGAACAGTATTGTCTTATAAAATTATATTTTATCAATTTTTTTTTTCCAAAATCCCAAGAATGAGATGGTAATGCATGTTTTATGAAAAATCAAAGACAAAGGGAAAGTCACTCACGTTTTTTGTTCAAAATTTTTCACTCCTCTTCCTTACAATATTTTATATGAATGCTTTGAATTTCTCACCCAGTGGTGTGAGACTGTGAGTTCCTTTCTATCTGGCTGCTTTCCTTGACAAATAAAGTTTTCTTCCTTCGCTCCTTAGATTGTTAATCTCCTCTTTCAATACTCGTAATGCTAATGTACTTTACTTTCCTCGTAATTAAAATGTAACATATTTATTCTCATGGCGGTAATTTTCTCATGTAGTCTGTTAAGCTAAAAATACATCAACTAAAATACACTTAATCTTTTAGTATGGTTATAAAAAAAAGTCTAATATTTACTAAATTGATTCAGGAATTGCAATTCCTAGCACAAGAAACTTTAAATAATTTTACAAGGAGTCTATCCCCAACCAAATGACGAAAACATTATCTTCTGCTTGTTTGTGATCTTATATACTTGGAAAATATCATATGCATGTTCACTTAACTAGTTTCTGAAAGTCTAGAATCCTACAAGAAAAGGAAATATTCTCATAACCTCGATCAGGAACGTTTTTGGATTCGTCTCGATGACCTTACTTATCCTAAACATTTCTACAGACTAGTTCACCATACATACTTTAGTGAAATCATCCTTTTTGTTAACCTAAAAATAAAAGGATAATTTAGCTATAAACATAGATGTTAAGAAAGTTTATAGGACAGACGAATTGGATGTCATAAATATATGATTTGATATATTTTATTTGAGCAGATATCTTCACAATATGAGCGTTACCAAAACAAACTTACAATCAAAAGAGAAAAATCTTCATAATACCAAATGTAAACAAACAGGTAAATTAAAAATTGTATTTACCCGTAGCAAACATTAACCAGGTTCAACAATAATTTGCTTATTGTCATATAAATGTCATATAAATGAAGAAATATCTATACATATAGCTCTAGAAGAGAGTTCAAACATCTATAAACAACATTAAGTGGATCTTGCAAGTAAATATTGACAAATACAAGAAACATAAATATTAAAGCCGATAGGGAATATTGCTTGAATATTTTGACCTCAGTCACCTTACTTACCTATAAATCATGAGCAAGTGAATTTGAATTGGAAAGATCCCAGATATTTATACAGGAAAATTAACATTATACATTTCTAGTGAAGGACAAGAGGGAACAATCATATAGAGAGATTTTTTTGAATAAGTAAGTGTAAACATAGCGTGACATCAGAGCTTGGGATGTTCGATAACAGTCTTGATAATCTCGTGGAATAAATTGGAACCTTGTAGAAAGTACTGAATCTCAGTTGTTGCATCATTGAAGACCACGTTACATTCTTCCCCTACCATGACATGACATAAACATGGCATTTCCGTTCAACCAATTGCCCCAGTAGAGATCAATCCATCAGCTGGGGCAGTTACGGTTGACAAGTTGAATGAAAGGGGACAATGGTAAATACTTGTGTTTTATCATAAAAATTACAATTTTGTAGCGTGCACAACACTGCTTATATCTGCTGATACGAAAAATATCACTGAGCTTAAATTCGATGGTGATTGTGGTTTATACTTTTCCTTCTAATAATAGCCTTTAAATTGACGTTGTAAAATTTCGTAGGAATTTTGTACAGAAGAAATATGTTTTCTCTTACCTGACGCAGGACGTATTCCATTGTTGTGGTGACGTTCTTCTTTCCCGAACTTTGAAGGATATGGTCCATGCGAATTTTAAATAAATTTTTAGGATAGTGATGATCATGTTAGAGTATTATCTTCAAATTGTAGTCCATTTTTACTGGAATAATGCGTATGTAATACAGACATTTATATAAGTATACTGGGCTCCTGAAAATTTCTAACAACTGAAAATATTTCTTTGTCACACGGGCAAGTAAATTCTTGGGATTATGTGTGTAAGAGCTGTAATAGATAGACTAATTTGTTATGATCGTCCAAATAATTGTTAGCGATTTGATTTCTTCTTATTTAGGAGACCTTCCCCTTTGTGATCCTTTTCATCATGAAACATCAGTTTGATGATAAGCGTAGTCTATTATATTATATTCGTGCCTGGGATACATCGCTCGTAGCCCATATTGTGGAAAGATTAGTCAGTACCAATGTACAATTTCCAAGGGGACGCCCAAATGTACTAATCATACATCCTTTCGGTGGAGGCTCTTTCCGTGTCTCGATAAGATGAGGTGATAGTGATGGTGAATATGAGGATGTGGAACCAGTGGACGCTCTTAAACTAAACTTAAGCCTAGTTAACCAAACCCATGTGACAATTGGAATAATTCCCCTCGGGAAAATTACTCATGGTATAAACTAGGAACTGAACCCAGTACTTCTAGGTTCTTAGCAAGGTTTACTGACCATCATACCACTGGGCTGGTTAGTATGGTCACTGTCATTGTCTGTAAGATAACTTCCTTTTGGGCTCTTTCACGTGAAACAATGGTTTGATAATATATACACACTTTGTTTTGACACGTGACTTAAAATTAACGTACGGCTCATTACATAATAGATGTGAAATTGATTTTCTATATCCTAGAATTGAAGATCCTCCTTTGTGTAGTATTAAGGTACTACTATGAAGAAAATTATTATAAAATACGCTTGTTTAAGTAAATCCAATATTAAAAATACCTTCGGTTCCATCACATCGTCGCAAACGATATGAGTGTATCCAAGTGCGGCTGGGATTTTTCGTAGCGAACGGTGTTAATTCAAAATGATAAACTACAAAGTTTGTAAAAATATAAGACTCTTTTACTATATGTTGGGGACATGGTGGTCTAGGGTTAAGGTGTCAGAATTCTATGCTGAGGGTCCGGGGTTCAATTCTCGGTCCCGGCACAGATTTATCTGATTGACAAACCCTTCCTTCACCTCTGACAAGATGTGTATTAATCAAAACATGTGTATGGGAGGAATGCCAGGCCTCCACCGTGGTTCGGATCCCACGTTAAACTGTAGGTCCTCCATTTCATTTCACAATCACCCTACCACTACACATTAGCGTAAGTGCGTATAACCCGAACGGGTAGTAAGACGCGGTTCTAATAATAATAATAATAATAATAATAATAATAATAATAATAATTAATAATAATACTATATGTTTACCATAGGCTCTCGTAGACGATATTTCCTCCTGTATGACCAGGACTTTCTCGCTCCTGATTCTTTTCAGAATCATGAAATGCATTGAGTAGCTCTTTGTACTTTTCTTGAATTCTAATAATAGTTTAATTGATATAATTATTGAATTTGTCAACCTTATATATATTATAAATGCCCACATACTAATTTAAATGATTTTAATATTTATACACTCATATTATCTCGCTCAAAGTGAAATGCCTGGAATTTTTTCAAAATGAAATGTATCAAGTCGCCTTTCACCTCAACCAGTTTGAAATTTAATAAAAAAAAGTGCTTCCAAGGCTATACTTACTTAGGAAATCATATCCACCTTTTTAACATAGAGTCTGATTCAACCTTTAAAGTCAGTCTAAAAAATTAATTCCTTTCATTCTAGTTAAAGACTGTAGGTAATTGCAAAAATATCTTTGCTAACCATGTATCACTAATAGGATTTAAGTTCAGCGTTAAATATTTAAGTTGTTTCACTTGCTTGTAAGCACTTTCAGAGGTTTCATTAATCATGGACTAACAATATTCATCAAGCCATGCTATGGTTCCATCTTCCGTAAAACTTATTTTCCATCGTGGAAATATCCTGACCAAATATTTCAGCATGTTCTTCACATACTGCTCCTATATTTTCAGAAAAAAATCCAGAAAATGAAGCTTAGATGACACATTGCACTTCATATCTTGAAAACACTTCAACATTACTGTGAAATTTTCTTTATAACTCTCGATTTCCTGTTCCCAAGGAAGTTGTAACACATAGATTTATATACATTTACGCTGCTTAGACTAGGCTTAGTATGTCACTAAATATTGACCACAGGTTGCTGGTGACAGACATAAAGGAATGGGAATATATGAGGAAAGTAGCAAAACAAGAAAGAAGAATAAGGGTGTGGGAGCTAAAAAATGAATAAGGACGAGAGCAGATTCTAAGAAAGGGAAGAAGCTTAATGCCTAAAAATGAGATGCAAAGTCTAAAGATGAAATATGAATGGCTTAAGAAATTTTGGTGGGATCTGCATCGGAGGTATGTGATAGGACAAGTGATAAGAGAAAGTGGAAGTGGAAGGTGACACCATGATGAAACGACAGGGTAAAGGAAGTAGGGAAGGAGAAGAAGAATACTATTCGGAAAGAGTTTTAAAGATAGGAATGAGGAAACAATGGAAGAATATGGGGAGGAGAAGAAAAAAGTGAAATGAGTGGAAAGAAACTGGAAGAGAAAGAAAAGACAAAACGTTAGAATGATGGATGAAGCAGGTAGAACGATGAAGACAGGAAAAGAATAAAAGGAACCATGAATGAGAATATGTTCAATCTGGAAGAGGAAAGGGATGAAAGTGAAACAGAGCTGCATGGAGAAATAGCAGAAGAGAAGGAATTGTGTCCCACATAGAAATATGTGGAGGATGCATTAAAAGGGTAAAACAAGAAAAAGCACCTGGTCCGGATGAAATGACTGTGGAAATGATAAGGGCTGCAGAAGAAGCAGGAATACAATGGCTAGATAGGATAGTGAGTGTGATTTGGAAGGAGAAACAAGTACTGGAAGACAGGAATAAGGGAGTTATAGTAACGATTTTAAAGAAACGAGACAGGAAGAAGTGGACGAATTATAGGGGAATAAAGCTGTTGTGCCATTAAACGAAAATATATGCGAAGATACTGGAAAATTGAATAAGAAAAAATTTAAAGGTAGGTGTAGAAATAAATATCACAGATTTAGGAAACAAAAGTCTGCAATAGACTCGAGCTTCGCTATACGACTGCTGATGGAAAGAAGGTATGAATTTGGGCCGTACTTGGTAATAGTATTTATGGATGTGAAGAAGATATGTGATAGTGTGGCTAGAAATAAAATTTGGGAATCAATAGAGGGGGTAAAATTGGAAATATAATTTATAATGAGAGTGAAGAGCATGTATGAGGATAACATTAGTTGTGTTAATACATGGAAGGGCTTCAGTTAAAAAACGAAGTTAAGCAGGGGAGTGCTCTCCCATCACTACTATTTGTAAGGACAATGGAAATGGTCATGAATAAAGTGACAAGTAAACTGAGGGAAAAAGAATTAAAGCCATGTTGTTTGCTAATGACTCGAGGGTACAGAGATAAAAGGAAGAGGAGGTACAGGATTATCTACAGGAATGGAATGAGGATGTGAAAGAGTGTGGAATGAAATTTAGCATGGTGAAGTGTGAAGTGATGGTAACGACAAGGAAGAATATAAGACCTAGTAAAGCTATAAAGTTGTATGGAGTAGAGCTGAAAAAAGTACAGAAAGTAAAATATCTTTGAAGCGTGATTGAGGCAAATGGCGGAAGTAAAGAGGATCTATTGAGAAAGGGAAAACAGGGAGAGATGTTCTATAGGTGTGTAAGAGAACTGTTCTGGAGAAGATAAGTGCCCTTGAAGAGTAAGTAAGAGTTGTACAGGGCGTACAGGATGCCAAAAAGAATGATGGAGTTTAAATATGTAGGATAAAGATGGCAAAGGAAGCGAATAAATATATGTGTACAAGTGAGAGGAGTAGAATGGAAAAAATTAATGGAAATATAGAAGAAGATGGAGGCATTTGACGAAACTAACACGGACACAGCCTGTAAACAAATTGATGATGATGATGATTGTGTTGATGACTTAATGAGTCTAGAAAGTGTGTTCCTCAGATACATGAATAAATCGCTCTCTATATTCAGAGCGATTACCATGTTTTTCATCAACTCTAACGTGTAGTGGTTTGAGATACACATATTCAGGCTCCACTAACGGTTCATGGGAAATGCTATTTTACCCTGGAGGGAAGGTTTGTCTATGAGGCCGGTCTTTACGAACATAGTTGTTGTTTTTGTCATGAATGTCTCACTCACATTAAACTCAGCAATAACTTATATAGCCTTGCTGCACTCCAAGAAGAACCCCAATGTATTTTCAAATCCCCATATAAATGCAAAAATGTCACTTGTATTTATTATAATCAATGCAGTTGAGCAAAGTACGCATGTTTCCATATAATTCCTTTATGTAGTCAGAATGTGCTATGGGAACAGAAGGCTGAAGACTGTTATTATGAAGGAACACTGCCTTTAAATCAAGTTTAGAAGATTAAATAGTAAAGCGTTATTTTCTAGATCATGAAGATCATTCCAGGCCTGAAATAAGCCAAATATATGATTAAAGTAAGCAACACTATCACTGAACGAGAAAAACTTTTTTAAATCGTACTATCTCCTTCTAAAAGAAGTTACTTGACATTTTTCTTTAAAAGATCCCAACTTTTCAGTCAAGAACTTAACAATTATGCTTGGATTTGTGAAAGGTTTAAATTTCTAACAAGATCATTCAGATCTTCCTGTTTTATCAGGTGATGTGAGGACGACGTTAATAGTAGAAATTCTGGATCCTCACTGAGTCAGCTAGTTACAGCTTCACAGTCGTCTAAGAAGATGGCCTCATCAACAGTATCATCATTATCATCATCATAATCATCAACAATATTTTAATTAGATGGGGGCTTTAGAACTGGGTTATTCTAACTGGCCGTAAAGCTGAAGAAAAATGTAGATAGTGAATTGAATGTTTTGATTTTGTAGAGAAGTATTCACAAATGTAAGCAGAAATAACAGTCACTTATGGGATATTTATATTTTCTTCATAACATGGGTAATACAAATAACATTGGTAATCGTGAACCATGTAGCCACTATATAAAAATACCTGCACATAAACTGCAACACATATGAGGAGCCCATGGCTTTTCATGGTTTCCCACTTTACAGCCAAAATATAGTTCATAGATATTTTTAAATACCGTAGTGAGAGTATGTATTTGAGCTCTAACTGTAAACTTTCAAAATATATAACAAAACAAATCAAAACTGTTAGCACATTTGCAAGACATTATATCTCTACATTCAAACAACAAATGTATTTAAAAAATCACAGACACAAGGAACAAATGGCTCTGTTTACCGAAATTACATGTCATCAGTGAAGTGAGGAAAAAGGAGGGACTAAAACTGCTATATGAGGGCAGCACAAAATGGAATACAAATATGTAGCTACAAGATGGATACTCTGAATGGCAGCACACGCGATTAGGGATAGTCAAGCCCACGAAGGTTACGGCTTCAACACGGATCAATCTTCATGCTAATAACAGATTTATAAAAAAGCTGAAATTAATTGAGACTTGCTCCAACAATACTATATATCTTAAGGTGGAGATGTAGGGGACGCGAGAATAGGTCAGTGTGTTTGCAGTTCTTATAGCAAAACTTTTTTAGTCAAAATAAATTAAATTTTGCTTCACTATAAACACAGAGTTTAATTTTATTCACATGGTGATCTCAACTGTTTTTGGGTTCCGAAAGAGGAAATACTAGAATTTATTGACTACATTTTCTCTTAATTTAAAAATTTTTTCATCAAATTCTGCTATGCTTGTGTCAGATATTCTAGATTTGTTGACACCACTATGTGAAGAAATTAAGCTCCATGTTTGTACTAAAGAAATGTATTATATATTTTATCCAAAAAATTGTTTTTCTATAAAACTTGGAAACACTGGCATTTTCTCGCACTCCTTACAACCCCACCTTAACCCCGCGCAAAGACGAGCCGAGGCCAACATCAGGCAGGTGAATCACCCCAACACCACGTTGTGGAGCACTTGTCACCTGTAGGAGACAGGAACACCTTCTCAACGGTATTTTTAGCCCCCCACAATGCGAACCTGTGCCGGAGGAAAGTTTTCTCAAGTTAGCTATGTAACGATCCCCACTTATCCCCCCACTGTTTTCTAACCATTGGCGGGAGGAGTTGACCTTGCCTTAAGTGCAACTCCAGCGTCAAAAGAGAAAGTCAGAAATTCAGCCTTAGGTATAGCACCGGTTTCCTGATGCATTGGCCTTACATTGCCCAGTGGCAACCTCGGAGAGGTGTCCTGACCAGCTATCACTGGCCGAATCTGTCTAGTACTTACTGCCAACTACTTGGTCTACGGCAGGTGGGGGTTCCATACAGATGACGTTACACGTATTCAGCCGATCAATCTTCCTGACCTGATGGTTGGGACAACTGCCATGCCGAGCAAGAAAGAACGTTGTCATAACATGAAAGTATATGAGGAGAGGAAAATACTTCAATATGACTAATTTATAAATAAATAAGGGTGGCGACTAGTCTTGTGTGCAATTTAGAACTACTAATTAATATTTTTCTGGTTTTAGTTCCACAACATGACCTACACCAAACTTCACACTGAGCTGAAGGACGGTTGGTGGGGGGATATTCCTGCATCAGAACACGCTTATAGAACCCTTCCTATAACAGGATCAAGCATAAGAGCTCTAATGGATCGGGGTGTAGTAAGTAGCTCACTACCTACTAAGAGATAGTCTTGAACATTTTAATAAAAGTATAGTATTACAGTTTAGGTTTTGAGATATATGTTAATGGAATTGATGATTGTTTATTTTATGTTTAAGTTTTTGCCAGCATATACAATCTCTTTATTGTAAAGCTTATTTGGTATCACTTCCAGTATATAAATATGTCTTTAATTTTTTTTACCTTTTTTTACCTTGAACTTAATTTTAGCATTAATTTGTATCAATATTCAATAATCAACGAATGTCAGCCAAAATTATTTAACTGTTACTTATAGTCATGTTAAAAATATATAAATAAATTTACAAAGCTAAATTATCATGTAATATAGTTATAGTTTATGTACTTACCGATTTAATTTGATGGCAAGTTAATTTATAATCCCTTATTTCAAAACAGTATCAAAGTAAAAACTAAATTAGATAGATTACCTGCTTCAGTGGATGCATGGACTAACGCGCTACTCTCGTGTTAGACTAGACTGCCGATGACGGGGAGATTAAGGTTTAATGAGTATGGTATTTAAATGCAGCAATAACCGTAACCTACAAATGTAAGAGCTTGGTCCATTAAGCTAAATGTGTTTTTTAGAAAGCTATTAAAATTGTAAGTTATTTTCTTTACTTGAATTAATACACAACTTTTTATGTCTCTAAACATAATATGTGAAAATATGTTAAAACTTGAAATTTTTCACACTAAGATGTCCAGAAAGCGACATATTTTGGTTGATTGCTTGGACCTAAATTCCCAGTAAACAAAAAGTAAAAGTATATGAACATAGGACGGATATTTGTGAATCAAATGATGTAGCTTAATTCAATAGGGTCATCACAAAACAAATTGTATTAAATTTTTTTATCCAGCGTGGTAGCCACTCACTGGCACATTCCGCTGTGCATTATTGCCATCAGTCAGTCAACGGACAAACCATTGACTCATTGAAGTCTGAATGAAGGAGGAAAAAGAGGTGACAGAAAGAGTGGTCAACACGTCAGGTTAATCTTTATCTTTTTTCCTCTAGCCCCTTTTTCATTTGACTCTTTGGCTGACCAGTGACCTTGCTTTACATTATTTGCAGTAGTTAGACTTCTGTAAAATCATGTATTTTTCTGTATTGATAAACTCACAAAATATCCTGCTTCCCACTGGAAAGTATGTAAGAGTGCAAAAGTGTAGCATATGTGTGGTATGTGCTATATATTTTATGTAACATATTTTAGTTCAACGCTTTAAAACAGGGTTGTCCATCTTTAAGTTAGCTAAGGGCCTCATTTTATATTCATAAACAGTGTGTGGGCCGCACACGTGGAAATTAGGCCTTTGGCACCGACAATATTTGCAAGAACACTCGACACTGTATTTTTCCACTATTGTTCGTAAAAAAAAAATTTCCAAATTTGTTTGAGGTATCCGGTTTTTATCCTCGATTGTGAGTCATTTTACTGTAGTAAACTTACTCATCTTGTTAGATTTCCCGAAATTATGAAAATTGTAGTTACTAGCACGATACACTCACAAAGTATAACTAAGGACTAATCCTGCTAAGCTCCCAATGAACAATGCAACAGAAACAAGTGAAGGGCAGCGGAAGTGTTTTACATTTGTGTACGCAGGTACTTTTCAAGCTGTTACTAGATCTCAGCACTCTCTTTCTTCAGTTTACGATATTCTCAATTTTAGAATAAAATAACAAACGAATGTTTCATGATATTCTAATAACTAATATTTTACACTATATATTATATTACATATTATAATAATTATATACATTATAGTACAGAAAATAATACACATAATAGATTTCACAAAATTTAAGTCTGATCTTGTTTAAGGAACACATGGATGACGTTATTTATATATATATTTATTTATATTTTAATTTTTCTAATGCGTCGTGGGCCACAAGTATGCTGCTGAGGGCCGCATGCGGCCCGTGGGCCACCAATTGGACAAGCCTGCTTTAAAAGATGGGACTGTAGGCAAGGCAGGTTAAGGGAAGTGTTTTTAAAGTGTTTATAGCTAGACTTTCTTTGGCCAAGATTTATAAAAAATGTTTTATATTTATAAATATATTTATAGAGTGTGAATTATTAACCAATTAAAATACATAAGTTAGATAATAATCATTAAAAATGTGTAAGCTATTTATAGATAACTAGCTTGGGTCATTCCATATCAAGTGGTCCAACACTGGTTGCTTGACTATTTTTAAAAAAATTGATTTTTTCTTCTCATATACCCTAACATGTTGGTAGTTCAAAATGACTATTATTTTATTTTTATTGTTTTTGGTTTTCGCATAGTGGCCATATTTGTTTTACAAGACGCTACATTTTTTGCAATTTTAAGGGTTTACGGAAACGCAAATATCTCAGCCTCTGTTTGTTCAATCAACATGAAAGAAAAATAAATAATTTTGTTTGGAAAGTAAAGGGCTACAAGTTTGTTTATGGATTATTTTAACCTAAACTCAATTCTAAAGGGTGAAATTTCTAAATATGTTCTAGCTTTTTTTAAAAAAACCTCCAGTTTTCAGGGGGAATTATTTTCATTAAGGGCAAGAGTCAACAAGTTACAATTTTTTATACAGGCAGACATAAACTATTTGTCCTCACATACCGAGTTTCAAACCTGAGAAATTATCCTCTTTTTTTTAAAAAAAATTCAAATCTTTGAAAATTTGAAAAAATTGCAATTTTCTGAGCTTAATATCTCAGGTGGGGGACGAGATAAAAAATCTGAAACTTTGTACCATTATAGTAATATATAATAGTATTATATACAAAAAAAAAATTAAGTTTGAGAATTGACTACAAGCCGAGATATTTAAAGAACAACATGAGGAGAAAAACTCATGTTTCAATGGGTGTATGTATAGTATTTAAATCAATTAATATGTTATTTCATGGTATGCTCATGTAAAAAAAACTACCACTCTAAGATTACAGAACTATTCTAAGGCACACGGAATACTACTAGACCTAGGAAAGAGACGTTGTGTTAAAAATATTAATGAAGACACAGTCAGGAAGGTTGTAGATTTTTATATCAGAGGAGAAAACATCAGGATTCTTTCTGATAAAAAAGATTGTGTATCTGTTCGAATTGATGGGGTTAAAGTGCATAAACAGAAACAATTATTACTTTGTAACCTAAATGAACTGTATGTACAATTTAGGGAAGCCCACCCAGAATGTAAAATTGGACGCTCAAAATTGTGAGTTTAGGCCTAAATGGTGTGTAATTGCTGGCGCATCAGGGACACATTCTGTTTGTGTGTGTTTATACCACCAAAATATTAAATTAATGATGGATGGTGCAAAATTAAATGTGGACTACAAAGATCTTCTTACGATGCTTGTCTGTGACCTAAACCGTTCTGAGTGCATGCTAAGCCAATGTACCGACTGCCCAGGTGAAAATTTCCTACTGGAATGGCTGTTCCAAGAACAAGAGACAGAAGAAAACCCTGAAAACATAAGCTACAAACAGTGGGTCACAACTGACTGAGCCGAGATGGTTTCAGTCATAAAACCAAGAGAAGAATTTTTTGAACCCCTACCAGAAAAACTCAGCTCACTAAAGAAACACCACTATGTATCCAAAGTACAGTCAAGTTTTCTCAAGGACAAGAAAAAGAGCCTGCTGTATACAGAATGCATTGTTTTAGCTGATTTTTCTGAAAACTTTTCTTTTGTAATCCAAGACGAAATACAAAGTTTTCATTGGGTGAAAAAACAAGCCACTGTTCACCCCTTTGTTTACTATCATAAAGAAAGTAATCAAAGTGAATTGAAGAGCAGAAGTTTTTGTGTCATCAGTAACCACCTTACGCGCAATACCATCACAGTTAATGCGTTCCAAAGGCATTTGATTAATGATATAGAGACTACTGCCCCATCACTGAAGAAGATATTATATTTCAGCGACGGATCTTCCAGTCAGTACAAAAATAAGAAGACCTTTCTCAATCTATGTCACCATGATAAAGACTTTGCCCTTCAAGCAGAGTGGCATTTTTTTGCTACCAGCTATGGGAAAAATACTTGTGATGGGTAGGAGGGACTACAAAAAGAGAAGTGACTAAGAGGGGCCTTCAGATGACAACCAATAATCAAATATTAACTCCAGAGGATATGTTTCAATTTTGTGATAAAAACCTTCTTGGCATTAAGTATATACTCCATTCACTTTAGCAATTACTCTCTGAAAGGTCTTTTTTCCTACCAATATCCTACTATGTAATAGCTTTCTGGTAGGGAAGAAGGCCTTTCAGAAAACAATTCCTACGTTGAACAGACTTTACCTATGTTACAAGTGAAGAAGTGGCTAAAAATGGAGTTGAAATGGAAAAGAGATTTGAAAACTGCTTGCCAATTCCTAAAACTCGATCATACCACAGATATATTCCTATAAATGACACCACCGTAAGATGTTACCACACTTCAATTTCTGAATACTTTGAGGAAATAAAACTATCAAAAGCTTCTTCGTTCTTACTCCCAAAAAAATAGACATAGTTGCGTGAGTAAATGAAGGGTAATAATATCTTGGGGTTATTGAGGAAGTGAGCATTGGATATAATTACTTCAAAATTCATTAATACGAGCCAGCAGGACCAAGAATTTCTTTTAAGATTTCAAGAGATGTCTAAACCGGTGTACCTGTGCAAAGAATTTTTAATTAAGATCATGGCAATGGAACTTTCAACTGTGACTGGTCGTACGCACAACATCAGCTCTAAATTGTGCGAAGAAATATCTCGGCTCTCTGCCAAACACCAAACTTAGTTTGTTAATAAGGTAATAGTTTTTAATTTTTATTTTAGGTAGAATAATAAGCACATATGGATTTATGTGCTTGAAATATATTTTACACATAAAAACATGTTTAATACAAATAAAATTTAATCTAGTAGAGATACTGTACACAAACCTATTAATATGTGCAGGTTTTTTCTTCTAATTTTGTCTTTTCAATATCTCAGCTTGTAGCCAATTCTCAAACTCAAAATTTTTTGTGTGTAATACTATTATATATTACTATTATGGACCAAAGTTTCAGATTTTTAACTCATCCCCCACCAGAGATATTAAGCTCTGAAAATTGCAATTTTTTCAAAATTTCCAAAAATTTGATTATTTTTTTTTAAAAGCGGGTCAATTCCCAGGTTTTAAACTTGGTGTTTGAGGACAAGTAGTTTATGTCTGCCCGTATAAAAAATTATAGCTTGTTGACTCTTTCCCTTAGTGAAAATATTTCCCCCTGAAAACTGGATTTTCTTTTAAAAAAAGCTAGAGTTTTAAGCAAAAATTTCACCCTTTAGAATTGAGTTTAGGTCAAAATGCTACATATACAAACTTGTAGCCCTTTACTTTCCAAACAAAATGATTTTTCACTCATGTAGATTGATCAAACAGAGGCCGAGATATTTTTGTTTCTGTAAACCCTTAAAATTGCAAAAAATGTAGCGTCTTGTAAAACAAATATGGCCACTATGCGAAAACCAAAAACAATAAAACTAAAATAATATTCATTTTGAACTACCAACATGTAAGGGTAATTTAGAAAAAAAAATTAGATTTTTTAAAAATGGTCGAGCAACCATTTATTTATTTTCTGGACCACTTCATATGGACTGACCCGCTTCCATTGAAGTGACATAAACATATTTCTATTTTATTTGCAATAAAAAAATATTTTAGTATTTTCAATCTCTAATATGTTTCATAATATTTTATTTTACAGATTGAGAGCCTATCGGTCAGCCATGATCTAAATGACTGGGAAATTAACTTTATTCAAGGAGTGCTAGGCCATCTACAATTGGACCTAACCAACAGGAACGCTGGAGAGACTGCTGATTCAAATGTTGACCATAAAAGAGGCAGAGACAGATTAGCTTCGGTGGCAGATCCCGTGTACAAAGTTACGGAGGTACATTAAATAGGATACTTCTATTACAAGTGTTAGCCAAAATTTGTGTTGAATTTGGTCATTTTTTCTTTTACAGATAGGAAGAACAACGGTCGGTAATTGAATCAGTGGCTGGAAGAACGTGGTATGTTGCTTTTCTCGTTTTTTCAGCAAGCGCCTTTTTCCTAAGTAATAATGAAAATAGCTGAGCCGGATTGAGCTAGCTACATACCACGTTATTCCACTCAGCAATATTCAAATTTTTCTTCAATTTGGGAAGAGGTTCTTATTAATCAGAATCATACAATGGCACAAAATCGTTTCTAAAGTAGAAGTACAAAATAAAACTGTTGATCAATACAAAAAATTCCCATAAAAATTCACACACAGATGGAAGAGGGCAAACATTCATATAAAAGACAAAAACATATTCATATTCTAGTAAAAATTGTGTTCTTTTACTTTGCTCACAAAATAAAACTGTTTATCAATGATAATATGCCCATAAACTCACATACAGATGAAGGAGGGCATACATTCGTATAGAAGGCAAGTTCTTGCCAAAATCACGATGTTCTTCTTCATATATAAACTGAATCATATCCATCAGATCAGCCTTCTTTTCCTTACTGATTGGAATCAACTCCTTTTTCAAGGCTGGTAGTTAATGAGGGTCATGCAGCTCAAAATTAAGTGAAAACACCTTACGGATTTGCCACTGTCTCTATATTTTGTGGGATGCCCTAGCGTAGAGTGAAACAGGCTCATATTGAGACATTTTAGCCAGATGAACGCCGTAATTTTAATTTTTCTTTTTTTTTTGTATAGCCCAGCCATTATGCAATAAAAATCTTTGAAATCGTTTTGGCTCATCCCCATCACTAAAAATATTTTATTCCTTCGTGAAAGTGCAATTACATATTTCCAATCTGTGGGAATCATAGACTTTACTTACTTTTAGCTTCACTCGATGATGAGTGCAAAATCCCTGTCGCAGGGTAGAAAACTATGACCAGATACCATAAATGTCTGATGTATTTCTATAAAATATCCGCTCCTTATTAAAAACATGTAGGCCTATAGATAAATAATTCACCCGTTATTCTTCTGGCCAACAAAATAGTCATACATACATACATACATACATACATACATACATACATACATATACATACATATACATACATAATCACGCCGTTCCCTTACGGGGTAGGAAATAAACTGTGCATTTAGCTAAAAAAACTTCGTACTTAATCCATCCTTACTAACTCTCTCCACACTTCCCTATTCTTTCATACTCCCTTCGATTCAACAACATCCAACTAGCGAGTCTTACATGCTCTTTTATTCTTAAAACTATGAATGTTTATCTTTTTCACACATTCGTCTATCACATTTATCCACGTCTTACATGGCTTACCCCTTCCTTTTGATCCACACACTCTACTTTCACATATTTGATTCGTCACTCAATCGACACTCATTCTCTCAACATTTCCAAATAAACGTAAGACACTTCTTTTACATTTACCTATTGGATTTCCTTTAAAACCGCATTCCTTCAGCATCCATTCACTATTTATTCTGTCCATAAGAGTTTTACCACATACCTCATATCCATATCTCATTCCAACCTCATTCAACTTGCTCTTGTGTGTCTCATAACAAACCCACGCTTCACATCCATGAAACAATGTTGGATTTAACTATCCCAGTGAATGAATTTTAAATCTTTTAGCATGTGTTCTGATTTGAAATTCCCTTCTATTCTAGATTAATTATCAAATGGGGGGAATATTATTTAATACAAACGGAGGGCTCAGGCCAACCAACCAACTTCGTTTGAAGTAGTAAACAATTTCAGATTGAATTCATTGATCCTCATGCATATATTATGAACAATAATCATTTCTACTTGTCATCTTGGAGGAAGAATGGATTTCTTTAAGTATATAAATCTAGTTAATATTTGCTTTAAGTAAAAAAAAATCAGACTCCTCCATTGATCCTTGAGACAATTTTCTATTCCTAAGTACTATTCACCTTTCAGCTAAGAAGAATAATGGCCTAAGTCAAATATATATTATATACTTAATGTAAAAATCATAGGTTGAGGGATCATAAGATGCAAACTAAAAAATTCCTTTCCCTCCCCACCCCTCTTCCACGATCCTCTCCCTGACCTACGAACCAACAACGACCTGGCATCATATAACCCACGTCTTTACAACGTCCTGACACTTAATAGCTCAACCTATAAACTATGAATTCCCTCAGTATAATATTTTAATAATAATAGCTTTAAGTAAATGCTGATACTGAACGAATGCATCTTTTCTTCCTTAAACATAGTTTCTAATCGTTAATATTCTTAACTCCCTCTCTTATATATTTCACTCCTCTTCTTTTTGACCGGGTGGCTAGCTTTCGAACTCTCGAGTACATAACAATAAGTTCATATTCACTTACATGGTTCATCCTTAATCATTAATACTGTACCTTTCTCATCCTTGAAGATGAATAATGGATTCACATTCCAGCTATGCATACTTTCTACTACACCCCCTCATTGGGAAAGGACACTCCCTACGCTTTGGAACGGTTCAGATATGTTTACAAATCTCCTGATGACGTTGTTAGCGAGATATGCGGGTCCAAACAGACTCTTTAAAGCTTTTGAAAATGTGCTCTTGCGTTCTGAATTCCTCGCTTGACAACTTCTGCCTACATCATACTTACTAGACCTGACACTTATCAGAGCCACTAAACGTACATTGTACCGTAATTAATTGATCATATCATGTATCCTACAATATTTAATTGTTTATTCTCACACTATACTCAAAATATGTGTAGTCATATTTCATGAATCAAAGGCATATATCATAACTTACCTGAGCTCCGTACCACACATAGACACGATCGTATCCGTACTTACTACCTACATTATATTTGATCACTGATCAGACCTCTGCATCATACTTAAACAATACCATTTTCTCATTGAGCTGAGGTATGCATTACACTTAAACTTTATTAGAGATCTTAGACACATCCTTAGCTATGCGTGATTTGACATTTGATCTATGTTCTGTCCCAAGATTCTTACTTATACATTTTTTTCTTTGATCTGAAACTTACATCATACTTTGACTCTAACATAGAGACCTCCCTCATGTTTGTTAAAGGGTTTAACAGCGTGGGTCTAACAATTAAATGACTTAACCATTGTGTAACCATTCAAGATAAGCTCATATCGGTTGATTCCACATTGATGAAAGCATACATTATCATTCTAAACGTTTAAAGGAGAACTTTCACTTAGGGTGACTGAAGAAATGACTGTAACCATACAAAGTAAGAGTCACAACTTGGTTGTTTCCATAATGATGAAACTTATAAGATATCAATCTAATGGAAACAAAGGGTATTATCAAGAGTCTAAGTATCAATGACTGGAACCATTAAAGATAGAACTCATACCTTAGTCATTTCCGTCATGATGACAGTTACTGGTAAATGTTGCAAAGACTATATCACGACTAATATATATTCACTGCAAAGATCATAACTTATTAGGTTCTAGCATGGGGTATAATGGTATTAATTAAAATATTATAATATTGTAATGATCTAACGGTCCATTGAAATGAGTTTCAGGATTCACTAATGGGCCGCTGTGAGGTTTTGTATGAAATATCTCAACTTCCAAAGTCCTACGCAAACACTAACCCTGATTGGTTACCTTTGGTTCAAACATGTGGCAGTCGAGAATACCTAGAGATCACCAAGACATTTAACTACAGCAACTGTGAAAGTAGTTCTGAGTATCATTTTGGATTACCAAGCTCTTTAAATTGCAATCCTTCAAGTAACCAGTGTGGAAACTTTTGGAAGGTAGGTCTTTATTACTTTAGATTGCAGGTTTGATGAAGTACAATGATAAGATACACGTTCTAGAATGTTAAAACAATGAGTAAAACTACTCATCTAAGAATAATCTAAATGGCCTTGTTAGGAAATTTTTTCTTGGCCACCATATGTAATGTCTATCCATCAGTCTGTATGTCTAATCTTCCTGAGATGAACTATTTATCAAATAATCTAAAAGCCTATTACTACAAATATTGGTTAAATTGTCATTATGTTGCATTTTAGCATTTTTTTAAAGATTAATTCTGAGTGACGGTTCAACCATTTTGGATTAATAAAGTAATCTAGTTGTGTGACTGCATGAAAGGTACGAATTATTTGAAATAATTCTTAATGACACGCAAATATTTATGAGTCCACTTGCCTTGAGAGCTTTGTAAACCAAGATAAAACATAATACGAGTAATTCACTTTGTGCTTTAATTTAAATGCAATGTGTTTGTGTGTGTGTGTGTCAATGTTAAAGTAGTAAAGCATGTATTCAAAGAAATACAAATTGATGTATGTATAAAATGTACTCAAATTAATAATTGAATTGGACCTAAATGCCCATTATATGGCTTATTCCTCCCAACGACTTACCGTATTACCATATAATTATATTAAACTCAAATTCATCGTAGAGTTTATAATTGATGTAAAGGCATATATTTTTATATTTAAAGATAGCTTAATGCAGTGGTTCCCAAACTTTCTCGATTAGCGAACCCCTTTCACAAACATCTGAGGTGCACGAACCCCCTGGTAGATATCCATAGCCACGCACTTAATTTTATACCTAATTTTTTATGAAATTTGGTTATCAATTGTAATCAAAATGTTTAATACCTTTAAATTAACCTATAGTCTGTTCATCTCAGGAATTGTTTTCTAAAAGGCCTTTTTCCCTACCAGAAATCTATTATATAGTAGGATATTGGTAGGAAAAAAGACCCTTTAGAGAGTAATTCATACCGTGAATGGAGTTTATTATAGCTCGGTAGGTACTTTGGGATACCTTACCAAATATAATGAAATAATATTGAAACCAATTAAGTAAGAGTTCAAATAATTATACATTTGTTTTTAAAATTAAAACTGAAATTAAATAAGCAAAGTACTGTAGTTACATTTTCTTATCTTTACTGTCACAATCTTATCCCATTTCACATGTTTTTTAAAGTGGTACTAGAAATTAATGCTTTGGCATAACTGAAATACCCTCCTTTAATCACAGAATTACAGACTTATTTAAGTTTAAAATTGTTTAACAAATTTAACAGCTACTCACGTCTTCACGTTACTTAGTGAGAAGGGTGTACTTGCTTTGGATGGCATAGAGCTTTAAAGTCTGGAGCCACAGACGATAAATAAAGTCTCAAGTCACTTTCAGCATTGAGGCTGTTCCTGTCTTTATTTTTATAGGCATATGAAGAAAAAGATTTTTCGCTTAGATACGTATAAGAAAATGGTAACAAAGCTTTAATAGCTTTACTCTCTAACAATGAAAACTCCCCCTTTAAAATTAACCAGAACCAATTAATGACAAAGATTTGTCGCTTTTATTTAATTCAAAATCAGTGGACATTTCAAGAAGATGCTATTTTTCACTCATTATTAATGTGGAGGATTTAAAAACTGCTGTCTCTTCCAGGGGATTGCGAATCCAATTGTTATTATGGCTGGTAAATATTCTCTTAAGGTTTTTCCAAGTCCCTTCAAGTGTTCTATAACCACGTTATTTACATGTTCGTCCAGAGAAAGCTGATTTTTTACCATGAAGTCGTGAAAGATATCAAAGCCCTCCGTTTGATTACTAATTAAACATGCTTCCCAAAAGTTAATTTTGTTAAGAACAACTTGATACGGTCTTGCACAGTAAAAACGTTAATATTTGATCCCTGAAGAGAAAGGTTTTAAACTGTTCATTTTGGAGAAAATGTCTGCCAAATAGGCCAAAGCCTGGACCCATATTTGATCTTGCATGCACTTTGATTTGTGAAAGGGATGGTTGGTAAGAAAAATGAAAACTTCGTGTTTAAGTTCAGAAAATCCTGTAAGAGTTCTACTTCGAGATAACCACCTGACTTCAGTGTTAGACGATAAATATTTGTAAATTCTTCCCATTTCCTCACAAAGTGCTACAAGAATCCGCCATTACAGAAATATTTTGGCAAAACCTTTGGAAGATTTCATGAACCCCCACAGTTTGGGAACCGCTGGCTTATGTATCTATTATGGATATTATTACCAAGATTTGCTTTCAATAAATATACGTAGGTATAAAAAAATACATAGTTTCAACTTCAATAAAGTATAAAAATATTTAAAGTAGAGTGTAAGGAAGTGTCTTTATTTCCCGTGAATAGATTAAAGCTACATTATAAACGATTGACACCTATTAAACGGATGTTGTTTTATGCCTGAACTTCAGCCATTTGTTTATAGTTAGATTAACAACATCACGTCAAACATCTAATAGTTAGATAAAACAAGGGATTTAGCTTGGTGAGGGTGTTTGTACCTTATTTTTATGAGACCACATTTATATGTATTAAAACTACTCACTAATGCTGACTGATTTGTAATCTAAATACACGAAAAAATAACTTACACCGTAGATACTTTTACTAAATAAAATACACTCATAAATAAGACCTGCAGAGATTCTCTAATGGGAGAATGTTATGGGTATAGTGTCACTCATTTGAGTAAATAAATTTACAAGAGATCTAAAAGTGAAATAAAGACAAACGGAAGTCCGTCATTGATACCAACTTCTTATTACTATAATTAACCTCTTAACCCCCATACATCTTTTGTAATATATAGCGTTTTCACTGTAAACATTAATTTAAAATATTTGTAGTGATCCCCATCATATCTATCATAAAATATTAATAAGACCACGGTATTCTCTAATATAAAATATTTGTAGTGTCACTTTATCTCTTCTTATCATTTCGTTTTCACGGGAGTATCCGACCGTAAGATTGTAAGACTATTTAGGGCTAAGGCAGTGATTTTTAGATATCAATGGGTTAAAGACTAAAGGAAGACCAGTATAATAAACACTTTCAGACCATGGTCTAATATATACTGGTTGGGCTAATCTTAGGCTCCAGGGATCATCCATTGAAGCCAAAAAGCGCTAGTATCGGCGCATATTAGCAAGCATGAAATTCCAATATTAGAGATAAGTTTAAAAAACCAAGGTTTAATTTTATAATTTTGTATAAATTGATTTATTTAAAGTAAAATCTATTAACATAAGGGCTCGTCTTAAGACTCCCGGATAAATACTAAGCTGGACGATAAATATTTGTATCGGGTTGATAATTTAAAACTGCGTCTTATGTATTTAATGTATCTTTGATATTGAATTGAATGTTACAATTACATTTATATATAATTTGGGTATATCATAACAAGGAAATTTTGAATTGAGTATTAGCTTGCTTATTAATACCTAACTTTCTTTATTGTCTATTAATTTATTTTCCCTCGTCATTCTTCTTAATTGTATTCCATGCAGCTTTAATTAATTAGTATTGGGTTATTTGTTTATCTTGATAAACCGGTATGTTATTGTTGGGGAGCGTGAAGGCTGATGTTCATTTAATGATGTTTGACTAGTGTATGTTAGATACCCAGAGGTTCTATGGATAAGAATTATCGTATTCTTAATTTTATAATAAATATTCAAGATGAATAAATATATTTTAATAAAATTAATTTCATTCCTAAATTTATTTTATAAAATTAATATTTCGGTACATTCGGTACATAATTCATGTGATAGACACATTTTTAAAGAAAATATATAATACCGTATTCTAGAAATATAAGCTGAATTTCTTTGAGATTGGATGCTACAAAGTATTTACCTTAAAATTCTAGAAAAATGTGCCTCTAAAAATTTAGAAAGCATCCCTGCCAAAATAATTTTATGATTTGTTGTTTTACACACTTTTGTATAGAATATGTTCTTTTACTGGCACTTTGTTTATTATGTATAATTTAAGAAAGTATTGTGTATACAATCTTCGAATTAATAGCAAAATTAAAATTATTTGTAGTGTTTTCATTAGATTTAAAATTATTATAGTTATTTAATTTTCCTTGACATAAGATATTATACTTGTCATGATTTCATAGCGGTATATTAATTAGTTTGTGTTTGTAAAATACTCGTATTACATGTTTAAGATTAAATTAAAACAGCAACCATACTTTTATTTGAGTATATTATATTTTGTTAATAAGTGCGTAATTGTATTTTTTAGTGTTGTACTGGGTGAGCTACTACATTTTCCTTTAAAATATGAATCACTTTGTTCTTGTAATGACTTTTAGAATTGATCTAATTTGTATTTGTAAAATATTTTGCATGCATTTGATATGAGCAACATCATTCCTGTTGCATATATGTTTTATTAATTGAAGTTTTTTGTTGTATTTTTATTTTTTTCAGGTGATTTTATGAAGTAAGAATTTTCAGTTTTGTTTATTGTTGTTTGAGGAGGTTTACTTATATATTTTGAGTAAATTTGTTGAAATATTTTACATTCCTAATTTTTTATGGTGATTGGTTTTATTTTCATATACCATTGATACATAATGGTTGTTCGGTGTAAGCACAATATAGCTAATAGTTTTTTGCTATGTTTCAGCGCACTTTCGTAAATCGGGTGATTGGATGTGGAGATCGTCATGACATGTTAATATTGGGCTCTATCAGCAGTTCACGTCAGATTGTCAACCTCCACCTTCATGAAAACAGTGAAGCCTCCATAAACTCGTATCTCAACATCAGTTTAGCCTCTATCAAGACTGTATCGCGCCACTTTGCCTTACCATTCAAAACAATTCTTATTAAACCTCTCAAGTACCATCATACTTCACAGGTAGGCTACCATATACTTCATTTACAAAACTAAAGCAGACTAAGCTCTACATGTCAATAATTGTACAGTGTAATCGGCCGTAGCAGACCCTTATAGATAGGACTAGGTGTTAATGATGTTCAATCACATGATTAATCCGTTCACTTACTCTCCATTTCATATAAAAATAATACAACTGCTTAGTGCTATAGTATGCCTTGTGAAAGTTGCACGCGACTTCCCAAGACAAACTAATTTTCATGCAGCCTCGAGTGAGAAATACTTTTTGACACTGCTGCTAATTAGCTTTATGTGGTTGCACTTCTTAAACCATTTAATATGTCTACTAAATAAGGCTCAATAAAACTATACATCAAATAAACCCTCAAAGTGTAGCGATGTTATGTAAAAAGCGTGAGGGCTTGAAAATGCCTAGAATGGAGTAGATATAGCATTTGTCGAAGCTGACTCGCAATAGTATATTGACATTATTTCACTCCTGTCTTTATTAGGCACCAATATCACTTCCCTCCTTCTACTTAAGACTTTGGCCAACATTACTCAAATTATCTTATTCCTTTGTTTTATTATCAACACTTCAAGCTTTGCTTGAGCCCATTAAATTTAAAGTCTTGATGGACTTTTTTCTCCATTAATTGTCAATCGGTATTCTGTATTAACATAACTACCCCAATATATAATGAATGGTAACTGCATTTTACTTTTCAACCCTATCCCAATACACCCAAGATCCACAATATTTCAATTTTAATATGAGTATTGAAGATAGATGGTAATTCTTCTCTCCCACTGCCTCTGTATATTCGCTAGCCAAGTATTTCGATGCGTGTTTTTTTATTGGGGGTGAAACCAGCTCCCCGTTTCTTTAACTCCATTTACGTGGCTTAGTCCTTATTATTTTTACATTGTGTCTATTTTAATGCCCCTCACTAGTGAATTAATAACAATACGTGTGTAGGATAGCCGGATTATCTGATTTTAAAACATTAAAATTGATGAACGATATAAAAATATATGAAATGTTCTAGTTTTTAAAAGTAAATTTGAATCAATTCAAGGCCGCCCATCACTTGGACGAATCTCAATATGTTATTTTTCAAAGAAAAATAATAATTTGAGTAGAATTCAGACCATATTTAAAATGGGAGGAGGGTTTTTAGCTTGGTGACTACAAACTACATAGGTTTGGGTAAAGTTAACTAAAGTAAAATTATAGGAAGAGTAGGCTTTGGCAACTATTTTATACCAAGGCCGTAGTCAAGCAAACATCAAAGAAAGGGCTCGGGAGGGGGGAGGGGGGATCCTCAACGGCTTTGAGGGGGCGGCACAGTTCTCCAATGGCTTCAGGCAAAGAAAAACTACGGATTTTAAATGATTCTAGAAGTTGCATAGGTTATTTTTTTTTTTACCATGGGTAAGGGAAAGGATTTAATACATTAAATGGCTTAAATTTGTTTAGTATTTAGAAAATTACAAAGCTCTTCCTCCCTCCAATTATGAAAATTCACATTGAGTACTTACCAAATAAGGCATACCCAGTGGCAGCAGAACAGCGATAGTGGCGTTGGGGGGGGGGGGAGGGAGTGGAATTTCAGGGTAGCATTTCCCCCTGAAAATAATTCTGGCTACCCTTTAAATTTATTTCACTCCCCTATTATATTTTAAAATATGATACGATTTAAAAATTGTATTATATTGTTAAATATGATATGATTTAAAAATCCAAATAGCTTCTACATAAACCAAATTGAATTAAAATTTTTAAAAATCAGATGAGAACAGTTCTAAACATCTTTTATGGGCATTGCGAATTCAAAAAACTATAAGGGAAGACTACTCCAAATTTATTTTAGAGGATAAGAGTGTTCAAAAAAATCAAGGACCCCCACCCCAATAGCTTAATGGCATCCAATTGTCAAACGTTTGTCCGGGGGAGGGCTACAGAAACTCTTCAGGCTGGGGAGGGTGAAAAGTCTCTTAAAATTCCCTTTTCATCAATAATTTATCTTAACGCAAATAAGGTCCTGCCACCATTTACCACACATGGATGGTTTCAGATAATTTCATTTTTATCTAATAAAGATAGAGGTTTAAAAATTAGTTCTGCACTAATATGTTAAGATTCTGCTTCATTGTCCAAAATTGCCCACAACTTTATCACATGTTTTGAATACTTTGACTCTTATATCTAAATGCAAGCTGTTTTGGGGGCTAATAGTTTAATTCCCCCCCCCCCCCCTGATTCTATCCTACTCTCTCATTCTTCTCCCCTTGCCGAATCATTTGTGACGTGTTTACGGAATTAGCATCCGAATAGTTTCAAGTTGAAATGTTTTATTGTTTCCTTATTTCAAATATCTACCCACTTACACAGTCCTTTCCACATTTGATAATACTTCCTATATCCTTTGTCAATATTCCATCCTTATCTACTTCACAGCCTTGTTTCCTGTATAGTGAACACAATCACAAATTATTTTTTTAAATGTACTCAAACATTTTACTATATAGGCCTACTCAGATTTCCATGTTTTGTTTAAGCCGTAAATAATAGAGTATTAATTGTTTATTCCAACTTTGGGGGGGGATTGGTATATCATTGTTTAGGATATTCCATGAACGAGAAACTTAAATAAGAAATAATTTTAGCAGTGATTGGCATTATGAAGGGGAATAAATAGAGATAGGTTGTATTGTGAATAAGTGGTGAAATTATGATTAGAGTTGAGTGACCATATGCTTGAAGAGAAGTATTACAGAGAGATGAATATCAATAGAATTTAAAGATGGTCAACGAGTTTTGAGTTCGTCTATCTTTAAGTCGTAGTCCAGTTAGTCTAATATAGTATGGAGAAATATGACCACACGATCTGAAGACATATATAAATATAGCATATGTGTTATCCCTAATCCATTAGAGTAAATATTTTAGTAGTTTAAATGGGCTTCACTTCATAAGAAAAATAGTGGAAATGGAGTGATAGAAGTATAATTTAAATAAAAAAAACAGATTTTCACATAATTGATTGAATATGAATGGGATTAAGCTTTATGTTATAATTCTTTCATTGCTTTGTTTGTTTTTCTAAAAAAGAATTTATTAATTTTTTTATGTTTGAAATATACCATAATTTCAAATTTGTGTTTCTGGGATTTAAAAGTTCAAAATAAGGTAGCTTAGCGATCCAATATTTTGATATATCATTTTTATCCAATATCTGAATTTTACAATACATACACAATATATAAAAGTTAAACATAATTTTCATGGTAAAGGGTTTTTAAATTCCAGGTCTTGAGCTATTCATTACCCATGAAACCACCTTCATCCAGCTGGAACTCTAACTATCCAGAATCACCAGAATCTGATGAAAAAGAAAAAAATAAGACACCTAGTAAACCTAAATCAAAAATTAATAATAAAAGTAGAAGAGAGAGACGGTCCCACCATAGCTCAAAGTATCCCACTGTGGTTAACATCGAAGACTCTAGCGAAGAGAATGGAAAAGCAAACCAATGTCTGCTGCCTTCTCAATATCTTGACTCTTCACCTCACAGACTTTTCACACCTTTCTCGTTGGCTCGAAAGTCTAGTCAGAGTGAATCATTTTTCGTACAACAAATGAAAGAACTGGTTAATGACATAGTCAGTGACTTGGACGCTACTCAGCCTATCCCTGACAAGATGACTCTAGAGAAACTAACCCTTGCAGTTGAACTGTGTCGTGATATGAATATGGAAGATCTTAAAAAGGCAAGTGCTTATTTCATTGAAGGCGTGAGTCCAATTAAGAAAATTCATCTAGTCGAAAGGTGAGTTCAGTCATATACTATTAATTAATATATTTTTATATGATTAGGATAGGTATAAGATGTATTATTTGAAATTTATTTGTCTAATCAAGAATAAAGTATATTTATATACAATTTTCAAATTAGTAAAAGTAATATTCTAAAAATGTATCAAAAGTTTGGAGTGTAGTGGTGTTTCAAAAAAAGTTAGTCTTGGATAAAGAATCAAGCCATTTACATTAATTTGTATAGTGTCCGTTTTATGCGTTATTAACAATGAAAATTTAAGGCAAAATTTAATATTAAAATGCATGGAGGTCTTCTAAAACAGTCATCTTGATTGATAATTTCAATAAATAAAGCTATACCCTATAATTATTACCATTTAATCATGCTTATTATAATTTACTTTATTGTTATTTATGGCATTGTGGCCATTTGACTCATATTTGGTTGCAAGTGAAACTTCCCCTGATTTCCTGGCTTTGCATTTATTGATGTTTAACTTGAAGTAAAACTGTATGTGATATCGTGATATCGTGATTTTGTGATCTGTAGCTTGTGTCAAGTAGAACTGTATATGACATTGTTTTCATTGAATATATTGTTGTTTCAAGCAAAACTATGCGTGACATCATTGTTATGTGTGGCACCGAAGCTTCATTTACTATATTGAAGCTATGGATTGAACAGAAGAAGTTGGAAGGTGAAAGTGCTGCCAGCGCAATAGCATCAGCTCCAGCACATTTCAGGTCACCAACCCCTGAGCTCATCCACATGTTTTATGTAAGAGCACGTTACAAAGATAACACTAATAAATATTTCTTGAAATTAGTGCCAAAGTATTAGATTCATATCCAGCAGACTTATGATCAAATCTTGACAGGATGATAAAGGGTATTTTCTATAGTAGTGATTTAGAACCTCCAAGAAGGCACATTCAGTCCAATTTTTAAAAGTAAGCTTCTTTACTAAGTCTTGGATACTGACAGAAAAATAAACTTCAAATCTCCAAAAGATAGTACACTAAAAAAATACTTGTTACTATATTTATACAATTTAAAGTTTCTGCACTTCACATTGACCTTTAATTAAATACTTAATAAACACTTGACGTTGACCTTTAATTCAAGACCTATATCAATGTCGATTACATAATGTATAAAATTAAATTGATGGTTTATATAAGAAGTCGGCAACACTTTAGGGCCCCTATCGAATTACAAACCTATCAAAGGTCCCACGGTCACCCATAATTTCTTAGCTTTAATTTTTCTGGTCCATGTCTCTTAAATTTATTCTTTCCTCAGTAATTAATTACATTCCTGTCTAGAAAAATTATATAATAAATAAAATATTTATTCTAAAATTGAACCACCCACTTTTTTACTATCATTATAAAGTTGCATAGTAAATATATAACTATATGAATCAGAAAAACGTGGCAACTTCTTAAGACTGACTAGTTGCCAAAGGTAGTTCATCATCAGTTTGGATTGTGACGATTTATATTTCAAATATAGCAGAATCGAGATGATTATGGACAAAATGAGCGTCCTGATATCCATCCTCAACATCATAAGGAGCTATTTAGCTTAAAATAAATCTTATAACTAGTTCTAGTTTTCCAAATTTCGCAAATCTTCATGTCTATCGGCTCTTATGCGATGGATGATTTTGTTGTATTCCTCCAGCTCGAAAATATCATAGTAAAAATAACTAATCACTCTTTTTTAAGAAAAAATATTTTATGAAAATTTGTTCTCTAAAATGTCAATTTTCCTGAAAATTTTTAAACTGCATAAATCAGGTTTAATATTTTTTGCCTTACCTTTAAGTTCCAAATTTAGTCCATTCAACTATGGTATCAATAGGAAATAAAATATATATTAGCCATCCCATTTCCTTAAGTTTTGGGTAGTAGATCATATCCATTTATTTGAGATTTTTTTATTTTGGGATGCAGCTCTTTGAATCACCGAAGGACGTTAGCTTTATTAAGACGAAAAAGATAGATGTGAAGAAGTTTCTCTCCAAACTGACAATCGAGTTCTTCTGTAAACTCTCTGAACAATATATGTTTTCAATGCCCTGGATTTATTGACAATGCTTAAACAACTCTTTATGACAATCTCCATACATAAGAATTTTCCGCAAAATGCCTGAGTGTTAATTATATACTGAAATTCAATAAATGATGGAAATGTCAATCTGTTTGACATAACAAAAGAAATACCTTTTAAATGCTTTTCAATTCAAGAGCACCATATAAGGTTATGTTGGTTAACTTTTCAATAGGGAAGATTTCCTCAAGCATGTAATTCTTAAATTTGTAATAAATATTATCTATTGTAGTATTTCCGGTTATAGTATGATTTTCAAATATTTCTCTTCCCTTTATAAACCCTTTAAGATCATTTTCAAAAAAGTTTAGATTAATTGTGCCAACAATAGCATTTGATTAGTCCATCTCCAAACTCTTATGAAAAATAATGATTCTAAATATGTATGAAGTTTTTGATTAAATCTGTGGCCATGAAATCGAATAGATATGTCACAGTGCACACTGATAGTTGGAAAGAATCAATAGAGTTAGGAAGTATATTCTCTTTATTTGAAATCAGCCAATAGTTCTACAGCAGCTTCAGTAAATGCCTTCTTCATGAACTCACTATCGGCGAAGGTTTTATTTTCTTAGCCAGCACATGTGAAACGTTCAACCAAAATATAGTAGAAGAAAACTACTAAAAATGACTTGAAAAAGGTGCAGGCTTACTCACTTTGGATCTGCTGTCAATGTCAGCGTCTAAACCTGCACTTGCATGCATATGAATTACTTCTATCTCACTTTGCTTGCTCATTAGAAACATCACCACCAAGACAGGAACACACTATCATTACCAATTAAAACCAATCAACGTTCTTTTAGTCACTATAAAATATTATGTGAAATAATTTGATATATTTTCAAGTTAAGAAGACACAAAGATCATCTGTTAATATTACGATGTAGTTTTTTACGTGACCGATTTAAAATAATACAACGATCAACCAGGTTATCACGATCGACTGGTTAGCGGCCCCTGGTTTATATAAAACCCATTAATATTGGACTGACGTTTAACTATAATAATACAAAATTAGACATGTGTTTAGTTCTTGTCAGAATGCAGTAATTTACCTTTGGCACTAAACTTCAAGTTCTTAAATATTTACTGAGGAGCAATGCAAATATATTGACATAGGTCCAATGCTCTATGTCCCATTGATCATTAATAAATAAACTTGCCGTGGATGTAGTTGGATAGAAAAACCCTTTACCTTGTTCAGGTTTTTAAAATAATTGGTAATCAAGTGGTTTGATATTGAAATGGCAAAAAGACGCATATCATTTGCGATTTTAGTTTGCGAGTGTAGCCTTGAATGAAGAGTTTTATTTGATTCTTTCTTTCTTGAGTGGATTGAATACTTTGGAAGGGACATTAGATAATTATTCGAAATCACTTTTTAACATCAGGATGTAAACATGTCACAAGTTAAAGAAAAGTATATGGTCTTATCAAATTATAAATCTTAGCTTAACGTTTAAATATAAAAGAAAAATGAAAAATCATAAACCTTTAACTTTTCAATTGTGTAAATATGTCCATATCAAACTTAAGCTATAGAATAAATCAGTTAATAAATCAATATGCAATAAGTAAACTATATTAAGGGCGTGCAAAACTTTTGCATGGATGAAGTTTAATTTCCTTCTCTTCGACTTCGAGACTAACAATAGCCGCAATATTTACGATACATTTTTAATGAAGAAGAAAAATTCGTTATATTAAGAAGAGGTGTGAGATACACACTAAATATGACATCTTACAACACATGATTACATTTTAAACGGTTAATAAACGGTATTTAAGAGCAGAAAGTGATTAAATGGTATCTATAATAATGTATAAAACAGGTAAATAAACGAAAATATCAAGTATAATATAAAATTCAATTTAAATATATTTGTATAAAAATATATATGTATAAACATAGATATATTTATAAACATACATATATGTATATACATACATACGTATATATATACATATATGTATATACATACATACGTATATAAATATACATATATACCCTGTGTGTGTATATATATGTAGGTAGTGTAAATCAATTTCTTCTAGAGCACATTTTTTAGCAATATGGCTGCCTTCGATAGTCTCGACAGGTCTTGAAATATCTCAACAGGATTGATTGTTTGTTATGTGATTGATTGACATGTGATGAATAATTGACAGGTGATTGATCTATCAGCATGTCTGAACTTGAGTGAATATATTTGAACATGTCTAGACACCAGTGAACATGTTGTAAATTATAGTTGGGAATCCCTATAACATAGAGAGTGTTGTTGAAATCAAATCTAGCTGGCAAAATAATTCAAACTAACCAACCCAGACCCCATTGTAGTAATTCCCCTAGCCTTAACTTGTAAGTTTATTGAGTTTATTCCTCTTTTCTCCCCCTTCTCTCCCTGATACAGCAGCTTTTGCGGTGGTATTACCTTTTTAATACTACTAATTTTATTTTTGATGTAAATAACCTCACATTTGAACGTGTTTAAACTGATTTGAGACTGATCATGACCGATCATAACCGATCATGTATGATCATGCATAATCATGGCTAGGCCTATCAAGACTTATCAACCTAAAATTCAAGATGGCCGTTAATCCCAGTTGGTTTATCCAAAGAGTTTAATTTTCATTCTACTGCTTTACATGTTTGAACATATATGAACATGTTGGAAATTCAAGAAGGTCGCCCCTCTACCCTTCTGTTGAAGATGGAAATTCAAGTTGGTGGATTCCACACCTATAGCACGTAACGGTGAAACCCCAATTTGTTACGGTATGACACCATTTATAGACTCCTACTGAACTGGTTTGAGCGTGTTCGATGAGTTCATTTCATTATAATTTCATACGAGCTTTTATCTCTCAGTAACCATACCACACCAGCATTTTGCCGTAGAGAAACATTTAGACATTCTTACTGAATTTGTATGAACACATCAGCAAAATACAGCAAAATACTTGTGTGATAGTGTTACAAAGAGAAAAAAGTCTATAAAATGTTAAGGAAATGAATACATCCAACATTCTCAAACAAGATTAGTAGGATTATGAAAATAGTGTCCTGCCGTAAAAAAAAATGGGGAGTTAACCACTACGGTGTCTAAGTGTGGGATCCGACATCTTGAACGATCTCCGACCGTAAGGTATAGGGGTGAGCGTATTGAATTTTCAACTTGTTCAGACATGTTCAAATATGTTCAGCAGTATTGTGGAAATGGCATTCTCTGCATGTTACATAATACTACTGAACATGTTTGAACATGTCTGATTAGGTTGGCCCCTATATTCTTCTATATTAAGAAGTTTTTTCTGCTAGCCCTTTCCCACCAACTATCTTAAATTCTAAAATGATATCTCTTATAATTAATGTGGTGTGGGGCTTGTACAAACTTGGCAACATTAAATTTTCTTCTATGCCGTAAAGAGATTGTAGCTACTACTGAACCCCCCCCCCTCATTTTTTCAGTAACCACATTCCCATTTTGAAATTTTAAAATATATAAATAAATTTTATGGTTTACTCTCTTGTGAAATATCAATTTTAAACCACACCAAAAATTAGTGTTATATATTAGTTGTATCAATTTCTAGTTATTCCCTTTCCCAGGCTTCAATTTAGAAATTTGATAATTTAAGACGTCTTTAGGATCTTCGGTAAGGTATATTGACTCACATGTCAAACTTACACTTCATATCACATTAATTTTTTTTATATTAGTTTTTAAGAATCTTGAAAGGACCCCCCTTACCTATATACTCCTTTCTAGTTTTGAAATTTAACGATCATTCCTTACTCGTTGTCTGTTGGTTATTCTACCCAACCAACAATTTTCAATCTTCTATCATACTGAAAAGCTATTTTATGTTCTAGTTTTATGAATTTTAAATACCTCATTTCACCATCTACCTTTCTAAATAGTAAGCCCAAATATCTAACATTTATTTGTTATTGGGGTAATCCCTCTTTCATACTGAAAACTTTAAATTGTCTGCCTTGTCTATTGATTGAAGGTGCTCACACCGATGCGAAGCGAACCGCGGTAGTTCAAGGAAGGTTACCAGTGTATGTAGTTCTGTGTCTCTTGAGTGTGTTTTAGTGTATATGTTCTATACATTAGTGAAATGTATACTAAGTTTGTAACTAAGTGTACTTCATCAGAAGAAGCAATATTGTTGTTACTTGCTGTAGTTGAAGATGAATATAAAATAACAAAGTAATAGGTGCATGCCATTAATAAAATAAACTGACACACGGAGAATATTTACTCACCAATTACTTTTAATTCTTTACCTATCTATTTCCGTATCCGGTTCTTCTTCTTGATGTTCTTGTAGTGTTTATTACTTAAATCGTGAAGCACGGGGTAAGTGTACACAATTTCTAGCAACTTTTCTGTGATATACATGATGATCACACACACACATACACACACATACACAGGACTACCGTTTGCAACCAAAATGACTAGCGGGACGCGGGAAAACAGTGCATGCAATGAACCACGGGTGACGACGCTGCAGTCTCGCATTCGCCAGCAAATACGCGGGATTCATTCACCATGGTTAGTGCTCATCTATATCACGCAATGATATTGTTAGTTTGCGCGAATTTCGCTCCCGTTCCAGCTCCTGCGTTGATCTGCGCAGGCCTTTATTAAAAGTCCAAAAAAAAAGTAATATAGTGAAATCCATATAGCGGATAAAATTATGACAGAAGGGTTGAAGATGAATAATTTATTTTCCAAACTTTAAACGTTTGTACTATGTTACAATCAATTGTCTTAAATATTTGTGTAGAGAAGTTATCACTCAATTTTCAAAATAAATTTTAGTTTTTAATATATTTTCAGATTAGATCTTTTTTTTTTTTGACATTGTGTGGTCTATTAGTCAGCCTACATTTCGCGTTTAGTAACACAAATTAAACCAATAAAGGATTAATATCTAGATATAATTTAAGAATTGGCTACTTTTCTCTGTGGTTAATTTTATATAGTAAAAATAACAAAGCTACTTTATAGCTTACGCGTGGGAAGAATGGGTACACCAGCCAATATGTCTTAAAACACTACGCTAAAATAGTAATGTTTTGCTTTGGAATGGTTAGGTACTGTATACATTTAACGATTCACTATATGGAGTTAAGCACAATTAAATGTATAGGTGACCTGGCACTCTAGGGGTAAGGTGTCGGACTTCCGTACTCGGGGTCCGGGGTTCAATCCTCGGTCCTGGCACAGATTTATCTGATTGCCAAACCCTTCCTTCACCTCTGACAAGACGTGTATTAATCAAAACTTGTGAATGTGTGGAATGCGAGGCCTCCACCATGGTTCAGATTTCACGTTAAACTGTAGGTCCTCCATTTCATCTCACAATCACCCTACCATTGCACATTAGCTTAAGTGCGTATAACCTGAACGGGTAGTAAGACGTAGTGATAATAATAATTATAACAATAATAATAATAATGTTAATAAAATCTATTTTTAAATTCTAGTTGATGTGTGGTTTGACTCTAACTATTGTTTACTTTCTATGCAGGAGATGATTCGAAGTTCAGCTGTCCAAGAATACCAGCAACTCCTAATTTCTTCTGTTCTGGCCTTCTCTAATCTCCTTCGAGTGGCTTGCGTCGATGACATTGTGAAACAAGCGCAATATTCTGTTCATATGATACCAAAACCATGCACAAAAGAGCACGCATCACGTTATATAAGTTTTCTGGAAGGTTATAAGAAAAAAAGCTCAACATTACGACGTGTATATATCACAGCTCTGGGAAATACTGGATTACCTGCCGTTCTTCCGTTGCTTCAAGCCATTGTAAATGATACTAAAGCATCTTCCTACCTTAGGTCATCAGCAGTATTCTCTATGAAGTATCTAGCGTTTCGTGAACCATCAAAATTGGCTACAACTCTTCTCGCAATATATCACTCTAGAGATTACCCCGTGGTTGTCCGAATATCAGCTGTTTCACTCCTGTTTTTTACGTGTCCTGAGTTAAGTGTATGGCAAAGATTAGCCATCGCCACATGGTATGAACCAAATCTTGCTCTTGTTTCATTCATCAGAAGTTCCTTGGAGACTCTAGCTCAGCTTGAGGATCCACACTACAATCAAATGTATGTATATTTTATTATTGTTTGTAAACAATTTATAAGTTAAGGTTGAATAATATTTTAACTGTGCAAATTAATTCCAGATGGTTTATTAAATTAGATACATGTACTTCTCTTCCATTAAACTTGTTTTAAGACAATCAATTATTATTTAGTATGTTTGAATTGTTTCTATATGTCTAAGTTTTTTATAGGTTTTATTCTTGCGTTGGTTGAAGGTCAAAAAATGCAGCCTCAGCCCTGTTTTTGTCGAAGCCTCTTTCCTTGGGACTCGATCACGCGTACAACCTAGTGCGAACAAGCTCCACGCTCAAACTGGAGAGCGTTGTTCTTGAGCAGTGGTCTTGGCAGCGTGGCCTGGACCTGACCACTCTTTATTATAGGCGGACCAGCAGACTAGCCGGTTTGTCACGTCTAAATATTGAGGTTAGTTTGATATAAGAACATGAATTATTTAAATCAGCTCTAAAATAATATTGAATTAAATAACTTATTCATTAAAAACGCTGAATATTTCACATAGTTTTCTTGGTTGGCTCTCTCCGCTAAGTCATGGGGTCATAGCTGATTTTTTTTTTTCATGTTGTGTTAACCTGTTTGCAGCATCATCAAACAGAGCCATCTTAAAAATTACGTATTGAAATCAAGAAATTATGTTTCATCTAACCTAATCTTGGATGCAAAATAGAGCAAATGTTTTAATACAGATGAAATTTAAACTTAGAATTTAACGATTATGTATATTTTATTGATCGATAAAATATGAAAAGGGGTTTTGGTCCCCCTTTATTTCTAGTATGTTTTATATAATATCTGTCTATACAGTTTATTGTAAATTACTAAATCAGGATAAATTTTATTTAGTTTTTTGTAAATATTTATACAAATTAACAAAGGGTTAAAGGCTAATTTAGCTCGATAAACAAATAAAAATAATAAGTACCACCAGTAATAGTTTTATAATTTAAATCATGTATTGATTAAAAATTAGAAATAATACTAGCTAGAGGTAATTTCTCATAAACTACAAGTGGGAGGGCAGAAAATGTGTTCGTTTGGAGAGGCACAATAATCTAAAATAAATTGATTCTGACGATTTCTTTAGTTTGTAAATATCTATAATTTATAAAATGATTTATTGAACATTGACACAGGAATCAAATATATATAAATATATATATATATATAAAAGAAGCTACATGAAATATTCTTGAAAATTGGTGTCCTATGTAGCACTCAAGGTTGTCCAAGCATAAATATGGTCATATACACAAAATTTCTTGCCTGTTAAAACTTTTAAGCAAACGAAATAGCACGTAGATTCAGGAGTAAGATTGTAAATAATATAACTAATATATAATATAATATATAGTAATATAATTTAATGGACATGTATATGTAAACATTTCGATAGAGAAATAGTGAGGAACAAAACAATGGAAAATTACTAAAAAAGAGTTTGTTTAGCACTGCGTCTTATTACCCATTCAAGTTATATGCATATGCACAGTACTAATTACGCTAGTGATTTAGGGATGATGAAGGTTTAATTTACAGTAAGTATACCCGTATTTGTGTGGAGGGAGGGGGGAAAAACATTTTGGAAAACCACCATCAGTACACCCGACTGGGATTTGAATCCTTATCTCCCTATAATTGGCAGTACAGTCTAACACGAGAGTGAAGCCTCAGATCATGTGGCCACCGAATCAAGTAAAATTACCACTAATGTCTCAGTTGGGATTAAAACTCTTCCCCTAGAGCTAGTACTTTACAGCGTAATACTTGAATTAACACCAAAATGAGATGGTATTAGGTTGTGTTCACATATTTTTATAAAATATAAATTATGTTAACTAGGTTCTGAAACTATATAACCCCTGTTTACCCTGAAAAGTAATAAGATCACATTGATTAGTCTTACTATGATGATGCTTAAAAGTAAGTAAGACCATAGTGTAATGAATCAATTTACCGTTCATGATAAACGAAATTTAGATTGAGTCCTGAAGCCAACAAGTTTACCTCGATTGTTCTCAGTGTGGTGAAACTAAAAACATAACATAAATTATAGCACCGCGTCTTACTACCTGTTCGGGCAGTACGCTTAAGTATTAATTATGCTAATGGGTTAGGAATTGAGAAGATAAAATTTAGAGTAGGTGAACCCACATTTGTGCGATGGAAGAGTGAAGAACAATTTAGGAAAAATCACCCCTGATTCACCCGACCAAGATTCGAACCTCGACCTCCACTACCTCAGCAGTCTAGCTCAGCACTAAACCAGCGCGTTAGCTAACTACACCACTGAGGTGGGTAACTAATAACGTAGCATCATAAGGACGTTATCTTTTTTTTTTATAGGTGACCTGGTGGTCTAGGGGTAAGGTGTCAGACTTCTGTGCTGAGGTCCGGGGTTCAATCCTCGGTCCAGGCACGGATTTGTCTGATTGCCGAACCCTTCCTTCACCTCTGACAAGACGTGTATTAATCACAACTTGTGAATGTGAGGAATGCCAGGCCCCCACCGTGGTTCGGATCCCACGTTAAACTGTAGGTCCTTCATTTCATCTCACAATCACCCTATCATTACACATTAGCGTAAGTGCGTATAAACCGAACGGGTAGTAAGTCGCGGTGATAATAATAATTATTTTATTTTATTTTATTTTATTTAGCACCACTTCTTACTACCCGTTTGGGATACAAGCTCATTATGTAATCAATAAGGTAACCCTTTTAGAGTAGATGAAGTGTTCGTGTAGATTTTATATATAAATATTTCTTAAGAGATTATAAATAGCTCAATTAATATAGCACACATTCTGTAAAATACTGGTTGCATCTGCCAAGTCTCTGATGACAAAGAACAGCGAAAAGTACTAGTGTGAAATAATTTAAATATAAGTAGTCTGTGAGCAAACAATTATAGAGTTTAACGGAGAGTAAATATTTCCAAAACTAGTCCCAAAAAAACCTTGATAAGAGTAGTCAATGACCAAATTTGTATTGAAATATTTGTTGAGTATATACATTGGTAGCAGATAAGTATAGCCAAACCTCTATAAAAGAAATTTTGGATAAAATGCGACGAAAATAATATTTGATTAGGGCATTTTTTTTTTAAGTGAGCACACATACTAGTAAAATTGCCGTAGATAATGTAAAACCTAGTCTAAAACACAAAATAATTATAAAATATAAGTTTATTTTTTCACTTAATTATATGTTTAAGTAGAACTTTTGAATATAGCAAAAATACAAACGTCTCTTTTAAAATGTTCATGTTAATATATGACTAAATAAATGGTACGGCACACCGCACAGACTTTCTCTCTCTTTCTATAAACTCGTAAGATTTCTGAACGGAATAATGTACATTGTATCATCACCACTCCACATAAGAACACGCATAAAATAATCTACAATGATATATAATCAATGAGAAAAGAGGCGCATCTTTGTCCACCTAAAAGCATTTCAAACAGTTTAAAGTCTTCCACAAGGATCAACACTTCGTATTAAAATTTTAATTGCTGGTTAAAATTTTAACATTTTATAAGGTGTTGCAGATCTTCAAGTCATCGCATTGATATTTAATTATTCATTTATACATTTTGACCAATAAAAAATGTAAATATTGACTATTGAGTCTAAAATGGAGATAGATCATTGCTATGCAAACATTTCTCCTAAGAGCTTTAAGGAAAAATAACATACTTTTTTTAGATACTTACTTATATTTAATTACTCTATGGCATTGGAGAATTATTGCGTTAAGACTTAAGTAGTATATCTTTACAACTAAAGCTCACAAAACTGTATTAATATATTTGCAAATATCTCAGAAACTGTTGCTTTTATAAAAATATATGTAAAATAAAAGTTTTTAATTTCTAATAGTCCTACAATTTTGCAATGATAAGTTGTTTAGTTTCTCAAATAGTTGTGGAGATACGGGAACTAACGCTTCTGTAAAGTACCCTAAAAATCATTTTCATAGGAAAATGAAAATAGCCAGTTTATTTATGATCTTAATCAACGCCTAGATACGAATTTTAATCAAAATCGTTTGAGCAGATTTTGAGAAAGCCAATTTTTTCTCTTTTCGCCCTTCAGTAAACTACCCTTAATTTCAAGTTTTTTTAGATAAACAGACATACGGCATTGCAAAGACTATTTCTTAGGGTTGTGGGGGTCATGAGACGACGATATCCATCAACATTTCAGGTTAGTTTTTTTTTTACGGTCGCAATACTTAAACTTTAATGTCCAAAAAGTTAAAACATTCATATAATTGCGTATAGATTGAAAGTTATTGATTTTATAAAAATATGTTTCGGATAAAATACATGTATTATAAATATATATACATATTTGTAATGCTAAGTAATTTCATATCTCAAATAGTTTCGGAGCTATTATAAAAAATGTTAATTAGCGCTTCAGACCTGAGCCCTTAAAGCCATTTTGCCGAGATATTGAGGGTAGCTATTTTGTTTAGAATCTTTATTAATGTTTATAAATGAAATTTAATCAAAATCGTTAGATCCAATTTTGAGAAAATCGACTTTTTCTCTTTTTGCCCTTCAGTAAACTACCCTTAATTTTAAGCTTTAATAGAATCACAGACAGACGGCATTGCAAAGACTATTTTTCAGGGTTCGGGGGGTCATGAGACGTCGACATCCATCAACATTTCAGGTTAGTTTTTTTTACGGTCGCAATACTTAAGCTTTAATGTCCAAAAAGTTAAAAATATATATATAATTGCGTATAGATTGAAAATTATTGATTTTATAAAAATATGTTCCGGATAAAATATTTGTATTATAAATATATATACATATTTGTAATGCTAAGTAATTTCATATCTCAAAAAGTTTCGGAGCTATTATAAAAAATGTTAATTTACGCATCAGACCGGAGCCCTTAAAGCCATTTTGCCGAAATATTGAGAGTAGCCATTTTGTTTGGAATATTTATTAATGTTCATAAATGAAATTTAATCAAAATTGTTAGAGCCGATTATGAGGAAATCTACTTTTTCTATTTTTTCCCTTCTGTAAACTACCCCTAATTTTAGGGGTAGATATCCAATTCCAAAAACCCCTCGGGGCAACCCTATGAAAACCCAAGATATCAAGTTTTAGCTCAATCGGTAAAATAGTTTAGGCTCCAGTTGGAGGTACAGACAGACAGACAGACAGACAGACGGAAATTCAAAAACCACTTTTTCGGATTCAGGAAGTCATGAAACGTCAAGATTCATCAAAATCTCGAGTTCGATTTTTTTGACGATCACCATACTTTCTCTACCTGTAAGTTAAAGAGAAAGTAAAAATAACAACACCAAAAGAGCATTTATAAATGGTATAGTAATTGCCACTTTATTTATACTACGAGATGTAAACTTTTTTAAATATAATCATCAACTGGGGCATTAGGGGTTTTAACTTTGCTTTATATTGTATAAAAGTATGCTTATTTGCTTCAATCAGCTGGGGTAAATATTTTAAAGGGAAGACCAGAATCTAATTTGTATTGGGGTGTAATTATCACGTTTATCGGAATTCTCTAAGTGTCTGGGCATAAAAGCTATCTCGAGAACAGCAATCAAGATTATTTATGGCTAAATGTTCACCTTTATAAGCTTGTATGTGTTCAAGTCCTATATAAATACTTTATTTCAACACTTGGGATTATGGAAGTATATGATTTAGCATATTATTGAGGGTAAGAATTGGTTATTTAGATTAATATAATTGAGAGACATAAGTTACAATTAAAAAAACATATTTTTGGAAGACTCCCATAGAGGGGTTTATATAATCATCATGTATTCAAATGTTTCAGACTGAACTTAATATAGCCAATACGGATAGCTTTTTGACCGTCCTTCAAGAGGTGGTTTTTCCTTCAGATGATATTACACAGACACGTCCACCAATCCGAGACTTAAAAAAATCAACTAAATGGATACATGATACTTTAAAGATAGCTCCAAGATTACTTCCTCACCTTGAGGGAGATTTACATGTCAAATTGAACCACTTGCAAGAGAGAATACTTCCGTTTGACAAGAAACTCCAGGTTGACCTGGCTAGAGGTACGTTACTTCACTTCATATATGAATAATATTCGCTATAAGCCATTATATATTTACAGAAAACTTACTCAGTCGACAGTGAGAAGTAAAATATCAATCAATTTTAGAATTGCATAGACTACAAGGAAGAAATAGAGTAAATACTAAATAGACATAATAATGTCTGACGAGGAATTGAAATCCAGACTATAATGGATAGCATGTTACATATTTATTGGCTGAGAGCATGAAGAATATTGTAAAGTTATCAACTATAAATCGACAGTATTTAAGAGTTATACTGGAGTTTGAATAAGGGAAAATCTAGTAACCTAAATGATACAGATTAACAATTATTTGTACCTACTTACGTTAACTTCTGCCCACCCTTAGGGAATTTTGACAGGATGGTCTATTTTAAGGAAGGAAATGTCAGATAGGAGCGTTGAAAATAGTCAGACCTTGAGTTTTGATAATGTTATTATAAACTATAGTATTGTATATAGTGTGGTGGTGTCAGTCGAAATTGTATAAGTTCTAACAGAGTTTTTAGACAAAGCCAGTAGCTTTTTAGCAAACAGTCTCTCTAACTCGTTTAAACAGGTGATACATCAAACCGGGATCAGGATCGTACTGCCACTGACACGTCCTGCCAAAACGTCCCACCAACCCCAATTTCTCTAGTTTCATCCCTTCTTATTGTTTAAATGTGTGTCTTCTTATCAACGTTTTTGCTAAGTTTATAACTATACACACGTTAAGATAATTGTTCTAATAAATGTACCATATTATTGTGGATTGTTTGTGTTTGGCTGACTCAGGCTTTCAAAACAGAAAGGGAGCACTCATCTCTTAGGTGACATTAATGTGGCCTAAATGTACTAGACACTGACACTAGCCTTTTCATACGTTCTTAAATTTATGAAGCCACTTTCTCTTCTATAAACTAAAATAAAACCCACCTCGGTGGCCTAGTTAGCTAACACGCTAGTTGTGTTGAGCTAGACTGCCGAGGACGGGGAGATAGAGTTCGAAACTCAGTCGGGTGAACTGGAGGTGGTTTTCCCTAAATGGTTTTCCACTAAACCTCTACGCAAATGCGGGTTCACTTCCTTTAAATTCAGCCCTCCCAATTCCTAATCCATTAGCATAATTAGTACTTAAGCGTATAACCCGAACGGGTAGTAAGATGTGGTGCTAAATAAATAAAAAACTAAAATAAAAGGTCTCATGCTCATCGATTTTTTTCAAATTTAAATTTTATTTTAGCACCACAATTTACTACCTGTTCAGGTTATACCTATATGTATTAATTACGCTAATAAGTTAGGGATGAGAAATGTTTGAATTTAGAGGAGGTGTACCCACATTTGCGTGGGGAAAGAATGGAAACAATTTTGGTAAAACCACCCTCGGTACACCCGGCTGGGATTTGTAATCGGCAGTCTAGTCTAATACGAAATTGACGCCTTAGTCCACGTGCCCACAGAAGCAGGTCTCATCGATTATTAATTCCCACTTGGATAAACTTTTGAGATATCTACCTACCTAAAATGTTAAGAGTAAGCTACTGATGACAAAAATTATCATGTGGTTCACTTGATTTATAATAATTATGTAATTTAATAAATAGAAACTTTGTAAATTTTGGATTGTATATATTTGCCATACATTTAAAGATTATATTTAAAAATAATGAGGTTGTACATTTTGTTCAGTTTATTTAGTTTCTTTTGGCTTCAAATCTGTGTATTTAAAACACTAAGAAATGTAGCCACCGCAAAAGAGATACTAAGTCACCAGGGGCTCCGGAAGCTCTTTGAAAGAGGGGGGTTTAACTGATAGGGGGTTCGGAGTTCCTGACCAGGTAAAATTTTAGAATCAGAATGACTTTTACAGATATTTGAAGGAGGTTTATTTTCTTTGTAATTGTGTAAAGTAACAACATATTAGGAACTTGGGTGGAGAAGAATATGTTAACTTATTTTTGGTCAACAATTAAAAATGATAGGTAGTCCCCTTCTTTAATTTAATTTAATACGTAATGATAATATTCAGTAGTTGTGGAACCTTATTTGTGTAATAATATAAATTAGCTAAAAACGGTGTTTTAAACGTCTTAGCCCCCAAGCCAAAACGGGGATCGGAAGCCCTCCTCGAGAAATTTTCTGAAATTTGGATAGCCTTCGAAGATATATAAAGTGGTCCTCCCTAGGAAAAATTTAAGAAAATTATAATCATCCAAAAGTTATTTAGAGTGTCTCTATCCCAGAATATTTTTACTTTCTCTCTATCTTACAGGTAGAGAAAGTATGGTGATCGTCAAAAAAATCGAAGTCGAGATTTTGATGAATTTTGACGTTTCATGATTTCCTGAATCCGAAAAAGTGGTTTTTGAATTTCCGTCTGTCTGTCTGTCTGTCTGTCTGTCTGTACCTCCAACTAGAGCCTAAACTATTTTACCGATTGAGCTGAAACTTTATATCTTGGGTTTTCATAGGGTTGCCCCGAGGGTTTTTGGAATTGGATATCTACCCCTAAAATTAAGGGTAGTTTACTGAAGGGCAAAAAGAGAAAAAGTCGATTTTCTCAAAATCGGCTCTAACGATTTTGATTAAATTTCATTTATGAACATAAATAAATATTCCAAACAAAATGGCTACTCTCAATATTTCGGCAAAATCGTTTTAAGGGCTCCGGTCTGATGCGTAAATTTACATTTTTTATAATAGCTCCGAAACTATTTGAGATATGAAATTACTTAGCATTACAAATATGTATATATATTTATAATACAAATATTTTATTCGAAACATATTTTTATAAAATCAATAACTTTCAATATATACGCAATTATATAAATATTTTTAACTTTTTGGGCATTAAAGCTTAAGTATTGCGACCGTAAGAAAAACTAACCTGAAATGTTGATGGATGTCGACGTCTCATGACCCCCCGAACCCTTAAAAATAGTCTTTGCAATGCCGTCTGTCTGTGTGTCTATTAAAACTTAAAATTAAGGGTAGTTTACTAAAGGGCAAAAAGAGACAAAGTCGATTTTCTCAAAATCGGCTCTAACGATTTTGATTAAATTTCATTTATGAACATACATAAATATTCCAAACAAAATGGCTACTCTCAACATTTCGGCAAAATCGTTTTAAGGGCTCCGGTCTGATGCGTAAATTTACATTTTTTATAATAGCTCCGAAACTATTTGAGATATGAAATTACTTAGCATTACAAATATGTATATATATTTATAATACAAATATTTTATTCGAAACATATTTTTATAAAATCAATAACTTTCAATATATACGCAATTATATATATATTTTTAACTTTTTGGGCATTAAAGCTTAAGTATTGCGACCGTAAGAAAAACTAACCTGAAATGTTGATGGATGTCGACGTCTCATGACCCCCCGAACCCTAAAAAATAGTCTTTGCAATGCCGTCTGTCTGTGTGTCTATTAAAACTTAAAATTAAGAGTAGTTTACTGAAGGGCAAAAAGAGAAAAAGTCGATTTTCTCAAAATCGGCTCCAACGATTTTGATTAAATTTCATTTATAAACATTAATAAATATTCCAAACAAAATGGCTACCCTCAATATTTCGGCAAAATGGCTTTAAGGGCTCCAGTCTGATGCGTAAATTAACATTTTTTTAAATATCTCCGAAACTATTTGAGATATGAAATTACTTAGCATTACAAATATGTATATATATTTATAATACAGATATTTTATCCGAAACATATTTTTATAAAATCAATAACTTTCAATATATACGCAATTATATGAATTTTTTTAACTTTTTGGACATTAAAGTTTCATTATTGCGACCGTAAAAAAAAAAAAACTAACCTGAAATGTTGATGGATGTCGACGTCTCATGACCCCCCGAACCCTAAAAAATAGTCTTTGCAATGCCGTCTCTCTGTGTGTCTATAAAAACTTAAAATTAAGGGTAGTTTACTGAAGGACGAAAAGAGAAAAATTTGGTTTTCTCAAAATCTGCTTAAACGATTTTGATTAAAATTCGTATCTAGGCGTTGATTAAGATTATAAATAAACTGGCTATTTTCATTTTCCTATGAAAATGATTTTTAGGGTACATTACAGAAGCGTTAATTTCCGTATCTCCACAACTATTGGAGAAACTAAACAACTTATCATTGCAAAATTGTAGGACTATTAGAAATAAAAAACTTTTATTTGACATATATTTTTATAAAAACAGCAGTTTCTGAGATATTTGCAAATATATTAATACAATTTTGTGAGCTTTAGTTGTAAACATATACTACTTAAGTCTTAACGCAATAATACTCCAATGCCATAGAGTAATTAAATATAAGTAAGTATCTAAAAAAAGTATGTTATTTTTCCTTAAATCTCTTAGGAGAAATGTTTGCATAGCAATGATCTATCTCCATTTTAGACTCAATAGTCAATATTTACATTTTTTATTGGTCAAAATGTATAAATGAATAATTAAATATCAATGCGATGACTTGAAGATCTGCAACACCTTATAAAATGTTAAAATTTTAACCAGAAATCGAAATTTTAATACGAAGTGTTGACCCTTGTGGAAGACATTAAACTGTCTGAAATGCTCTTAGGTGGACAAAGATGCGCCTCTTTTCTCATTGATTCTATATCATTGTATATTATTTTATGCGTGTTCTTATGTGGAGTGGTGATGATACAATGTACATTATTCCGTTCAGAAATCTTACGAGTTCATAGAAAGAGAGAGAAAGTCTGTGCGGTCTGCCGTACCATTTATTTTTCCTTAAATCTCTTAGGAGAAATGTTTGCATAGCAATGATCTATCTCCATTTTAGACTCAATAGTCAATATTTACATTTTTTATTGGTCAAAATGTATAAATGAATAATTAAATATCAATGCGATGACTTGAAGATCTGCAACACCTTATAAAATGTTAAAATTTTAACCAGAAATCGAAATTTTAATACGAAGGTTGACCCTTGTGGAAGACATTAAACTGTTGGAAATGCTCTTATGTGGACAAATATGCGCCTCTTTTCTCATTGATTCTATATCATTGTATATTATTTTATGCGTGTTCTTATGTGGAGTGGTGATGATACAATGTACATTATTCCGTTCAGAAATCTTAGGAGTTTATAGAAAGAGAGAGAAAGTCTGTGCGGTGTGCCGTACCATTTATTTAAATTTGAAGTTTTCTAGAAGTTATCTTTTGAATATTTAACGCCTCTAAATGCTGTTTAAAGTAGTCTTCCCTCAAAATAATTTTGAAAAACAAAAATAAAATATACAATCTCACTAACAACATCCTATGATATGGTATTAGAAGTGATCTTTGAACTATCATCCTCAATCTTAATTCTCTGTGTGATCATACACTAATTAGTCCTTTCAGCTTTCACTTCTAAACCTATTTCCTTAAAAGTCTCTGATAAGATATCTGCATGTCTTGCTACACCTTTCTTACTATTGCCAAACAAAGTTAAATCATCTGCATATTCTATTAGCTGCATTGTACCGTTTAGTGTCAACTCTTCCCTACTTTCTTGCATTAACCTGAATATCATACTTTAAGGCCAGATTAAAAAGTAACGGGGAAAATGCATCTCCTTGTTTCAATAGATTATGTATTTCAAAAGTATCTGATAATTGACATCCAATCCGTATCCTGCCATCCGTATGTATAAAATTTACCCCAATAAATTTGACCAGTTTTTTTTTAAGTATCCCAAACTTAACTAAACTTAATTTATTTATTTTAATTGAAACTTAGGCCATTTTAAATTCTATGTATGATTGATGAACCCTCATGTTTTATTCCTACTTTTTTTTAAATATTCCAAGTAGTAAAAATCGGATCCGTTGATCCAATTCATTTAAGTCCTCACCAATATTCCCCAAATATTTATTCTGCATATGGCATCAATAATCTCATTAAAACTATTTGAATAAAATTGTATAGCATGTTGGTAATAGTGAGGTACCTCTACAGTCATAACACACTATTTCTACCCCCGTTTTGAAAATGGGTATAAGCTTCCATTCCTGTATAACCTCATGGTTCAATTTATATGGGATATAGCAAATTGTAAATTTGTATTACTAAAGTTAGTTACTATATTTTTGTGAGGAAAATATAAACTGAAAATTTAGGTAATTTCTATTTTCTATTAAATTAATTATAAATTTATATCTTCATTACTTAAAATTATCAAACTGACGGTAAATCTGTATGTTTTTAAAAATTGGTTTTAAATTTACTTATGAAATATTGGGGAAGAGGGCCTCAATATAGTAAAAGCTCCCCAAGATAATAATAGGGGGCTCAAGACCCAGCACACCCTGTTCTGGAGCCCCTGGATCAGTGAGATGGAGGATATGAAGTAATTTAGATTTTTAACCCATTTCTGAATTGTTCAGAATTTTAAAAATAAATGGTACGGAACTGCTCACGGACTTTACCGCCTCTTTGGTAAAAATTGATATATCTACTCAAAGTTCGTAATATATGTGAGAAGAAATAATATACACTAGCTAACCCGAGCAAAAATTGTGCTATACTTACGTAAAACTATTTTTACTCCTAGCTTTAAATTTTATAATTTTATTTTTAAAGAATTAAAGTCCTCATTTGTGTATTTGGACCAATAAAATTATTGATATTGGTTCCACAAGGGTCAACACTTCATATTAAAATTTCAACTTCTGGTTAAATGTTTCGACATTTTATTAGGATTTGCACATCTTATGGTTATCTCATTGTTATTAAATTCTTCATTTATAAATTTTGACCAATTAAATAGGTAAGTATTGACTATTGAATCTAAAATGATAGAGATTGATGTTCATATATTTCCCCTGAGAGTTTAAAGGAAAAATAAAATCAATTTTTTATAAGACTTACTTATTTGCTTACTCTATGGCATTAGAGAATTATTGCGTTAAAACTTAAGCAGTATCTCTCTACAACTGAAGCTCATAAAATTGTATTAGTAAATTTGAGAATATCCCCGAAACTCTTGGTTTTATTAAGATCTATTTCAAATAAGTGTTATTTATTTTTAATAGTACTACAATTTTGCAATGGTAAGTTATTAAGTGTCTCAAATAGTTGCGGAGAATGGAAAGTTCCACTTCTGTAAAGTAATCTAAAAGTCAATTTCATAGGAGAATGAAAATAGCAATTTTGTTTGTAATCTTAATCAAAGCCCACATACGAATATTAATCAAAATCTTTAGAGCGGATTTTGAGAAAATCGATTTTTTGTCTTTTCGCCTTTTATTAAACTACTCTCACTTTTAGGGTTAAACAGACACACAGACAGACGGCATTGCAAAAACCACTTTTAGGGTTTGGGGGGTTATGAAACGTCGACATCCATCAACATTTCGGCTTAGATTTTTTTGTCGGTCGCAATACTTTACTTTTAGAAATCATAACGTTAAAAAAATATATATATTTGCGTTAAGCTTAAAAATTATTGGTTTTATAAAACTATGTTTAAAATACAATATTTGTATCATAAATAGACCTGCATATTTGCAATGATAAGTAATTTCATTTTTCAAATAGTTACGGATATATGATAAAAAATGAGAATTTACGCATCAGACCGGAACCCTAAAGTCATTTTGCTGAAAAAATGAGATTAGCGATTTTCTTTATAATATTGATAAATGCTTGGAAATGAAATTTAATAAAATCGTTAGAACCGATTTATCCAATTTCAAAAACCACTCAGGGAAACATTATGAATACTCTAGATACCAAGTTTTAGCCCGCTCGGTAAAATAGTTTAGGCTCTACTCCAAGGAACAGATAGACAGAAGGACCGACAGACGGATATTCAAAAACAATTTTTTCGTTTACGGGGAGTCATGAAACGTCGAAAATCATCAAAATATCGAGCTCATTTTTTTTGACGATCACAATAATTTATCTACCTGTAAGACAGCGAGAAAGTAAAAATAGTGAATTTACACATCATACCGGAACCCTTAAAGTCATTTTGACGAAAAATTGAGAGAAGCCATTTTGTTTGTAATATTGATCAATGCTTTGAAATAAAATTTAATCAAAATCGGCTCTAACGATTTTGATAAAATCGATTTTTTTCTCTTTCATCTTTAAGGAAACTACCCATAATCTAAGGGTTGGATATCCATTTCCAAAAATTCCTCGGGGCAATTCTAAGAAAACCCTAGATACCAGATTTTAGCCCAATCGGTAAAATAGTTTAGACTCTACTTCGAGGTAAAGACAGACAGACGGCAATGCAAAAACCACCTTTTCGCCATTCGGGTGGTCATGAAAGGTCGAAATTCATTAAAATCTCAATTTCGATTTTTTTTTGACGATCACAATACTTTCTCTCCCTGTATGGTAACGAGAATGTAAAAAGTCAAGTATGAAAAGAATTTTTTGCTAGTCTGCGACCTTGAAAGCCTCGTAGCTATAAAGGTGGGCGCTTCAAAACTAATATTTTTAAGGTGTGTAAAGGTTATTTTTAATATGTAAATTTAAGCTGCAGCGAAGCTTAAAACATAGGAATACAGTGGAAGCCTAAGTCAAAGATAACGTTATTTTCATTAAATTTGGTTTCGATTTCTTCCTCGTAAGCTATTCTATCGATTCAGCAGTTTTAAAATAAAGACTAAATAACCTATGCATTTTTCTAAAATTAAAAATGAGGGAGTAAATTCATTACAAATATTTCCAACTAAATAGACTATCAATAAATAAATATTGCATACGTGTGCTTTGAATCGAATGCAAGCAAACGGGGGCGGCCGTTAATTCATCACCGTGAAATAGGAAACCCACATTTCACCGATGATAATTTTACCGCCATGTCAGGAATCAAGTCCGGAACACTTTATCTCAGTTGACCAACTGAGCTAAGGTGTCAAACAACAATCCAATTAATATGTTGATCGTGCATTGTGTTGTTTATTAAAGTTAAATTATGCATTTGGACTTTTTAATATGTATGTACAGTACATTACGTAAGTATTATAATTAGTTTTAATCACTGTATACTTAATATTTTAGCTATTTATTGATAACAGAATAAAACACATTTAAATTGCGTTTAATTTGGTTTTCTAATCATTTGCAGCCGGTCGTAAGCTAGTGGAGAAGATGAAACAAGGACTTGACTTCCACTTCCAAAAGATTGATCAAAGTCAATTTGTTATGTCAACAACTACAGAATTAGGCTTTCCAATGACCTTTCAAATATCTGTTCCCTGGGTAATCCAAATGGTTGGTCAGACTAATCTGAGTCAAGACAATATGCAATTTGGTTTGGACATCTCAATAATGTAAGTTGCAACAGCATGTTGAAATTCCAAAATAAAATTTTAACATTTTCTTCAATCTGTACTTTTATAAATGATCGTATTATTTTTTTCTTAACATTTAAAATTAACCATCGTAATGTTAGAAATTGTTGGTAAGGTAATCTTCAGACTTACAGTTTCATTCTTTGGTTTAGGGAGGTTTAGCATGATCATTAACAGCAAGTTGTTCTAATATATTGAAACTTGTAGTTGCAATAAACGTCATGTAGATTAGTTTTTCATCCAAGCTTAGCTGTAGAAAACCTAAGGGGAGTGTTGGTCGAGACCACACTTAATGTTTTTAATAATATTCACCCCTTCAATTTGAATCTGAATATATTTGAATATACTCAACTTCAATGTAGTTGTCTACTAAACACTTATTTACTCATCCAAGCTATGTTTGTGTTAAATTTGTAAATAGTTCGTTAGATATTACAGTTCTTTTTCGGTATGTCTATTAAACAGCCTTTGAGTTGACATAATTTATTTTGTCTCATTTGTGCAAACACAGTTTTCAGTTAGTTGTGACAACACTTAATATTATGAGCCAGTAATCATATGATTTTAGCCTACACAAAAGTGAAATACCAGCTCTTTTGTGCACAGTTATTATTATTATTATTATTAGCACCGCGTCTTACTACCCGTTCGGGTTATACGCACTTACGCTAATGTGTGATGGTAGGGTGATTGTGAGATGAAATGAAGGACCTACAGTTTAACGTGGGATCTGAACCACGGTGGAGGCCTGGCATTCCTCACATTCACAAGTTGTGATTAATACACGTCTTGTCAGAGGTGAAGGAAGGGTTTGGCAATCAGATAAATCTGTGCCGGAGCTGAGGATTGAACCCCGGACCCCCAGCACAGAAGTCTGACACCTTAACCCTAGACCACCAGGTCACCAGTTTTTGTGCACAGTTAATAAATTATAGTGTTCAACCACAAAGATCCAAGTACCACTAAGATCAAATTGAATAAATTGTGTTTGGAGTAAATGCTTCACTATATATTCTTATTTATTTATATAATATAATCAATTACTTAAACTTATTTTAAAAAGTGTTGTTTTTTAATATATCACATAGACGAGGTACATAGTTTGTAGATATTTGATTTTAAAAATTCCACTATGTTGAGTGTTGCAAATTTCAAAAATAAACTCAACTATTTTTGTAATATCAGCCATAGAACACAGACCTATAGAAATGCCACCTGGCTAATTATTGTTTATAATAGTGAGATTAAAGTAATATGAACAAAAATAATTTTAAAAGAATTTCGACAATTTTGGTAATATCAGGCATAGCACACAGACCTATGGAAATGCCACCTGGCTAATTATTGTTTATAATAGTGAGATTAAAGTAATATGAACAAAAATAATTTTAAAAGAATTTCGACAATTTTGGTAATATCAGGCATAGCACACAGACCTATAGAAATGCCACCTGGCTAATTATTGTTTATAATAGTGAGATTAAAGTAATAAGAACAAAAATAATTTTAAAAGAATTTCGACAAATTTGGTTCCTAAAATTATTACCTTTTCACTTAAATCATGTCATCATCATAACTATCAACATCATCAGTGTTTTTTGTCATAAAATAAATTATTATAAAATCGTCTCGTATCTTCCGGAATAAGATGGGGGATATATTTAATATCTGATTGCTTAGGACATGATATTGATTTGCCATGAAGCCGAAGAGAAATAAGATTCCCCATCGCACCATATACTCTTTTACTAATGCCCACTTTAGAGTAGTTTACAGCAACATTATTCATTTTCATATATAAAATGAAAGGCTTCTCTTTAACTAGTTTTATTTATCATACATAATCCAGTTTATTTTATGGCCAGTACTATCAACTTTGCAGTTTACTGTCAACTTTTAAAGTGTATAATAATACTCATCTGAGTTACATCATTCATAGCCCAGTTTGTGGAAAGATTAGCCAATGTTTCTACAGGGTGTCGAGAGAAAGTAAAAACAAAACAAATATAATTTCTAAATATATATTGGAATAGTTAACAGTAAATCAAAAGTTAAGCAATAATTTTAAATATTTGGAAAGCTAGATAATTTGGTTTTGCGAATAGCTAGAACCATTTTAAAAAATTTCAGTGAAAAATAATATATTCGAAATATTACAAATTAAAGCCATGACACCAATCTGAGAAATGTGTTATACAAGTTGTGAATTCACAGTAAATATTCACAATATTTTGCTTTCTCAAAGATTTATATAAGTAAAATTAGGTTAATGATCCGAACGTAAGTTTCTACAGTCAATTATCAATGTCCATTAATGTGATCCTCTACTGCAGACTGCATACTTGTCTAATTCATGTATGATAGTTAATTAAAGCAAACGTTTAATTAGGTTATACTCATTAAGCTTTACCTTAATTTTTTTTAGCACCGCACCACTGTTCAGGTTATACGCCTATGATCTAATTGCACTGGTAGGTTAGGGATTAGAAAGGCTTAATTTAGAGGATGTGCACAAGTTTTGCTTGTTCATAAATATAAAATATCAGAAATAAACAACAATACATAAAATTAATACACATTTTTCTTGCGATCTTTAGCAGAAGAAAAGAACAATAGGATATTAACATCTGTCTTTATGGTCATGTTCAGTCATGTCACGTTTGACTGAAAGTGTAGGAAAATTATTTTTTATGTTTAAATATGCCCATTGTTTTTATTTATGAGACCTGGCTTCGAATATGATATCAAGACTTTTGTAATGTTTTTCTTCTACCGTACATTTTAATTATATGTACTTGGATACTGTAAGAGTATTAATGCATTTCTAAGTTGTATGGAAATGCTGATTGTAAGATCAAGCCAAAGTTAAATATTTTTGATTATTTGGTCGTAACATTAATTCATTTAATAATGGTGGTTTTAAATTAAATAATCTTTACAACAAGGTTAAGACGATACTTAGTTTTAATAAAGTCTTCGGTGAAGAGAGTTAAATAAATCTGGTGTTAAACCAACATCAAATACCAGGGTTGAGGCCCTGCTGGAATCCTCCCACAATATATCTCCTTAAAGGAGAATCTCTTTTTTATCCACGTCTGTGGTTGCATGGTCTTAGGCATAAATCTCACAACAAACTAATCACTATTAATGTAGTGTTGGGGGCTCTAATTTATGTGCGGATGAAGAGAGGGTGGATCTTTTCATAATGGTTTGCCACTCTCCTACACAAATGTGGGTGCATTTCTTCTAACTTAAACCATCTCTATCCTTACCCGATTTTTAAGGATATGTGGATATCCCAGACCAATAGTAAGATGTAGTGTAGTTAAAAAAACTTATATTTGAATGGCTCTGCTGTACACTTGAAGTAAATTATTAGATACAATGTCACAGGTATATCCTATTGAAAGGCAAAATACACTAAAACTCTAAACGAATGTATTTTCTTTTTTCTTATTTTTAGCATCGCGTCTTACTACTCGTTCGAGTTATACGCTTATGTACTAATTACGCTAATGGTTTAAGGATTAGGAAGGTTATATTAATAAGAAGTATACCCACATTTGCGTTGAGATAGAATGGAAAACAATTTTGGAAAAACCACCCTCAGTATACCCATATGAGATTTGAACCTCTATCTCCTCGTCATCGGCAGTCTATTCTACTGCAAGAATAGCGCGTTAGACTACGTGGCCACCGAAGTTGGTAACAAATGTATCAATTTAGTATTGATGTACACGCTAATCTAACTTTATTTGACAGGGGCTCTTCCCAACTGATCGCAGACGTCAGCTTTTATACGGAATGGGACAACACTGTCCATTTGGCAGCTTCTTATGGAGTCCATTTCATGCAGGTCCCATCATTTCAAATGAATGCTAGATTGGACAAACCAAAATCTAATTTATTTGTGGACTTAAATTTGAAAACACAAGAACATGAAATTTTGTGATTGCACGTCATAAAATTCAAACGTTCACTTCTCAACATAGTCCACTAGTACTATATCCAGTCAGTCTTTCCAAAAGTCGAAGTTTTCTCAACTGATGGATTCACAAAAGGTATTTAATTTTATTTTAAAATTCATTTATTTAAGGATATTATACTATATTTCTTATCGAATAAAATAAATACAAGAAAATATTACTTTTATGTTCCTGTATAAAATATTAGAGCCTAGCTCATTTAAAACTTCAAATATATTTTATTATTAATTTCAAACGATCTTGAAGTTTTAACTGACCTAGTATTAATGGATATATATATATATAATTTTCAATCTAATAATGTGTAGTAAATTATTTGTGCATGTGGTTTCACTATTTATTTTCATATTTGATGTAATTATAAATTGTGAAGAATTTTATTGAGATGGGTGTATAGTAAACTTTAAAGGTGTATGAACCTTCATCAGTGTCGATATACTTTTTGTTTAGTCTTTATTTCTTTATATTTTATGATTTTAATATAAATTTCATTATTGGTTACTAAATTAAATATTTCTTATAATAATTCATTATTAATTTATATAATTATCACATTTTTCTGTCTACCATCCTTTTTCATTAATTTAGTTTTGGAAGGGTGGTACATTTTGCTATCTTTTGTTTTTACGCCGTTTTCTTTTTAGTTCGCAAAGTGTTTTTCTCTAAGTTAGACGTGAGTCCCCCGCGGCTCACAACTCTTGTCACTACCATTCAGTATAACTTATTTTAATAATAATAGCCCATCTTTCTCTGACATAATTATGTGTGTGTGAAGTGAACATCAAATAAAAACGTGTGGTTAATCAAGTTCATAATCACAACCCCAGGTAGGTTTACTTGGGTCACTGTCATCGGATCTTCAGCAGCAGGTAGGATCAAATACGTCTACTTACGCACACACTAAAATAAATAATTCTTTCTCTCAATCAAATTAAAAACACTTTTAATAGTGTTTCTTCTTACAAAATATTTTGAAGTTATTCTACATTATATTTAGGGCTGATCTTATGACTACCGGATAAGTATGGCAATCGGGAGGTTAAAGATAGCGACCAGATAAAGGTTATCAGCCACTTTAATATTTTACACGCATTATGAACTGAATGTATCTGCCAGATAAATATTTGTAGTATAAATATACTTTTATAAATAAAATGCAATGTTGGTACTGTTTTTACTGGTGCGTGAATGCGTATAAGCCCTGCTGCTATCGCTACAATCTAGCTAGTGGCTACAACCAACACTCAATATTTTTAAAATAATGGCGGCTAAACAACTGTGAGGAAACAAATGGCGTCACGCGGGCGCAGAAGGCTAGGTTGGTTTGCAACTAGTAATTTTGATATCCACCAAAATGGGTCATAAGTTTGGTACAATGTTTACAAAATCTCATTTATTGTACTCACATTTAAATATTTGTTCTCAAATAACTATAACTCTACATATAGCTTGTCAGTTTTTATAAAAGTGTCAATTAAATGTTCTAATTTTATATACAGTTAGAGCCTGGGCCTGTACCTACTAAACCTGTGAACCAAGATTTTTTACCTAAAAACAGATTCTGGTAGGTGAACCCTCATGAAAAACAACGCGTCAAAATGGCAACACCCATTTAAACATTCAGATAGAAGCTATCAAGTACTTAAAACTCCCGATAAAAATGTGATGGATAAATACATTTTATCTGGCAGATAAACGTTAACTGGCAGTCTTAAGAAGCAGTTTTAACTCATCAGCCAGATTAATATTTATCCAGGATTCATAAGACGGCTCTTAGTTAAAGATAAATCCTGTTTACTATCACGATTACTATGGCACTAATGTTTATTCATATTCAGTTTCTTATCTTATTGTGTGTTTAATGAAATCGCCTATTTACAATAAGGAAAGTAATAGAGATTTTAACTGAGCATTTCTTTTGACTTTTATTTAATTAAGTAAAACAATAAGCGTTTATATTGGCATTGGTTGAACCCTCCTTAGCTACCCAAATAAAATAGAAGGCTCACATAATTACAAGAATAAATCATTGACACAATCAGAGTGAGTAGCTTGAGTAATTGTTTCAAATGTCTGAGCACAAACACCTGAAACTCAGAGCACGCAACTCAACTAGTTGAGGGAATGATTGCTAGACGGCCGTCCTAAAAAACATATAAGTTCAAAAGAAAACACAGGATAAATAAACACATAAAACTACAAACAAATATCCTAAGGGTATGCTCACTATTTATAAAGTTAAGGAAAAAAACAGTAAATGAGTTTTTGATATTTATTCATAGAAAATGTAATTAAAGATATGTAGGTATTTTAACAAAAGAACCGTATGATGGTATAGTAAACCAATTAATATGATAGTTGTAGGATTATGCAAATATATAATATGTATAATGAATATGAAAGGACTAATTTCAAGACATTACCAACGTTTAAATCGAGAATTACATTAGAAAATTTGAAATAGAGAACAAATAACATAATTTATTTAAACCATCTCTTTCTACAAGGAACTTACTCATCAACCTACGTTAAATAAACCCTTGAAAAAATATTTAACAATTTATAAATATCTCCAAAATATGCATATATGTAAATATCTTCAGTTGTTACCGGACTTCAATTAATATTCCCATTTTATACAATAAAACTCTTCGATAAAAATTAGTAATATAATGAAAGACTGATAATTCTTCCTATTATTACATAAGAAAGAGGAAAATTCCTAAGGGTAATATTCAATAACCAATACAAAAATTTAGACCTCATTATCAAGATTTCTATTGTTTATCTTCCAAGTCGAACAGTGATGTTCAAAAATTACTTATATATCAATCTCTACATAGTAAAAATAAGACTCACTATCATAGTCTTTAAATAATTTCATAATATCCTCCTACATAATATTGGTCAATGATTTTAAAGATTATTAATATACCCCAAAAAAACTAAGAGTTAAAAGGCCTAAAAGTGAATTTAGAAAAGTTACATAAAAAATATAATTTAAGCCAAAAAATAAATTTGTCCTTACATTTTAAATATTTGTAGCCAAGGCTACGAACTTCCCAATATAGAGTCAATCAAAAAGTGCTGGCTTTTCGTCATACCGGCATTATATTCTTGAAAACCCAGAGAAACAGGAAATAGAAGGAAATAAGTGGGGGAATACAATAGGATCACAAAGGGGGGATACGCGTGACAAATGTAGCTTCGATAACCTTCTCCATGGTACTAGAATGCTCTCCTCCATAGTAGACTAGCCATCACTTCCTTTTTTAAGTTCTTAGGAATGATCCGACACTACGCGCCCTCTAGTGGCCGCAGTTAGAACTTAGGTGGGGTCAGTCAGTCTTCCACACGGCATGGTTATGCTCAGTTGTGCTTTGTTTTTCTCGCCGAACTGTTGCCAAGAGGTGCTGGGACGGTGAATGGGTGTAAGCTGTCGTTTCCCTCCGACTTGTATTTCTTCACTTGTAATCAAATGCTACATGGCGTGGTAGTTTTAGCCACCCTCGTGTTTAGATATAATACCTATCTTAATATAAAAATAAATGTAAAATGTTGGAAACATTAGAAGTCAAAGGTTTTATTACATAATAGTAGTTATATTATCTTTGTCAAATATTTAAAGTATAGGTGAATGGATTGAGTTTATAGACAAATATAATTATATAGTTAATAAAGAAATAATATTTCAATAATAAGTATTTCATAGTGTATTAAATAATTATTTAATGAATAAATTTAAAAAATTTCATCAATTAATTAAAATACATATTTAATTATTAAATTTCTAAAAGTAAGTATAAAGTTTCAAGGAAACGGTTTAATTGTTATTATATATTCTTAGAAATAGCTAATTATTATGTTTATTCATTCCTTAAAAACAGCTATAATTAGTTGAAAAAAATGGGAGATACCTAAACGTCTAGTTTAATGGGGGTTGACCAATATTTAAGAAGATAGATTATTAAGAGTAATGAAGCCAACCCATCAACGCTACAAAGTTTCTAACGTATATTACGCATGTTGAAAATAGGGGATGGAGGTTTATAAACAGGTAGATGAAAATAAATAGATAATTTATCAAACATTTTATTTTAGTTTTAGTAGTAGGCCTAAGATAGGTTCATTGTACCAGTAGGTCAACACATACCCTCCGAGGAGATATTTATTGTTGATTTACCAACTTGTTCACATACTGGTACTATAAATATATTGTTCCTTTACCCCCATCGCCTCTCATAGCTTGACCCATTTTCAACATCTTAGTTGTGATGGGGTGTATTCATCCTATCCCCTTACCACTCCTTACCGCTCTAGGTCATCGAGGAAGTAATTTTTGGGCATGGCCCAGCCCCTCTCAATGGACTAAGGACACTAACCCCCCAACCCATCAAACAGTCTGGCTCAAGGGCTTAGCCACACAATTTGGGGGACATGGCTGTCCCTCCAATGGGTCAGGTACTCTATCCCAAATACACTATACAGACTATGCGGTGGGGCTCACATTCTGTAGGCAGGGGAATCAATTAATTTATTTATTTTTATCGCCACGTTTTACTACCCGTTGAGGCTATACGATACATTTCCTATTACGGAAGCCATATCATTAATGAGTGAGCAAACCATCACAGCGATGGGGAATGAGATAACACATCCTGTCACTAACCCCATTAGGGGATTTTATCATGGAACCCACCTCCTATCCTGCTTGATGTTGCAACCTTGATTACGTCAGAGTCTATTTTAGGACTCAACCCTGGCTTTGTTTTGGAGACACGACATGTCAAGACAAGAATTTTACATCCTGGTTGAGTCATTTAACTTTATAATTTCACCCCTCTCCCACGTTTTACTTACATAAATTGACCATGTATGAATTCATTGGAGTGGTGCAATTTTGGTATAGATTTTTCTAGGGCAGAAAATAGGAGTTAGATTTTTTTAAACGCGACAGTAGGACATATATTCATTATAAATTCACATCATCGTTCATACGTTTTTCTACAGTGTCTCTTTTATGTATTAGTAAAATGGTTTTCAGTTCAAAATCCAGCATGTAATAGTCCAAATCTATGTATTTATTTGTATAGTAGGAAGCGCCTATCAGATTCATGTTTCTGATATATGTTCACAACGTAGGTTGCTCAAGATCGATGACATACACGGTCTCGGTTAGCGTGCTGCATGCGTCCACGACGAGTGTGTCGATCAAATCCGTTCACTATCTGACGATGGGTGTCAACCACATTTCCCTCCGTTGGATGGTGACGTGGATGAGGTTGCACACGTCACAGAGACGCGTCCAGCTTGGCGTGAGATAGGTGGCCATTTTAGCCCAGCGCCATGTTTCTCAATGAAGAAGACTATACCGTCCCCGCACATGCACCTCAAATAAATTTCATGATTAGTCAAGCTTATCTTCTGATGAGTTTGGGTGTTTTGAGAAACTTTTATATGACTAAAATGAAATTGCTCATCTGAGATTAGATAGGCAAAAAATAATTCTTTCCACTTTTGCCTAGCTGAACAAAGGGCGTTAAATTGTTACTAACAAACATGACGACGATGAATCGCATGGTGTCGACCTCATCCAGCGGCAACAGCGTGTTAAAAATATATTATTGGCGAGTGGTTTCATCGGCTTTTCTTTGCGTGTGCAGATATCATCGGGTACTTGATGGCCATCCATGATGTGTGATTGCATCAACGACTGCCAGTGGACTAAATAAGATTAGGAGTGGCGTACCTTCGAGACCCTCTTTTATATACACCGGTGAAAACAGTGCGCACACTGATTGGACGCAGCTTCGTACGCCAAGACGCATAAGATGTAATCTCTAAACACCTTGGCGTCGTGTTCTGTGTGTTTGGTGGGAGAGAATAGGGCCATGAAAGTGTTTTATTGGAATGTTCTGGGTACGGTAGAAAAGATACATGAGAAAGCTATGACTATGAATGTATGATACTATGACCTTAATTTGTACAATGCTGGAAAACAATCAGGAAATATGTTTGTGTATTAAAGTCCAAATGCGACTTTATACGTGAGAAAAATACCCACAACGGTCGATAAACTCTTCCACACAATTCTTGTCAATAAATATGATTACATAATGTCACCCAGACTTGCTATCATGTTGTGGACGAGATCTGTAGAATGTGATATTCTTGTTAGGAGTTGATCATTAGGGAAAGCACCCGATCGTGCATAGTAGATGCACGGGATTGTTTTCAGCGCATTTCTTATGGTGTGCGTGTCCATTGTCAACCATAACATCTCGAAATACCCAAAAGAGAGCGGCTGATTAGAAGCCCCGTGCAGAATTATGTGCAATGCGTGTGGTGCGACTCAATTTATGGGTTCTCAAAGATGTGTATCCTCTGTCGTATAATATATCGTCGATCAGCGTAGGTGTCTATTTGGCTAGTAACTTTTTCTTTCACCGCCTTGACATAAACAGTGTATGCATGCAGTGTGGTATGGGAGCTGAGGGATTAGAGTGGGTGGTCAGCCATATCAACACTATCCTAGGGAGCCCCGTGTTGTGTATTGACAATATAATTGGCTTGCTTCTTAGATTAGCCTAATATAAGATGATATTGGTGAGATCGAATTCATATCCACCCACAGGCCTATTATCTGTTATAGTCCTATTGGCCAGTGAACTTGGCCTAACTAAACTACGACAATACCTAACTAATCCTTCTAGTTGGTGACCGGGGCCCAACTAAGATATGACGATAATCTTCCTGATCAGTGAACGTGGTCCAAAAAAGCTTTGAACTTTTTGGACAAGGGGTCCAGTGACCTAACTTTTATTCGCCAACCCCATAAACCAGAATAAAGAAAGTAGGTCAATCGACAGGAAATAATGCCTGGGAACATATGCTTACCTACTGGGACAGCGTTCCTATAACTTGAACGTTGAGGTATTTTTCAATAATGATATTATTTGAGGCAGGTCTTCTTACTGGGACAATGAGCGTATATTAATACTATTATTTTATGCATCGAAAAGTAAGATGGGATTAAATGGATTCTACAATCTGGCTGTGCCAATGAGATTAAAGCACTGCCCAAAGTATTAAAACCAAAATGTTTTATCCCATTTAATAAACCACCTCTTGTGCACCAGGCCCAGATTTGATCCTAAGCCTTAATGTCACAAGAAATTCTGTATATTGCGATATTACCACCTAGAACCCTGTGATTACTGGTACTGTCATGAATATTAGTTTGTTTTAGTATGAAGTAGACAAGGTAGCCTTCGTTTTCCCTGAAAGGTAGCAAATATTCCTTGCATGTTGAAGATTAGAAGATAGGACTATTATGTAGTCCGTAAAGGTAAGACTGGTACCTTTCAGTGAAATCTGAGTGTATGAATAATTTTGATTTGTTAAAAGTGTTGTAAAAATGGTGGTATACATTTTATCCTTAAATGCCAATAAACAACAATGAGTATAGTATAATGATGCACTTCATCTCAGTGTGTTATTAAGGTTACATGCAACAAGATAATTTGGGTTGTTCAAGCTAAGTATAAACATTTAAGGAAAACCAATTTTATTTGATTAAGATTATGGAAATTAAGTTATTTTAAAATTATGACGTAAGTTAAAATGAATTTTTTTTATACAATGTTTTTGATTGTTTTGTTTTTTTGTTTGCTTAGGAAACAATGAGTTTGAACGTGTTTAACATAAGGTACAACACAGAAGCTCCCATTTATAGTCCAGTCGGTTGGATGAAACCTGCATTTAATGTAGAAGGTTTTCCTAAGTGGTGGCCTTCATTGAAGGCCAATGAAGTAGATATCACATTAAAGAAATTCGAACCCATTTCAATGGTATTTGGTTTGGGTAAATATTATACATTAATTTAACTAATATATTAATAGAGCTTAATCGTTTGTTTATAAAAAATTAACTTTTGATTGGTTTTTATATGTTCGTAGATGTTGAAGAGGGTGCAATGCATGGTATATTTAAATTTTATTTGGATCACAAAGAAAAATATTATATGTTTAATATTACTTTTATGTTTCTATCTTTTAGCCTCGGCTACTGCAAATAACAATGAACTAGAAATAACCAGTATTCCTGGAGAGTTCTTATTCTTAGCTGAAGATGATTCTCAATACACAAACTCCGATGATATGCTCACGACTGAATATGGACAGCAAATTGCACCCATAAATGACTCACTCTACAACGTCCCCGAAACAACCACAGATGAAGTGGGCTTGGAAAAAGTAAGCAATGAAAACGTTTCAGAATTCACGCTTGAACTCTCTACACCAATGACTGTTCAAGACACAGACTTGAGTGCTTGGAGCCGAGAGTTGGAGATTCCGACCGAATACAGTGCAGAACATGATGCCACTAATGAAACAGATGTTTATGAAGAGCTATTTGAGGATATTGTTAAATATAGTCGAAATGATGGAACTTATATTGGAGAATTTAATGCTTCCGTTGTCGATCCTTTTGGATATCTAGTTAATGAAAATAGCTACAAATATTTACTGGAACAAGTTTTCGTAGGAATGAAAAGTGAGTAGTATTTTATTAATCTATCTTATTCCTTTAGAATTGTTAACTTTGATGTAATTACTTTGATAACTGGTTTGGTGTGTTATTTTTTGTAGCATGAACATAATATTATTTCAGACTGACATAAGTTAAGGCATATTAATACTTTTGACGTCACGTATAGCAAACTATGAATCAGTTGTACTTAATAGGGTTTCGCAACACTTGATAACAAAGAAACATTGATATAACTGGGATTTAAAGCAACAATGTATCTGGAAGGTGGTTAGATACTTTCAAAATTATAAAACCTATTTATTGTCCAAAGCATGAATGTTTTTAAGAAAGAGCCTAGGTTGCGAGGTTAAGGCGATTTTGAGACTTGAACACGTTAAACATACTGTTAGTAAAACTAAAAGAGATTATTTTTAGAAAAAAAAACATATAATATGTGTTAGTAAAAAAAATTGAAATATTTAATTTATTCTATTTTTAAATCAATGTTGTGCCCTACCGATATTTGATCATCTAATTTATATCTTTCCGTGAGTTAATCTTACTACCTGATCGTTGTAAGCATTTCTACACTAATTAAAATAAGGTAGAATTTAGAGAGAGTGGATTCACCATTTTTTAATAATATTTATTAAAAAAAACATTTATAAAACTACTTTAAATCAATATTAAATCAAAGGAACTGGAATATAATTTAATTTTCAATAATACTCTAGATAATAATGTATACATTTTATAATAATAAGTTTTCTTATGGAAATTAATTTAAATATTGCAACATGGATAGTCCCCATAGTATAAAGTAATAACATGTGTTTATTTATATATAACTTAATTTAAATATTATGTTTAAGATTATCTACCAAAAAGACTTTCTTCAAATAAGTTGTTTATATAATTTTGTAGGAATAATAATAATAATAATAATAATAATGAATAATAATAATTTATATAAATCCATAACCGAACTCTCGAGTCGTTTCTAGATTTTTGTGTATTGGTCTAAATCTGAAGGACTTTAAGTTAATGAAATTGGTTATTAGTTGTATTTACTCAATGATTTAAAAAAATCATTCTCCTGTGCTCTCCCATGATACGAGAACGTGGCCATTACAATGTAATTAAAAAGCTACATCTTAAAATATTAGCAAGATAAACTTAGCATAGCAATAATCTCATCTTATATAAAAGAAAGGTCTTGTTCTTCCTTCCACCCTTCCTTCCTTCCGCATGAATCTTTAGAACATTTCTTAACGCCCTAGAAATATGAAATTTGGAAAGCTAATAGAGGAACCAACTGCCGCTACCCCCTTCCTCCCCCGACAACCAAAAAGTATAAAAAAGGGGAAATTTCAAAAGGGGGTAGAGGTGGGGGATATTAACAGAAAACAACACTTTTAGGTGAGATATAAAATTTAAATTTGCCAGTAATTTTGTGGGATTACTTCAAATAGGTACACAAATAGTTCTCAAATATTTAAAACATTTAATTGGGAGTGTTGAAATGAGGGGGGAGGGGAGTTGAAATTTCCAAAACGTATATAAAAATTACTTCTTAGTTTGGTGGAAGATTTAAACAATTTTCAGGAAGGTTCAAGAATCTTACCTAAGCACCCTGAAATTTTTTTTTTTACAAAATTAAGTAGCTGAAATGAAGTGAGAAAGAGGTCCCCCAAAGAATTTCCAAAACTTATGGAATAAAATACTTCCGTATGGTATACAAGTGAAATATTTACATACATATAGAGATGCAAATAATAGAAGGCTCAACCCATATAACCATAAGTAACTAAGGAATGGAAAAGCTCCATAATGGTATATGTTAAATTGTGTAGGCTATAACTATACAAATCCTTAGAGGTGAGGTATAAAAATGAATAATTGCATGCATTTAGAGCTATGTCATCAAATATTCAATTCTTAAAATAAGAAACGTCAAGGAAAGAGTTGAAAAATGAGAGAAATAGGTTCCAAATTTTCTAAACTAATAGAAACAACTATTTACCAGGTTGGTATAAGAATTATTTAAAACAGTAAGGTTAAGAGACCACTCTAAGTAACTATGAAATATGTTAATTTTAAATTGGACTCTGGGAGATAGGGGGAGAAGGTATATTAACTGTAAACCACAATTTTAGGCGCGATAAAAAATAAAATTTGTCATCTAGTGGAATTGCTCCAAATACCTAAATAATTCATAAATATTAGAAATTTTCAAATGAAGTTAAATCAAATGGGGAGGGAATGGTTTGTGGTTTCAAATTTTCCAAAACTTATAAAAAAATTACTTCTCACTGTGGTAGAAGATTTAAATTTGTCAGAAAGTTTTAAGAGCCACTTAAAACAATCTAAAAAAATTAAAAATAATTTAAAGAGAAGTATATGAAAATGGGGGGGGGGGAGTACCACTCAAAAATTTACAAAACCAATATAAATAATAAAACACTTCTTGTAGGGTAGAAAATTGAAATATTAGTACACATATATGGTGGCAAGAATATAGATGGATCCCCCCATGCAGCCAGAAAATTTCAAATGGTTCTCCGGGAAATTGAGGAGAGGGGGCTATAACTAAACAAATCCCTGATGATGTAGAACATTGAATTTTGGCGTGCAGATAGAGGTACTACCCTATTAAATCAACAATTCTTTAAATATAAAATTTCAATGTTGGAGTCAATGAACTGGTGAAGGGTGGATTAAAGATGTTCAAAATTATTTGAAATAGCTACTGACTAGTGTGGTATTAAACTGAAACTTAGTAGAAAGTTAAATAAACCACTTTAAAACAACATAACAGTCTGATGATTTTAAATTTTTAAATAGAACTCTATGAATAGAGGGAGGTGATATTAACAGGAAAAAAACTTTTAAGTGACATAAAATAAAATTGTTAGAAATATAGTGGGATTATTCAATCAATTTAAATAATATTTAAATGTTTGAATTTTCCAAGTGGGGGATTGTGAAATGGATGGAGGCTCGAAATTTCAAAAAGTTTTATAAAATACTACTTCTCAATGTAATAGAAGATTGCAATTTATCAATCAAGTATAGCAGCCACCTGTAACATCCTAAAAAAAAAAAAATTAAATTTCAAAATGCAGAAATGGAAAAGTGAAAAAGGGGTCGTACATGACGAAGATTTCTAAAGATAATAATTATAATATGACACTTCCCGTATGGTATACCATTGAAATCTTTACTTACATGTAGAGGAAAACACTTCCTGTATGGTATTAAATTGAATTATTTACTTACATGTAGAGAGAGAACCTCAAATAACAAGAAGAGATTGAAAACTTTTGATTTCAAATCAAGGGTCAATAAATTGGGCTGGGAGTGGAAGGGGGCGAATATAAAGTTTCAAAACTTTTAAATAAGAACGCTTTCTGGAGCGGTATAAAATTGATATATTTGCAAGTAGTTATAAAGATCAACCCAGATAAACAAAAATTCTGTAAATTTGAAAAACTGTTCCAAAATAGTAGGTGCACAACATTTCACACTACATTAGAAAAGCTGTTTAGTTGGTATAAAATCGAAATCTGCAGGTATTTGCAGAGACAAAGATGTATCGATAAACATCCATTATTTCATTGATGTGTTTGTTGAGCTGTGATGCTTTTTTCCAGGAACATTTATTAACAATGTATAATAGTTCTTTTCACTTCTCTTACGATCGCTTTTAGGCAAAGAGAGCCCATTTTTAGATTACATCCCTACTTTGATTTTATGTTTTAGTCAACCAGCTTATTTTTTTTACGTTAGTGAACGCTCAAATATATGCTGTTTTTCAATCAAATCTAGCAAAAAGTACAAAGATATGAGAGGCACTTTGAACTTAAGTAATATAACACACAAAATAATAAAATAAATTACACCAAATATTATTTTAGACCTTAGCTGTAACGATGATTGCAATGATGATAAACCAAGTTTAAATATATTCAACAAAATATTTTTTTTTAGTAATATTGGCACTAATTTAGCGGCAAATATACATCAAAAGCCACGCCAACTATTTACCTAAATTATAATATTTTAAATCCATTTGTATCTGAGAAAATTAAGTTTGGCTGTAAAAAGAGTTTAATAAATGGTGGAAACGATACGTAGCTATTGTGTGACACTTGCTTTAGTTAGAGGAATATATCCAGACAATTTTAAAATTTCTAAGGATATTCGCATTTAAAATTCCAGTGACCCAGTTTAATTAATAACTACAGATAGATGTATCTATGTACTGTATAATATTGGAAAAATATTTGAAAAAGCTATAAACAAGAATCTATCAATTTTTTGGAGAAAAATAATATATTATATAAAGAACACGCAAGATTCAGAAAAGTGAAGTCAACGCAAAGTATGTTAGTCAATATGTTAAATAAAACTCTTGAGTGTCTATAGCTCTGGATGATTGTAATTATATTTTAGACATCTTTATTGATTTGTGTAAGGCCTTTGCTATGTTAAACCATGTCCTCCTAAATGTCCTTTCAAAAATGTAATGTTATTGAATAAGATTAATAGTACTTAAACTATTTCAAATTTATTTGTAGTCTGGAAAGTTTGACGGAACTAGGTGCCAAAATCAGTATTTTGGGGTACTAAAAAACTGTCCCAATTCTAGCTTAGGATATGAGAAAGAAATGAGGCAGCTAAACTTGACTTTTGTACCCATAAAATGTATATTAGTCAAATGATGCAAATATTCAACACAGATAATAAGTTGCGGTGCACACACGAAGATGAATGCCTCTATATCTCTCTTTAAGGTGGCCGTGCCTATGTCGTGGGTGTAAATGTGACCGTAAACTGTTCTGAACCTTTGGTGTACTCTGGGTTTTGGACCTACGCATGGGGACCTGCTCAACTCATGCACAAAATGGGATTTTTTATCAACTCAGATAATCCAAGCTACAGAGTAAGTAGATTGATTAAAACCAAGTATAAACCATATATTTCAAGTCCCCTTATATTATTAGTTGGTTGTGCTAAACAAAAATTATTATTCATATTACTTGATTTAATTCAAGAAAAAAATAAAATAGTAATTTTCCTTCACGAGATCGACGGGATTTTTAATAAAATTACTACCTGATTAGGTGGCCGCATGGTCTAAGGCGCTACTCTCGACAATAAATTAGATTCCTGAAGGTGGGGATATCAGTGTTCGATCCCGGTTGAGTGTACTGAGGTTGTTTTTTCCTAAATAGTTGTCACTCTTCCTTCATGCAAATGCCGGTACACTTCATCTACTTTTTCAACCTTCCTAATCTATAACACATTAATGTAATTAGCACATAGGCGTATAACCCGAATGGGTAGTAAAATACGGTGTTAAAAGGAAAAAAATATTTATTAAGCTATCTCATTTAAAGCAATGCAGAGTACATAAGTTTTAAAAGCAAAGAAAATATTTAATTTTCAACATTAGAGTTAGTACTCAAAATCTATTTTTAAGTCAAAGCTAAGTGTATAACCAAAATGGATAGTAAGACACGGTGCTTGAAAAAACTAAATAAATCAAGACTCATTTGTGATTCTGGCAATTTTAAAATGTGCTATTAAATACAATCAACATACAAAATACAATATGAACATAACTGTGAATATTCAGTATTATTTTTAATGTTTTCTTAGTTATCGTAGTAAAATGAGAAAGATTTGTTTTGGTTAATATTTTTAGTTTTATAGCTGATGGCCAAATATATTTAAGAATATTCAATGATATTCATTGAATTTATATATATCCATCCTATGTCAAATTACTTTTTCTATTTTTCTCTTTTTTACAATTTTAGAATTTCATTTTTATATACCAGTCCTTCAAATATTTAAAATTATATAGTAGTATGTATATACATAAAGTTGTGTCTCCTTTTAAGCAGTCAATTGTTATTTATCATAGCTCAATATTGTTGACACCTCTGAATGGAACATTAATGTCAGAGGAATGTTTTTAATATATCTTATGACGATAACCAAGGGTTATAATAATCTTATATATTTTGGCCAATATTTTTTTTTTTTTTCAAATTTGCCTATATGCAACACACATCTCAAAAAATGTTTTTCACTAAATGAATTGTTTGATTTAAAGTATTTTTTACAAGCATGACAAATTCTATAAGTGTATTTCATTACCTTGTAGTACTTCAAATATAATAACTAAATATTAAAAAAAACTATTTTCCCTATCTAATAAGGAACTCGGGAACAAAATGAAAATAAATCATTATTGTATTATTAATATTTAACAAATATGATCAAAACGGAAAAAATTAGTATTTGTTTGCAAAATTAGGAAAGGCTATTAATTAATTTCTTAGATTGTTTTTTCGGCTTCAACCAGTATTTTTTAACCTTCTCTCTACCGATCGAGGAGGGAAGTATTGTGATCGTCAAAAAAATTGAAATAGAGATTTTGATAAATGTTAACGTTTCATGAACCCCTGAAACCGAAAGAGTGGTTTGCGATGCCGTCTTCCTGTGTGTTTGTATCGCAGACTAGAGCCGAAACCATTTTACTGATCAGGCTAAAACTTGGTATTTAGGGCTTTCTTAATGTTCCCCCGAGGAGTTTTTGGAATTATATATCTAAACCTAAAATAAAGGGTAGTTTACTGGAGGGCAAAAAGATGATAACACCAATTTTCTAGAAATCTACTTTAAAGATTTTTTATTAAATATTGTATCCAGACATTGTTTAACATTATGAACAAAATGGCAATCCCCGTTTTCCCATGAAAGTGACTTTAAGATCCCTTTAGAGAAGCGGAAATTTCCAATTTTATCATATATTCGCAACTATTTAAGATAAGAAATAAATTATCTTTATAAAATGTAGTACCATAAAAAATTGAAATATTTTAACTGTTTGGGATTACAAAGAAAGTGTAATTCTTACTTTCTCATAAAAATGACTTCAATGGTAGTGCACATCAACAGAAATTTCCGATTTTTATCATTTTATCTTTGTAAATATTTCAGATACAAAATACGAATTGTAGTACAATTAAATAAAAATTAAAAAATATATTTTAAATATTCTTTATAAAACAAATATTATCTGAGATATTTTTTAACAGTGTATAGCAATCATTAAGCCCTTTGATGGAGTTTTTATTAAAATATATATTAAATTTCCTCCTGTTGAGTTCGAGTCAGATGAAAGAACGTAGTAAAAATTATTTGGAATGGAACTTTCCTCCTCCCACCCCAATATTATACCCATAAACTGTAAGTTACCGAATAAGTTTTCATTATAAAAGACAAGAGTAGAGTATTTGGAGAGAGTAAGAGTGTATTTTATACATGCATATATAAGTCAGTACAGCAGTAGTAATTTATATGCAAATGCCATTGCCATTTTTAAAATATTACATAAATGTGTTAACTGTTCCCTAACTATATTATAATTTTATTCAGGTGAGCTTCACTTCATCTGTGCTAAAGCCATTCTTCCCTGTGATGGATACTTCACAGATGATAGAAGGCAACTTTTTGACCAAAATTGCTGCAGACTACGTGTATTGGAGAAATGAAACCAAATATCAAGTGTCACTCAAGGTAATTTTTAACCAATGATTAAATCAGACGCTTCTAAAATTAAACACTTCTATAGTTCTATGATAGAACAGCCACAGGTATAATTACATATATATATATATATATATATATTATATATATAATATATATTATATATTAGAAATGGGGGCTACATTGCTTGGTGTTGAAATGTAAATGATGTTTTTTTATTTATACTTTTACTTTGGTTTGAGACCTTAGTTCTGTCATTTAACAGCCTAACTTTTGACCTTGGTGGTCTTGAGATAAAGTGATTTCCTCAAGGTTCAATGTTCGTGGATTAAAACCCAGCCAGGGTTAACGGATTTTTATTGAGCTATAAAAATCTGAAGTACAACCTCCTCCGGAGGGAAAGTAAAGCCGTCGGTCCCATGTCAATAGCGGCATGTAAAAGAACCCTAGAAGGTATGTAAAAATACCTTTCCCGGCAAAATTGTTAGGTCATTTCACTTTCACTCATAGAATTTATTGTGTACTGATACATGCAGTCAGTCCAGAAAGTGCACGTTAAATGCTTCAAATAAATAGAATTTGAAATAAAAACAGCCTTTCTTTGATATATTATACTGTATCCTGCAATATCATAAATATCCTTAATTTATTAATTCTCTCTGTGTATCCTGCAATATATATTATTCTTAATTTGCTTTATCCTGCACTATCATAGGCTTAGTTTATTCTACTTACCTATGTGTATGCTTCAATTTATAATACTTAATTTACATTATTGTACTCTGATGTATGTTGAAATATCATCATCTTAGTTTACTCTGATTCCCTTTGTATATTCTGCAATTTATAATAATTAATTTCCACGACATTTTGATTTATCTTGCACTACCATAGACTTGGTTTATTCTACTTCTCTTGTCTATCATGCAGTTTATACTACTTGATTTACATTACTGTATTCTGCTGTATACAGGGCCGTGCTGTGCTATGATACAGAGAGGAGGCTGCATCAGGCGGCACCGTAAAGAGGCGGCATAAGCAGCGAAATCAAAATACAATTTGAACCATTCAATAATTAAAAATCTTTACGCAATGCTTTTCTATATTGGTCTATGTTATTCCGATATTGATGTATACGATTTATGAATTACCACACGCCTCTGCCTAAGCGTTTTCGGTATCCTTTGATATTTTTTTTTCTGGGGCAGGTGCATCTTTGGCGAGCGCTCGTCGAAAGACTTTTGATCTGACAGCGCGAAGCTGTTATTTTTGTTTGTAATATACCGCGCGGCCACTCCTAAAAGCTGAGGTGGCAATTATCATAAAAGACAATTGCACGCGTTACGTGTTGATAGTTCTTCTTTGAGCTTATAATTAATGACAATATTTGATTTTAATGTTAGTTTGTCTCGAGAAGTGGCAAGTAGCTGTGTTGTGTTTAAACCAGTAAATCAGATATATAATATATCTGTAACAGTATAATATTTTTGAATTTATACTAATTCAGTTTTTGTGTTTAAAAAGTAGATCAGGTAAGAGAATTATTGTTTTTTACAGCAATTATAGTTACTTATTATCATTGAAAATGATAATGTTACGACAATAGGGACTCGAATTAAAAAGTAGCATTTGCATCGACTGGGTTTATATCAGGTGCGGAACGTAGGCCTGTGTGTGATAGATAGAGAGTTATTTAGGTAATATTGGGCTACTTTTGCGTTACTGTTTGTGATAAAGAGAGAGTTGCTTAGGAAATATTTGCATTTGCCTACTTTTGCGTTCGTTATTTATTGTTATATTTTTACCAAATTCATATATGTTGAAGTGGAGACAATACAATATCTTTATTTTAAAGAAAAAACATTTAAGGGGCGGCATTTCGAAGACTTGCATCATACTGAGAAAATCTACCGCACGGCCCTGTCTGTATCTTAAAATACAATAGCGGTGTAATGAACCCCTTTTAAGCCCCTTGCCCCTACTACTTGTCAGGATGGCTTGGTAATCAAAGGTTTAATAATGGTTATCACGGGGAGTTTAGTTCACGTTTGATTGGAGTTTGGATATAAGGTTTACTATCGTAATTAGTACATTAGTTAGCGTAGAGGAAAGTGTTGTGTTTGAGGATTAAGGTGAATATAATCATCGGAAGATTGAGTATGTCTAAAAGTTGGTGATGAGTTCTGAGATACTCCAACACAATTCTACTCTGTGCACCCACGAGTTATTTTAAACCTTGGCTAGCTAGCTACACGTTCTCCTAATCAGGTTTCCAGTAAGAGACCCAAGCTTAACTGTCTTTCTCAACTTATCTTTCCTTATAATTCACATACTCCTTCTGTCAATGATCTACGAGAGTTACGTGGCTCTCAAGAGAGGCTAAACTGCCAGACAGTTGATTTCGGAAAGTGCTAGCTTTAGTAAGTGTTAAGAAGTTGCTACGTGAATCCGTGCCATTCTACTATTATTAAACACTCAGGTTGCAATCACCTTAAACTACTGTCAAGTTTTTGGCTTAATATGTCTATTATAAAATCTATACATTACAAGTTGAACTATTAATACTAATTTGGGGGCAATAACATCTGAAATATTAATCCTTATTGAGTTTTAATGCATTCTGTGTAATGCAAGTACAGCTACTTATTTTACTCACTCTTGTTCCAGTTATAGTATTTTTATTTTCTGTTGTTTCGTCATGTATGAGGGTTATTTAATAAAGTAAATTTATCCATCTAATGAATGGTAAACAGTTGTTTTTATCAAATGATATCAGTCGAATGGTTATCACGAGAACAGATATTAACAGATCACAGTTGTAATGAGCAAAAAAATAATTATTTTAATTTACGCGTTTTTCCATACAATAGTTCACTTGTATTTCGAGAGTACTACACGAATATACCGTACAAATTTTGGTTGTCATAAAATTTGAAAACCATGTTAATTTCTCAGGTAATTGTAAACACCCAATTCTTGTACTAGACAAAAATGAGAGTGGTGACCTAGCTTTTATGAACGCCTGCATTGAATTACAGGCAGATAATAAATTACACATAATCCATTGCAGATTGACATAGAAGCTAAGAAAACCTTTAATTTTTTTTTGTCTATTACGAGACCGTCCCCCTCGCATACTTATCCTGTATTTACAGACTTGCTCCTCCCCCCCCCCGCTCTTAGCACAAACATACCACAACTATAAAATCAGCTGGAAAATAACCTTTTTGTCGGAAACCTATATACCAGAACGAAGGTGTATCTTGATTCACGAAAATGTCGAAATTAGTCGTGAATTAGAATATGGTGCTAAAAATGTATTTTGTAAAAGGTTTTCATCGTCCTCTTCAACAGTATCAACATTATAGAAGAATAAATATGTTTCATATCGGCAATGGAAAACAACATAACCAAACAAAATTTTAGGAAAGGTAAGCTTACAAACTTCGATGAACCATTGATGCACTTGCTCACTACACAAAGAAGTTCTAGATTTTCAATAGACATTCCGAAACTGTATGTTCAACTGTAAATATTTTCTAAACAATTTGGATGAAATGATTCTCTAGGTAACAACGGTTGGCTGGTTCAGTTTAAAATCGATATAACATCGTTTATTAAGTGGAGAATCTCGATCTGCAAATCAAATAAAGTCAAATGGATGGACTGTCCATCTTTGGGTAGAAATCAGCAAAGATTATAATAACAAATAATAAAAAATAGTAAATACTATTTAATATTATATTGTTAAAATGTAGGCTACTACTTATCACACCATTTTAAAAACTTATCAATTGGAATATTATAATCCTTCCCATTATATTATTTATTTTCATCGTGTGTTAATGAACTATGTATAGCTTTTATTACGAGTATCTATATAAAATCACATGTAATTTATCTCATATTCCAATCTATTCTTAACAGAAAATATAACAGGTCAGCAATATTGTGATTTTATTATTTTTCGTAGAAAGACTTTTTATTTAACGTGTCGAGAAGAATGAGCAATTTTGGAAGGATACAATGTTACCTAAGCTAAAGAGATACCTTACTGCAATCTAATTTATAGTGTTAAATTTATTTAACACATTATAGCTTAACCTTAAAGATAGCAGCATATCAAACATGTGCCATACTTTTCTGCAGTCTGAAATATCAACTAGGAAGCTAGTTCTTGGCATCGTATGTCCATAAATATTGTTAAATGTGCCATCTAGGTTAATGTCTTGCGTCGTATAACTAGGAATGATCAAATGCGGGAGTTGTAGGTATTTGGAGGCATTGTTGATTATATAATATGATTGTGCTTATCAAAAATATATAATATTTGAAAAAATTAACCAAATATATATAGAATACTATAAAAAGCTTTATTTCATACTAATATAATAATTATTAATAATTTGTTCCTGATTTTAACATAGCTGACCAAATACATTTTGAATATTTTCTTTTAATATAGAGAGAGCTTTGCTATTTATATTTGCCTAATTCCATTTTATTTGAATAGGTAGTCTATATAATTACATTAAAAATGTATTATTCACTAGGGAGAAGCAAATCGTAGCCGAAAAGAGATAGAACTACTTAAGAACAATTGGAAAATGGCTAACTGCTCTCAAGAACCAGATGTCAATGCTCCAAGTGAAAGTTCAAAGTGCAGTGACATTACGCGCGCAGCACATTTCTTTAATTTTGTCAACTTAACAATATTATACAACGATCAGGTTAGTAATATGAACACATACATGCTTTTCCTGCTTTAAAATATTTACGTTAATTTTTTTAATAATTACAGTGTCTTTATTACCTGTTCAGAATATACGCATATATGATAATTATATAATTACTCTAATGCGGTAGGGATCAGGAAGGAAGCATTTTTGAGGTAATATACCCACATTTGCGTGAAAGAGAGTGGGGAATCATTAAGGAAAATCACCTTTGGTAGACTCAACCAGGATTCAAGCCCCGATCTTAACTTTATCAACACGAGAGTGACGCTGGAATTATTCAGCCACTGAAGTGGTTTAAGTTAGCTTTAACGTATGTTTGAATCTATTTTATGTTGACTAATTTATTAATTTTTCCTTAGGTGAAAAACAGAAGTAGTACCTGGATGAGTGGCTTAGGCTATCTTGAACGGTATATGTCACCTTACATGACAGACCAAACAAGGGATTGTAGAGAACAAAATGCTCCAAACAGAATTAAGGTTATGGCTGATATTGATAGGGAAAGCAGCAACATTGACTTATGGGTGAGATCGCCATTTACGTCGACAGAATTTGGAAATATACCTGTCAGCACAAATATCCTCCAATGTCTTCAATTTAACTCATTATATAGTTGTCTTACTACTTTGGATAAAAAAGGTAAAAATAATATATATATGTTCATTTTTGTTTTGAATAACAATATTTAAAGACGAGTAATCCTTAAAAATATTTTCTTCCACAGGTTATTGCAGATTAGGGGAGAATAATATTGTTACTTTTAATGGAATAAAGGTTGACTATGTTCCCAATAGTTGCTGGCATGTACTTACTAAAGACTGTTCTGGTAAATATCGAATTGCAATTTTGGCCAGGACTGATAAAAACCAAACCGTAAGTAGATTAAATGATGTATTATTACCATAAAAAGTATGTTATGTAGAATTTAAAATGTGAGGGTGCATGATACATTGATGGGAAAGTGAATTAAAACGGAAGGGCTAGCGCTGTGAACAATGGACCTTCCACGTATTCCTTGTATCATTTATCACACTCTGAAGATTACATTTCCTAACTCTTCTAGTAATAACTACTAACGTATTGTTAAGATATTCTTCCTTTCGAGGCTAGTTTTGATTATAGTATGTTTTACTTTATTGAAACTCCCCGTACAGTGTGTTTTCATACACTTTTGTTTGAGAACTATTCTAAAGTTAATTGCTATATTCTTTGCTATAGTATCAGTGGATAGCTTTCTCAGGAGCTTGGCATAAAGTCGTATTTTATCTGTCTCCTAATATGATTGCTATGTTTTTATTTGTGGTAGTCATTTAATATATTGTAGGGTAATGAAAAGTAAAATAGTATTTGAAGAAATTACTAATTTGAATGTCAAGATTGAGATAATGTCTGATTGTGGTGTGAATTTTCCCAAAATTACATTCATTTTTGGGGTAAAGGGAGATACTATGGGCTTACGTATAAACTTGAATATGAGTTTTCGTGTTGGGATTGAGATTATAAACGAAGCTCGTGTTCTTAGATTATATCAGTTATTTAGGAATCAAATATCATAAGAAACATTATCTAGTAGTAATTATCAGAGAAAACGTACTAAGTATAAATTTGTATTTGGTATAATATATTCATTTATTAATAAATAGTACTAACCCAAACTTATAAATAAATGTCAATGTCTCAATACATTTAACATTAAGGCTATTGAATGGACAATCTGCGACGTGTCATGACAATATTTTAAAATCACATATTTAATATGTTTTATTGTACATCATGCATATGCACTAAGCCCTATCGAGCAGTTACTATATTTACCTAAGGTTAGGCGCTAATATCACCTGTAAGAACTCGTTTCAACATCCCAAAAGATTATAGTATCTTGACCCATTTTGTCCTATTTTAATTGCACTTTGTAGTAAATTAATAGCGTCATTTCGAGGGTCCGGGGTTCAATCCTCGGTCCCGGCACAAATTTATCTGATTACCAAACCCTTCCTTCACCTCTGACAAGATGTGTATTAATCATAACTTGTGAATGTGAGGAATGCCAGGCCTCCACCGTGGTTCGGATTCCACGTTAAACTGTAGGTCCTCCATTTCATCTCACAATCACCCTACCATTGCACATTAGCGTAAGTGCGTATAACCCGAACGGGTAGTAAGACGCGGTGCTAATAATAATAATAATAGCGTCATTTCAAAATCGAATAGTGTATACATGGTTGTAGTTTTGGGTTTTGTTTGGCACCACCTCTTACAATCCGTTCGTGTTATACTCTAATGTGTTACGGATGAGGAAAGTTGAATCAAAAGGAAGTGTACCCGAGACTCGAACACCAATATCCTCATCATAGGTACCAATCTATTTATAGCCAGTGAGACGCCTTATACCAGGCGTGTAAACTCGTTTGATCATAAAGACAACAATGAAAATTTAAAATACCCATAGAAACACAGTTCACCATCCTAGGTTAAATAAACTATGTTTTTACTTCCTTATTATTCCAATAAGAAAAAATAATTTAAGGTTTCTATATTTTATCCAGAAATTATAAACGTTTTCTTCAAGTGAGAGTATAAGCTTTAGCCGTTAAATATTGTGATGAAGTCAAGATTATTTATTGTTGAGAAATTGTTGTACGTATGTTTCTTGTTAATATAAAATAACTGTTAACAAACATGTAATGGCAAATACTGTTAGTAAATGGCACGTATATTTAAGAATTTTTGGGATTCGATCTCTGTAGAGCAAAAACTATAAATTCTGTTTAACAATTTAACTTACTGGATTTCCCGAGATAATTGTGAATTCCAAATGTCATAATCCCAAACGGTGTATCTCTAAAACGTTAATAAAAATATGAAATGGGCCATATTGTGTATTGGTTAGAAAGATCCACGGTCCACACAGTGTCATGGATAGGACCTTAAGTTTGATATGCTTGCCTTATACTTTTCGAGCACCGAAGTGAATCGAAACCATAGATTTTTTATTTTATTATTTAGCACCACGTCTTACTACCCATTCGGGTCATACGCATAATACTTATATTTAGCACCACGTCTTACTACCCGTTCGGGTTATACGCTTAACTAATTACTTTAATGGGTTTGGAATTGAGAAAGTTGGATATATAGGAGGTGAACCGGCATTTGCGTAGAGGGAGAGTGGAGAACAATTTAGGGAAAACCACCCCAGTTTATCCGAGTGAGATTCGAACCTTGATCTCCCCGTCCTCGGCAGTCTAGCTCAATACAAAACTAGCGCGTTAGCTAACTAAACCACCTAGGCGGGCTATACGCTGAGCCCACGGTTTATGTACGTTAGTCTAAATGTATATGTATGTAGTTATGTTTGTAGAAAGAAATCTAATTTAATTAAATGTGTTTTTTTTTGTTGTGTTTTTGTTTTTTTGGCACCACGTCTTACTATCCGTTCGAATTATACGCTTATGTACAAAAAACGCTCATGGTTTAAGAGACTTGTGAGGTTATATTCATAGGAAGTGTACCCGCATTTGCCTAGAGGGGAAAACCATTTTGGAAACCCCCTCAGTACACCCGACCAAGATTCGAACCTCGATATTCCCATCATCAGCAGTCTAGTCTACTGCGAGAGTAGCGCTTTAAATCACGCGGCCACCGATGCGGGTTAAATAATAATATGTTGTCTGGAATTTTTGTCATTCCTAATAATGATGTGATGTGATGTGATGTGATAAATCATGAAAAAAATCTGGCCTGATAACTACAGTAATACGTTGGGTGTGAATTCAATTATAACTACAATGTTGAAAATGGCATGACAGCTCGTTATTAAGCTACCATCTTCTTATGCTGATCAAAGTTGAGATAACTGTTGCTTACCATTCCGTTCATGTATCATTTCACAGTACTGTTAGGAAAATCTATAATATTTCACAACGTTTCGTGTCATTTTATCATTCACTTTTATTACATTTAATTGATATCACATTGTTCGTGAGTGAAATATATTTTTAATTTGTTATTTTCAAGTATTAAAGGCGTACGTTTAGTACAAAGGATTATATCACCACATAACTTACAGACTAACTTTATTGTACAACAAACACAACACTTAATCCCCAGTCGTTTAGGGAATAGGAAGCCCTAATTTAACGAATGATGAGTTGTTCGATAATGACAAAAGGTGAACCAGAAATTCTTAACTCAATAAGCCCATACGCTCATGAGATAGTAAATAAGACAAAAATAGATTTTTTTATAAAAAGTTTCTCTTTATTTAAGGATGTAACTTAACTAGACACCAACAAACTTATCATTTAAATACTGTAGGTACAATATATTACATGGTGCGGTTTAAAGTGTAAATCCTTACGAATATCAAACATGCTAATACGGTTTAGGTGCTGTTCTTTTATTCTAAGAATATCCCACATCGGTGGACTCGAGGACTAAATGTTAAGCTTGGTTTGCTAATGAAAGGAAGGTTCTGGGCCCGAGCACTGACCGGGGGTTTCCATATCATCATTTCCGTTATATTACATCTTTCTCATCCTTAACTACATAAGTTTGATTACATTCGCATAGCCTAATGTGGTGATAAGAAGGAGTGGGGGAAAAAAACTATGAGCAATATTTTTTAATAATCTAGAATAATTTTAACTATGATTCATTAATATAATTTTGGCAATTAACGTGATTATACCCATAGAAGGCTAAAATAGTGCACCTATACTTCCAAAGATTAGGTACATATATTTGTGTCTGAACAATTAAACTGAGTGAATCTCACTGTTTTATGAAGGTTGTCCCAATTGTTACATTTTCATTTTACCATTCTTTATCAACGAAAATGTGGCTGCACTTCTCTAGAGTAAGATTGTTTTATTCATTTCCACCCCTTAGAATAGGTAAGTGGTTCCCAAACTTTCTTGACTCGTGAACCCCTTTCACAAAAATCTGAGTTGCACGAACCCCCTGGTAAATATCCATAGCCACGCACTTAATTTTATACAAAATTTTTATGAAATTTAGTTATTGATTGTAATCAAAATGTTTAATACCTTTACCTACTATAGCTCCATTAGGTACTTTGGGATAACTTACCAAATATAATGAAATAATATTGAAACCACTTAAGTAAAAGTTTAAATAACTATACATTGGTTTTAAAAATTAAAACTGAAATTAAATAAGCAAAGTACTGGAGTAAAATTTTCTTATCTTTACTGTCACAATATTATTACATTTCACATGTTTTTTAAAGTGGTATTGGAAATTGCTGCTTTGACATAACTGAAATACCCTCCTTTAATCACAAAACTCCATGCCGATTTAAGTTTCAAAATTGTTTACAAGTTTTAACGGGGGAGCTGAATTGAATCCATTCTGAATAGTCTCCATTCAGACATTTCTTAAACAAGCACCACAAATAAAAATTCTGATTTGTATCCATTCTCATAATATCCACAAAATCCTGAATTGTATCCATTCTGAATGGTCTCCATTCAGACATTTTCTTAAACAATCATCACAAATAAAAAGTCTAATTTGTATCCATTCTCATAATATCCACAAAATCCTGAATTGTATCCATTTAATTGCGATGCCGCTTGTCTGATGGATGGCAGAAGCTGAGACCCTCCATAACTCATTCCGTGTTTACTAGAGAGCAGCACTATCACTAAGTTAATATAATTATATATACTTATTCGTGTTTCTTTTAAAATAGTAATAAATGGGTTCTTTACAAATTATTGGTTTTTAAAAATAATTATGATTTAGTTTAAAATTGGTACATGGGGAAGCATGTCCTAAAATAAATTAATATTTTAAATAGTTTGAAAAATGTAATATTTCAAGATCCCGAAATTTCATAAAAAAAAAATGCGTTGACGCCTGAAAGGTTAATTTTTGTTCGGGTGGGTTCGTTTATAATATTAAAAATTATAACTATTGCTTATTAAATACTTTAGTGCTATGTTATGACATTCTTTGAATATTCATGTTATAAATAATATCGTTCTTCTGTGATTGATGAAAGTGTTTTTTGATTTGTTTGTATTATATATCATTTATTTTACAATATTAATTTTGTTATCATTGGAGATTTGTTTTGTTTCCGTATGTAGAGATGGCAAAAAATATAAAACTTGTCATATGGTGAAAAAGAAATACAAGGAATCCCGCTCTCTTTATATACCTACTATTATCCCAATCAAAATGAACAAAATTAGCACATAAAATATAGGCCTATGTTCAAGTTGAGTATGATAGCCTATAAATAAGGTTTCTTAATCCAACTTCAACCCAGGTAGCCCTACATTATAAACTGATTAAATTATCTGTCGATAGTAGGATATGACACTTTAACACAAATCTATTAAGATTGAAAGCATACAATTACAAAAACATTGTTTCTTTATTGCCATGCCCTGTGTGAGATACAGTATAACTTATTTTAATCTTTGCTTAGAGTGGCTGATAGTTTTGCGTGTCCAAAAGTTTTATAAAATTAACTATTCCACACCCACATAAACGCATTGATCTCTAAACTATACTGGATGGACATAAACACACCCCTTGCATGGACCAAATCGTGACTGTAAAGTTTGTCGTCTGCCTGCTAGCGAGGGGACGGATTTAACGGTTTATTTAAATTTCTTTTGCAAAAACGTGTCTGGTGAATAAACATTTTTTAATAGTGAAGTATTAATGTATTATACCCCACTTGACTGAGGACACATTTACATTAAAGGATATACAATTCAATTTTAAATGTAATATTGTACAAATAAGAATTACATCTTTAATATGTTAAAATATGTTGCTAACGCACATGTTGTTTACATTTTGCCAAGAATATAATATACTTAAAATTGGTTATTAGATTATATAATGGTTTCAGAAACCATATTATATTTAAAGTTCAATAACTAAAAAGAAAAAAAAGGTATCTTAAAACTTTATTAAACTCTTTTGAATGGCAAACTTTGTTTAGTAGTTTTACATTCCTATTATTATTTAGTTTATAGGTTTGTATGAAGTATTACCTGCAATATTACAATATATTTAAAGTTGGCTCTTATCTTTTATAGCCTATTGCTTTCAGAATCCACATTACATTTAATGTTCGATAATTATAATGAAATATGGTCGCTTAAAACTGAACTACATGTGTTTGAATAACAAACTTTGTCTTTGAGAGGCACGTGTTCGTGCACATGAGCTATTGATGTTTAAATTTCAGGACTCTGCTTGTGGTAGATATTGTGCAATGGTCATGTGAGAGACACAAACACATTATCTTATTAATATAGATAGGTACTAGTTTATTATTTCTAAACAAAAACAATGCTATAAATGTTAAGGGGCAAACATGTTTATATAGGTATTTTTCGAATTTATGATATTTTCCGGTGTGACTAGTTCATATTAATTACTAATTACAGAGTATGACAATATTTTTCCAAAGCTCGAAATATAAAAATTACTTCTAGATTGACTTGAATATTTTCGACGGTGGTGCCTCTACTGGAAATGTTTCGGGGGGCCATAACTACGAGTACCAGTAAATGGCGTTGTGATATTTGGATTTCGATCTATCACCTCCAGGGAGCCCGTATTTTATTTATATCCGGATTAGGATCCCAGATCATTGGACCTTAGCGTCTGGTCTCACCTAGGCCGAATCTTTTTTTTTCGGAAGTCTACGATTTACTATAGGGACTAGACCAAAGTTTGTTATCCGTTCGATTATTTAATAAAGTCACATAATTTTTACATTCAATACGAAGTAAATGAAAATATTTTATATTCTTGAAAATGTTTCCATGCATCATATTTTTAAAGTCTAAAATATAAGTGATGAATGAATACAAATACTTTACTTAAACAATGTTCATGATTTTATATTCTACAAAATACTGGTTAGCAAAATGTATCTTGGACTATATATTATTTTCAAAAATTATTAAAATTTACTTATTAAAAAATCTACAAAATAGCATGGAAACAATTTATTTAAAGATTAATTCGGGTGAGCCCATCTGGACATTTAATTGATAGTCCATTTATATAAATCTATATTATTACTGTTTAAGAATGTTTTTTATATTTACCATGTTAATACTATACTTGAATTATTACTTTAATGTCCCGTTCCAGTTACACTGATTTTATTTTATCTTGATAAATAGGTATATTTTAATTTGAATGAGCTCCTTTAGTAATTATTCTGGATGTGTCAATCTGTTAGTTTTTAATCTATAGCCCTTGTTTTGTTTACTTATAATTAAGGTCACACTGGCACTGATGATCAATCTCGCCTCAATGTCATGTATATGGTAAAGTTCCGTCAACACATTTGCATTGTTTTGTAACTCTTTTTTAGTGAGTGTGGTAAATACAATAATCTTATTCAATCGTTTACTACTGGCGTTGAGCATATTAAATTCATATAGCTGGACTTGGGCTTAAAAAGTATTTATAAGGGGCTTTAAAAAATAATAAAATATCTATGCTCATTAGTCTATTGGTAGTACCTAGTAGTAGAATTTTTTTTATTGGTAAGTCAAAATAGTGTGCCTTAACCTTTCACCAAACAAGTCGAATATAACTAGTTTTGTAATATTACAGTAACCATTTATAAAACAATTATTTATTATTTTAATCTCTATCATTTTGGCTTTCTTAGCATTAACTGGTGCATATATTTTTCTTCAAGTTGGAGTTGTATCAACTAAGAACTGCTTAGACTAAAATCATTATCGGTTAGGCACATGAGGGATACACATATTTCTACTTAAATATACATATAGAATAAAATGTAAGATGTTTTGAATAATTACATCTTGTAAGTGGTTGGTTAATCTTCAAAGCGTAAAGTGAATTGGAGATGTGTTAAAAAAAACTAACGTATTTCACCAAACCATATCAAATTAAAAATGTATTTCAGGAACTGGAAATTAATCTTGACAACCACAAAGTAATACATGTTTCCGCTGGGCCTGTTATCCACATTAATAAGAACCAATTGGATTTTGAAGAAAATCAAGTGGTAGAAGTATTTGATCTAGCAAAGACTACACTAGTCCAGATATCAATAAGTCTGGACCGAGCCGTTGTGATTAACCTACCTGCACACGAGTTTCAAATAATATTTGGAAATACGTCAACTATTATCGAGGTAACATTTTTAATAATAGCTTTAATTATAAAACAGAGATAGTCTTTTAACAATATAACGTGAAATCACTTACAGATTAAATGTCCATTACTTTTGGATTAATATTTTATATACTAGTTAATTTTAATATATTTATCCTTTATATTTTATTGTTAGTAGCAAGTTAAAATATGTATATAAATGTAAACAACAATTATTTCACAAATTCATTAAAGTTTGTGAATACTAGTATTTCTGGATAGATTTGTGTTCATAAATACATTTAACTACACAGACATTCTTTATTGTCATCGGCAAACAAGACATTATGAGACTGACACCTTTGTTTTCCTGTCCACTGTATGGGTTACTCCAATTATAATTTCTGAAAAATACCAGTACGAACCTTGAAATGAAAGAAAAATAACATTGTCTTAATAAACTTATCAAATGTACAGTACATGATTCGTATAAATTTAAGCTACATTTAGGATGCTCCCCAACTTTAAAAGCTCGAAAAGATTTAAGAAAACTAAATATGCTTTAGTCAAAGCACTAGTGATTTAGTTGGTGTAAAATACAAAAGCAAATTTTTCTAGTCCCAACTAACTGCCTAACAAGGATAGCGACAGAAATATATATATGCAGAGTCCAAAAGTTTAAGGCAGCTAACCCAAGATCATTAAATTTTAGAGAAGAGCCATTTTAAAGTTTCAAGCGTGATAGCTTCAGTTTCACCCAATAATTAATTAGGATGAATTTTACACATGAGTATAAATGTATGGAGGACGTTAATGGTGATATTACCTTTGAAATAGCTGTGTTTTTTTAAAATAATTTAATTGTACCATAACTACCAGCTATTCTAAGGAAAAACATGCTAACAGTAGGTTTACAAGGGGAAAACACAATTTTCATAATAGCAAACATATTTAAGCATTACAAAATGTAAGTGCTATACTCAACAAACGTTCTTTTATTATGTACTGTACCTATTCCCATTAGGCCCAATATAAAGCTCTATTAAGTTTTATTTCTTGGACTTCTTTTCATATCTAAGATTATAAAAATACGCATGGCTTAGTCACCACAAAATGTCTTTAGATGTTGAAGGTCTTGAGATTCTCCCTCAGATATTAGGAGTGTATCTGAAATAAAAAAATAAGACTAATTGCAGTTAGAGGTTATCAAACCACAAAAGTGAAAAAAGGAGGAAGAAGGAAAAATAAAATTACTCCTATCTTCATATACTCTCTTTGGGAAGAGGAACTTTTTTTTGCAGAGTAGTTATCTGGAGACTTCTCTTCTCTGTAGTTGTGAGTAAAGATGAAACCCATGCTGCATTGTACAGTGTAGTTACCTGTGCTAAATGAAGCGAAGGTGTTTTTTGTTGCTGTGGAGTTTCTGGCCTCTTTGATGGGACGTGTCGGGAATGGACGTTTATTCTCATAGTGACATAATGAGGGGTCCTAGAAGAAAGAGTTCAGTCCCTCGCTATGCCTTGCATCCACCTGCATCATCAACAAAATTTCCGGTTTTTTTTCTAGTTTTAAATATTGCTTCGGCCCATTCACTAGGTAATTCAACTCTTTTCTTTGCGTTTTTTAACCCATGTTCTTATCGCACTTCAGAAATTAATGCCCTATCGAGAGGAACGTAATACATACGGTTTCTAATCTCTTTAGAACATACACCACACAGTGAAGGTAGCGAGGTACACTGTAGTTATTATTTTTCCCCGCACACGAATCACAAAACAAGGTTACACTTAACTTGACTCTGAGATCTAGTAATTATGTGCTGTGGAGGTGGAGAGAGTTCACGACTTCATTGTGGCCTTTTTTTGGAAACTTCATCGCTGTATCCAAACCAAAATGATTTAACATTATAAAGTACATGAATAATTAACGTGTAGTACGATAAATGTATTTTCATATAAACATAAGTTGTAGTGATGTTTAGTACTGGGAGGTTTTTTTGGTAATCCATGCATACAGCTTCTTTTGGAATATATTTTTGACTTGCCTCCATTGCAGCACGTTTTCTTGAATAGAAGGTTCCTGCTCTCCTAGAATTAGACTTGAACGTTGATTAGATCCCATCCCTTTCTTCTACAGCCAATCTAGCAGCTACAATAGTTTTTATCTAGAGTTCAGACTTCAGCAGTGTATTTGTCACCAGTGGAACAAGCATCAGATCTTGGGTAGCTAAAGGCTATGTTGACCTCAGCTTAAAAATCTGTTGGTATTTTTTGTATGGCAATCTTATTTCAGGGTGCATTTCACGAAACATGTCATACGCCACATGACAATTTATATGCAATTAATAAAAAAAAAATCCATATGCCCAAAATATGTATGACCAGTTATTATCATGCGAGTAGAGAAATTTTCCCTAAATAAGGTTGAAAGCCTCCTTGTTTCACCTCAGAGATTATACATATATTTTATTTATTTATTTAGCACCGCGTCTTACTTCACGTTTGGGTTATAGACTTAAGTATTAATTAGGCTAATGGATTAGGAATTTGGAAGGTTGAATTTAGTGGAAGTGAACCCACATTTGCGTGGAGGTAGAAGGGAAAACCATTTAGGAAAAACCACACCCAGTTCACCCAAGCGAGATTCGAACCTTGATATCCCCGTCCTCGGCAGTCTAACTCAACACGACTAGCTAACTATGCTACCAAGGTGGGTAATTATATATTGTTGCAGGTATTAGGTGGTTCCATAACCACCTGTTTAGACACTGAGGCATAACTATGTAATCTAGCTATTTTTTCAAATCAAATGATTTCATAGCCCCGTGTGTTGGTACTTAGACAAATATGCACAGACCTTGTAGCCCTGGCTCTATGTTTAAAATCAATTGATCTTATAACTACATGACTTTGTTGCTACTGAGGAAAATATACACAAACTTGCAGACAGCTTTTTGTTTCAAATCAATTGATCTCATAGCTAAATGTGTTGGTACTGAGAAAGATATGCACACACTTTGTAACTTGGGATCTTTGTTTCAAATAAATGATAACTGTGTTTGTACTGAGGAAAGTATACACAAGCCTTGCAGCCGGCTTTTGTCCAAATCATTTGATCCATAGCTATATTGTGTTGGTGCTGAGGAAAATACGCACAAACTTTGTAACTTGGCTCTTTGTTTCAAATCAAGTGTATTGTTTTAGGCATCAATTGGCTCCCAAGGCGTCTTTGTGGCTATGTGGAGGTTGGACTGGAGAAACAGAGACAGAGCTAAGAGATCCTGGTTTAAGTATAATTCGCGAACCTCAGCTCTTTGGAGAATCCTACAAGTTAAAGGAATTTGAGTGCCAAGAAAAATCACCACGCAGTAAACATTAATGTAAACATAATCCTTTAATTCAGTATGGATTATATTCACCCAAAACAAAAGATACATTTTTAACTGTATTTAGATCATTTAAGATAACAAGAAGAAAACTGAAGCTATTTTTTGTAATAATTAATAATACTCTCAATAAATTCGATTAATATAGAACTAAATTCACTGTAGGAATAGTTAATAAATAATTGTATTTAGAATAGTAGCTCAACTTATGTTTGATTAAATAATATTAGTGTTCTAGACTATATGTTATTACTTTGTTTTCCCATCCCTTATAATGGATAGTTGGGTCACCATTGTATAGGTGAGCACGTGGATTAAGGCACCATTTTTGGCACCAGTAATCAAATTCTGAAGAGAAACTAGGCGATTTTGTGTATGTCCTGTTATGTAAAATTAAAGTTACCCATGTAATGAATTATTATTATTATTATTATTTTTTAAAATTATTATATAATATTTATAATAACTTTTAATTTTGATCAACTTATTAAAACTACCTTTCATTAATACCAGTCAGTGATGTGTGTTTTACCTTGACACGAGTTAAATATTATTTCATGGTTAATTTTGTGGGATAAATGAAAAGTGAAAATTAGGAACTGTAAGAATTTCTGATTCTTAGAATGGGTTTGTTGCTTTGATAAATTCTGAGTTGATACAGTTGAGTATTTTGTTTGAAACGAATAATTCAGTAATTATGAAGCTTGAAAAGTCCAAATTCAGAATTGTAGCAATTATGACATCTCTAAAACAAGTAGCTCATATTGAGTGATGTTAATGTCCCTATAGTTGGTATGCTCACCGTCAGGACCTTTTCCCTAATATTGATATCTCCAGTCTTTCAACTGAATAGGTCGTCAATGAAACAACACCAACGGTCTTAATTCATAAAATTAACATTGGACACTTTACTTTGGGGTATAGTGAAAAGGGCGTTCAGAAAAGTATTAGGGGGTTATTGAGGGGAACTATCTAGCTATATATGAATTTTATTGTGAAAATTTTATTCATTTATTATCATGAGGTAATGATTCTAGCTGCATCGTTATTTTTAATCAACAACTCCCTTCATGATGAATGACATTCAATTAACTATCAGTTTATCATTTAATCAGTATTGCACCAAGTGGAAATATGATATATATAAATATATGACTTAAAATATTTTGGGAAGCTTTACTCTTATGTCTACTCCCTTCCCCCCTCCAAAACACTCAAGCACATAAATATGCATACAAACCCAATTAATGATTAAAAATTAAAATATAATAATAGTATACTATATTACGCATTTTATACACACAAGGAAAATCAAAAATGGTGTTTTCTAGAAACATTTTTTTTTCCATGTAAAAGAAGGATAAGAAAATTTCATGTCAAATTTAATTTGTATTTATTTATTCGCAAATAGTAAATTTGTACATTTATTTTAGACTCACGTTCATACCTATAAGTAGTGGTTGAAATGACAGTTTCGGCTCACTTTCTCCCATAAGTTTAACATTGATCCACCCCATTGAATGTGGTGGATCACTTTCTCCCATAAGTTAACATTGATCCACCCAAACATACATTGATCCACCACATTGGAAGCTGGGATACTTTCTCCCCATTGATCTTTCAATAGAGCCGGTGACACTTTCTCACATAAGAATAGCATTGATCAGTGGCGGATCGGGGAATATTATTTAGGGGGGTTTTAGCATTGATCCTCCTCGCTGTGGAGTTGGGACACTCTCTCCCACATTGATCCTTCTCATAGAGCAGGCGGGTCACTTTTCTCACATGAGAATAGCATTGATTAGTGGGGGATGGGGGAATATTATTTTGGGGGTCTTAGCATTGATCCACCACATTGTGAAGTTGGGCCACTTTCTCCCACATTGATCTTTCCCATAGAGCCGGTGGGTCACTTTCTCACAATAATAGCATTGATCTTATCATAGACATATTGGCGTAGTGTAAGATCCCCTGCTTTAAACATTTTTTATTTAATGAGCATTTTAAATTTTCTTTTTGAGAGCTGTTTTTGACGCATCTTTACCTACTTTTCCCTCCTCAAGACTCTCTACTTGAATGGAGTAAAGCTTCGGTGTAAGTCCCACAAATTCTTGAATACACTCTCCAGTCATCTCATCCTTCAGTTTAACAAGAGTTTTTTTTACTGCACGCGCTGTGTAAAAAATTGAGTTTCTAAATAGTCTGAAGTGTCGAATTGTCCTATATTATCAAATATATCCACATACACATTTTCTAATTTAAGTTCGTAGCAGAGGGAGTATGTGTCTGTGATTAAATGCTTTGCATTTTGTACATTTTTCCTTTTAACATAATGATAATGAAAGTTATACATAATGACCTTGCTTGTATCTAAAATTGCAAAGCCTGCATAAATAGGCTTATTCAAAAGTAGGCTTATTTTTTCTCATGTGAACCTCAACAAACTCTTCTGTGAAGATCGTATAAGCAATAAATGGTGGTGAAGCAATACGCTTCTTCAGCCTTTTTTCATTATTTATTGATTGAACATCTACACGATGTCTTTAATTCTCCATCGACCTCCTGAATACTGCATTGTTCATGAGTTTGAAAAAGTCCTTTTCAAATCCATTTACTGCATTTTTTCGATGCGAAGTATTAAAATCAATATATTGCTTCAACCAATCGATCTGATTGAAAGTGAGGACTTGGTGTATCTTTTGAAGCTTCATACCCAAGGAAATATACAGTTTTAAATTACGGTGGTGTACCACATAATTTTGTTTACTGTTTAGGTTGGGCACTAGCTTTTCTGTTTTCCCGCCGGCTGGAGAGTTCACCTTGGATTGTATATACTTAGAGAATTGTGATAACATCTCAGGAGTAACTATGACTTTTTCAGGAGCAAGAGGATAGTCACTGTTCTCGTCATGAATTTCTTCCGGGTACTCGAGATCTAACTTCTAATTTAGAGTCTACAGGGCTATCATCAGCAACTGAAATTATATTGAATTCTGCTATTTCAGTCTTGTTCAACCACCTAAAATTACTCTGAGGAAGGCAATCAGACATAGCAGTCCCGTATAAATTATTACAATAGCAGTATGTTATGTACTTCACCTCCTTTTCAGGGTTAAAATCCATCATATCAGGGTTGTTTGCTTCTGAATGTCTAAATCATAGATACCCCACCACGTATCCCTTTTTCAATGAATAAATGAATTTCAATGTCAGTTAGTAGCTCCAACTCAACGTATGTCATCTTTAAAAATGCCGCCTATGCTAGTCTAGGGCTTGTGCAAAAATGTAGACAGTCTAATATATAGGACTCAAAACCTAAAGAGCGAAAGTATTCGAAGACGTCTGCTAAAAGTAGAACATCACTTAATACGTATAAATTTTGATAATCTTCCATAGTATTCATATCAAAGTTTTCCCACACAGTTTTAGCATAAGCGTAGTCACTTTCTGGAATATTTTCTTGGCGCATCTGATTATATAATGCGGATTTTGGTGGTAAATGACTATCTTTCAGTTTACTGCTTCAAGCCATATAGTCGTAAGGGAACACACCTTTTCGTACCAGAAGATCTACTTTATCAAAAGGATATTTTCATGGAGTATTTTAAATTGAGCTTTCTTAACATAAAACAAATTTTCAACCAATTTTTCAAGAGATGTGCTTAAAAACTGGAACGAATCAATAAATTGTAAAAAGCAAACACTGAATGAGATATACCTCTCCATATTGTTTGGAATACATGGTATTCTTCTGTACGTATAATTCCCAATTTTCTGCATTATAATATGGGCATCATAATTTTTAAATTGTGTAATATGACGGGTATTCTCTTGGTATATTGAAACTGAATATTGCACTTACTATGAGATGCACCCCGATAAGCCCCACTGAGATGACAGTGGTAACGGACGTGGTCTTGATCCAAATCCTTCTCGCAGATTCAACATATGATAGCCAAGATAAATTCATGTTCTTGTTCAGGGGTGATGCGCATAGGAACAACATTTTTCTTCATCTCAATGATCATGGTTTTTTCTTCAACAAGTTTATGAAGAAAGGTATCTAAAACATTTTCACCATTATAGACAACAGGGGGTTTCCCACATTTACCTTAAGAATCGACAACTACATATGCAAATCCTGATGGCGTATTCCTCGTCATTTTTGTAGTTGATGAGGGATTGGAGTTAGGTGCACACCCTGATATTTTAATATTAAAACATTCAAAATCTGCATAGATCACATACGGGATTTTTAGCATATATTGAAATTTTCAATATTTTATTCTCTTCCTTGGCCATCTGTATCTTCTGAGCATTGAAATTAGCTCATCCCTGAGATTTTCCTTAGAAAATCTATGCAAACAATACTTGCAATATTCTGATTCACCATCGTGTCTAGTCAGTGAGCTTAGCAATCTGCTGAAGTTCTCAATAAGACAATAATGTCCCCCATCCACATTTGAAAGATATTAACAGAATCCAGTAATTTTCACGACTAACCTTAACTAACCTTAAAGGGACTATTTCACCCTGGTAGCCATACACATTAATAGATACATTATTTTGTTTTTCAAACTTAGCTATTTGCGTTATTTGCACAGGATAGTCAATACCGTCCATATTTAGTTTACCTTCCAGTGATATATACTTACTCACTCGACTAGCGTTCTTGTCAGCTGGGTATAGAAATGCTAGCACAGACCAAATAAAAAGTTTACTGTCAGCATTTTTATATTAATTAGGGCAAGTTTATTTCTCAACTCTTCTGGTAATGGAATATAGCTGGAAGCAGCTAAAGGAATATATTTAGCTAGTTTAAGCTGAAGTATTTAACACGGCATTGTGTATTTGGGTCCAACACTCTCAATTGTTTGAAAATATTTGGTCAATGAAAGGGGGCGGAGCATGGAAAGGGATTACCACTACCTGGACTATAGTACACGGAGAGACACTAGCACTTAGCTCTCAGCTTGTCTTTCTCATGAGGAACATTTTGAAAGTGAGTTGTTTCAAAGAATTCTCACTTGGGAGCGCTGTTAGCACTGGATATTTTAAGTTCTACCTGACTCAAGAGGCGCAGCAAATCTCCCTTAAGGCTGTGTATCTGTTATTTCCTTGTCTGTGACCTAGGGGCTAGTGGTGTAGCTAAACAACCATTCCACCTGCCCCCCTCGTACCTCCGGTGCCTATAACTCATTCGTGTACCCAATCCCTCTAAGAACTCACCATCCAACAAGCTGCTTCCCACGACATTACCTTCTCTCTCTTTCTCTCACAAACACCACTCACAACCCATGAGTTAAACAGTTCCTTCTCGACACACTCGGGGAAGCAGGAGAAATGTTCTAGCAGTGTTTGGTGTAGTTATTTTTGTCAAGTAGAATTTCATGTTTTCTTCATAAGTACTGCCTAAGAATCTGGTATTGAGAAATAGTTGTTGCCATTGTGAGGAAAAACTAGTAATAGACTATGCGTCACTGAATCAATAAAATACTTACCCTCATCAGTATGGTGAACTTGTCCTAATGCAGCTATGGTCTTATCAAAATATATACAGTAAACCAAACCACCACCTGAAGAAAAAATATTAGACCTACTGGTTAATATATTTTTTTTGGTAATGAAAGATAAAAATACGTTTGTTTTTATTCAGCAGGTTAAAACCCTGCAATCGTGATCCTAACAATTCAGCTGGACTTAAGTCCCCTACTAGTTCGTTGAGATCACCTTGAGGGATAAGATGTGACCTATTCGATGCAGAAGGCTTAAAGCTTGAACACTGATGTAATGCTCTGTATAGGTTAGTCATCATCATTGATGTGATCAAATCTTGTTTATTTTTCTAGATTAGGAAGGGAAGGTCTTTAATGTAAACACTGGTGTGATGGTGGAAGTCAATAATAAATATTTTTAGGCATCTATGCTTGGATTTCAAGGAAATTGCGTACATCTTAACTATAAAAGAAAATTTAAATTTAAATTTCAAAATTATTATTTTATTCAACAGACCATTGGAAAAACCATTAGCCTAGACTTAATAATGCCTTTCCTCCATCCTTTAAAATACATTGCACAGCTGCCACAAATAGTGTGAGGAACTCTAGGTGAATCCTGCTTACTTGTTTAACAGCCTAAGTATAGGTCATACGCTTTCAAGTTCAATTTTAAAGTATAGTCAGTCAACCTACAAGTGTCAAAAACTTTTCCATCATTTTCACACTTTTGAGACATAATAAAACTAAACACTCGCTAAACCATTGATGTAAGAACATTGAAGTGTTAATCTGATACAGTAAAGCCGTTTCATTTGATTGATAGGCATGGTCGTTAAAAAGCCATAAAGGTTCTAGTGTATTTATTTTTTTAAAGTTGAGGTCCAACTTTTAACAAAATTAACTTGTTGTAAGTTCAGTTTAATATAACTAGTAAAAACTTTACTGACTCGGTTTGAGTTTACTTTTCTGAATATTTTTAGGGTTAAACCATTTGAAAGGCCACTTCACAACATTTATTACATATTTATTTTTTTATAAAATATAATAAACAACTTAAGTTATACAATAAAAAGTATTCCCAATACTTCAATATTTACTAGCTAGCCTATTAAGTGTCTTCCATAAGTTTTATTATATACATTAGGCCTACCCCATTTGCTGCTCTGATTCAGTAGAATGGAGTTTATAGGCCCGTCTACACATTGAGGTCAATAGGTGTCATTAAAATGACTTCCATTTGGTTCACTATCTCTACCATTGACAACATGATTTTTTATTAAAGTTTCTCCATAATATATTTAACTTTTGGATAGAAAATATAACTTTGATATTTATATATAATAATATTTAAATATAATTCAGTTAAACAAAAACATTAAATATAAAAATCAGTCAAACAATATTGACAGGAATAAACAAGACCAATCTTAAAACACTAACAATAAACATTAAAAATTGGTTTTATTAACTTTTTTAAAAATATGTAGGTGATGGCAACATTTTTCTTCTATAATTGTTATCAGCAATAAAAAAACTTAATGAAATCACATATTTTACAAAACTCAACAACAAACAACTTGGTCTAAAATTATACTTTTTGGGGGTTATTATGGACTAAATTAGAGGCGGATCGATTAGCAGAATTAAATTTAAGTAAAACTCAATATATTCTATAGTAAAATATAGGAAAATATGGTAAGTTTTATCAAAACTAACATCTACATGCTCTTTGCTATTTATGATTTGAAAATCATCCACACACACATGATCCACATGTTTTAAACTTCTCCCGCTTACAGCCACAACTGATTTGAACGCAAATACTAAAATTATAACTGAATTTAGATTCCATAAACTTAGATAAACAAAATCTTCCAGATTCTCAACGAATATTTTAACTGTGTGACATTATGCTTTGACTGTCAACAGAACAGCCATTGATAAAGTATACTATAGGATAAGTATTTTACGCTTGCGTGGTTTGGATTTACAGTGGTACAACTTTACAGATGATTGAAAAGAAAACAATAAAACTGATCACTACACATGACTTTAAATCTAAGCAGGCAGAGATGCAAACGAAATATTTAAGCTGTTAAAATATATTTAACAATTTAAAATGAAAACTAGCAGCTTAAGGTGCAGTAAACAAGATAATAAGGCATTCTTAATAAATTGTGAGTCTCAAAATATAACCTTCGAAATGATAGCCAATTTTATATCTAGTGTAGATAGAGTCAAAGTTTTGAAGGCAGTCCAGCACTCTTACTATGTGTCCTCCCCCGCCCCACCCTACCCCTATCCCCAGACATAGTCTTTACAAACATAGAGAAAGTATTTAGAAATAATGAATCAATAACCTTACCTTCACAGTATCATTCCATCTTTCAAAAAACATCATGCAAAAGTATGGATTTGTGACTGCGAGATTTGCGACTTAAAATAAACTGCAAAATATATTTTTAATGGCAAACTGCCATTCAAAATGAGTGAAGCTAGACTGATCCGTTATATTAAAACCAAACATAGTCCTAAGTTTATGGATCAGATTACATATTATTGAGGGAGGTGTTAAAGAAAGTGTCTACAGCTATTACAGACATGAACCAAAGAAGGAAATCTAGTTTATTAAATCGTCTTGTAAGGAAGCCAACAAGACTATGATGACATGGGCAGGAAATACCTGACGAATTAATTTCCAGTATAGAACCAATAAATATTTAACGAAAAATCGTATTTTAATCTTATTTTAAGAAAACATTTTAAATCTACATTTTGTATATATATTCTATATATATTTCTGATACATATTTCATTAGCATATTTAAGTTATATAATCAATGCAGACACTTTTTTTAAAATTTTCATCATTAATAAATATTAATTATGAATATCAAGTGATTGAGAATTTGAAAACAAGTCAAAATTATATATTTTAATTCAATATTTAATAAAAAAAAATGTGTGTACAAGAATTATCTATATTAATTTGTAGATGTTTAGTTTTGGAAAAAAACTATGGTTTTATTTTATTTATTTTATAGCTCTCTCATTAATTGGAGTATTGTGTGTATTTTTTTTAAATTCCATCTTTAACGCTGAGAGCAAATTAAAAAAACTTTTAATTGAAAATTTTAACTTTTTTAGATGTTGATTTTAAAAAAAACGCTCCTCATATACCAGAAAACTAAAATTGTGTGGATAATCTTAAATTACAGGACTGCTCTATTATATTTGTAAGACGGTACAATCAAGCTGGATAGAAACATATAAAAGAAACGAACACAATGTGGCTTTTACAATGAAAAGTAGAACACAGTTCACACACTACGTTGCTGTCATTGGACAAAGAGGTAATGGCTGCCTCTTGAATAAAATCGATCTTTAACACCCAATAACCCGTCTTAGGTTTCATTCTATCGGAACTCATCAGGATGGTGTGTGAAACGCGCTACGCAACAACTTCCTAAAAGAGAATACCATAAAACACATACACACACAAAAAAAGTAAATTAGTAAAGAATGACACATGGAAACGAATAACATAAGGGACAAAGTCAGGAAATGGTCAATGTAGGTGAATATATATCCTTACATCTTTATAAGAAAACCTCTTTTCGAGGACTGCTCTGTTGTAATTTGAGAACAAAATATGTTTAGTTGCATTTAAGGTTTTAATTTAAAAGGTTAAAGCATATTGTATTCATAAGATATTGCTAGTCTTTATTTCATAAAAAAAAATGCTCTGGTTAAACTATAACTATACAATATGTAATTTAATACCTAATACCAGCAAGAATGATTGATTGCCTTTGCTACCGTTAACTTAATAAAATATTATTCATACAATGCATTAATATTTTTCTCATTTCTTTTTGTAGCTTTACATAATCATTTTACTTCATCTTCTTAAAAAGTGTATGTTCGTGAGTCTTATTAACCATAGAGGAGTTTTAACCATTGAATTATTCTTATCCCATTTAATATTTTGTATGGTTCATACTCACATAGCGAATGTAAGTCTCATTGGGATGAATACCTTATCTATAGGTTTAACAATACTAGGATTTTGGCCTGTGGCAAAGTTTTATAAGCTATGGACAACAACGTTTCAAAGTTTTTGGGTAACAGATTAAAATGTATAAGTTTGATAGAATAGTAAATATTGGCTACACCCCTATGCTGTGTCATCCCGCTACCCACTACATCCTTTTCCATGTCAATTAGGTCTTAGTTATAAAACACATCCTAGGATAGGCCATACATTATGCAAGTATATCTACTCACACCCTTTTTCTCACACCCATAATAATAATAATAATAATAATAATAATAATAATAATAATAATAATAATAGTGTATTGATATTTTATGCTAAGCGAACAAATGACGAAGAAAAGGGTAAACCAATATATAGCATGTAACACTATTTTGCTGGACAAGTTCAAGAAGAGACAATTTTTAGTGTTTTATAAAACATTGTCTGCAGAATCATTTTCGTGTTTTATAAAGTTTGCCTGAAGATATGCATTGGTTTTCGGCAGTACTTATTTCTGTGAATTTAGATTTTTGAGAATGAAATATAAATAATTAAAAGTACGTTAATAACTGAGTGATCTTCATAGTAAAGTAGCAAAAAGAATTGATTGGTGTTTCAAATCCAACACCAGACCTTTAAAAAAAATGGCAAAAAAGAAAAAAGCAGCGAACTTGCATTAAATTAATAAGTCATGAAAACCTCATTAAATTAGGAATTTAATATATTGTACGTTCAAATCACACTTTAAGTTTAAGAGGTATTACTGATTCCTGAGACCTCATGAAATATTATATTGATTGAAAATATTTTGTTGCGACATTCTCTTTTTTTTAACACACTAATTTGCATGCACTTTTAAAGATTAATATTGTTTACAAAATGTTTTAAAATAAATACATTTTGAACCTTTAAATTGTATTTTTTGGTAATACCAGTGTATTGTCACATTTGTAGAAAGAAACTCAAAAAAGTCACTGATTTGAGTGTTTGTAGTTTAATAAGAGTTAGTATGTTATGTTACCCAATTTTAATTGATATTTTATGTCCCTGGCGTGGAACATACTATGTATTCCGCATCTTCATTACTCCGAGAGATCCAGTCTTCTATTCCTTACACACTTTTTCTCAGTCAGGAAAAGCAGTCCTCCATATCCACCCTATATCTACCTTGCTCTGTGAATTAGAAAGAGCACTAAAATCAAATAATTCCTATATTTGAAAAGAAAGAGGTTATAAATTACACCATTTGGATTATAGCTTTCGTAATAGGTTCGAGACCCTAAGCAAATAAATATATATATATCTTATAATAGTTGATAAAAATAAACTAGATTAAATAAAGCGACATGACTTTTAAAAAATTAGAAATTATTATTTTTGCTACTAATGTAATGAGATTGCATGATTTTGAGGTATGAGTGGAGAAGTGAAATAATAAGTGAAGGTAGTTTAAATCTTTTGAACAATGATACTAGGTTTGTATCCATTAGTATTTGATAAATTATTTAAATATATCAATGCATATTAAGAGCTTATTAAACAGGTTCCAGAATTGATTTGAAACTTCTGAAGGTGGGAGTGTAGGCTACTGGAGAAAAGATCAATGTTTCTGCAGTTTTTATAAATATACTTTTTTATTAATAAATAAGTAGAAACAAAGAGTTTAATTTTATTCATCAACAGTTTTGAATATCTGTCATCATGAGCATAAAGCGGCATTAGATGAGATTTTTTTTTAAATGAAGAGACAAAGTTGTCTTTAAATGCCAGGACACCCTTGAATGATACTAAAAAAAAGTTGATATCACCACGTGAAGAAAATTAACCTCTAAGTTTCTAATTGAGAAATATTTTATTTATTTTGACCAAAAATTGTTATAAAAACTGCAAAAACACTGGCCTTTACTCGTGTTTCCTACACTCTCAACTTCACATTTCGATCTGAGGCGGGCAACACATTTTTTAATGTAACCACAGTTGTGGCGAGTGAGAAATTGGTCACACCATTGAAAAATTGAGAAAGTATATTGATATCAAACATTTAAAACATCAAACACTGTTTGAACAAGTTTATTTAAAATATGTTCACTTTGACCATTGAGTTAAATCCACCACAGACGCAAATGATGAGAACTTAAGACAATGTAATGTGAAGTTTGACCAAATTTTTGTATGAAGGAATAGATGAAACGAAGTGTTGGAAAAGTAGTGGAGGGGAGTATTGAATGGTAGTGTCGCGTTGACAAGTCATTCAAAAAACGTATTGATTCAAATGATGTGCAATAAATATCAATCTATAACCAGCACTTGCCATCATGAAAAATATTATTTTACTGTGAGAACTGGCCAACTCAAATTCTCCACACTTTTGTGGTCAATTCACCACTTGTGTCTATTGGTGACAGGGTTGGCAACCCTAGATATAGATAAATGCTATTAAAGTTACTGAACATTTTAAATACGAGTTGAAAAGATCTGACCAAATTTAAAATTGGTAAATATTTGTAAAAAAAACTACTAAAATTATTAAAATATTGTTTCGAAGCTAATTAAAAGAGGTAAATAGATCCTGGATCTTATCAAAATATATTCAAATTAGAAAAGAAATATACTAAACAATTTAAAACTATGTGCAATTATTGTATTTCGCATCATGTTAAATAAGCGTTGTGACTATAAGCATATGTGTTAATTAAGTAATGTGTTAGGGATGAGTAAGGTTTAATTTATAGGAAGTGCACACGCATAGGCGTGAAGGGAGATTGGAAAGCCATTAAGGAAAAATAACTTTCACTATACACAAGCGGGATTCAAACCACAATCTCCTCGTCATCCATTGGCCAGTCTATTGAGAGAGTGAAGCCTTAGACAAGTGGTCACCAATCTATGGCCAGCGAGCTTGATCTGGCCTAACGACTGACTTCATCTGGCCCGCAAAAGATTTCTGGAAAATATAATAAGTACAGTACATACATCTTGGTTCATTGTTAAGTTGTATCACCTATTTAAAGTTCTTTAGGTTTCAAGATTTGCCTGTAAAGGAAAATGATTTTAAATTATTATAAAACCCTTTCATAATTGTAATGTCTTAAGTACCACAATATTTACATTTAGAAAAATTTTTTGATCTAAAAATTAATAATATTTTTAAAACTAATTTTAATCAAGGTTATTTTATTAATTCTTTCTGATCATATATTCCCAAATTTTAAAACACAAGACAAATATTACTATATTTGGGAGTACTTATATATCGTATGTGAGCAAACATTTTCCAGAACTAAATATGTAGTATTAAAACTAAGATCGCGCATTTCAGATAAAAATGTAAATGACATTTTGCGAATAGTGTAACAAATATTTACGCTGAGATTATTGAACAAGCAGTAAAACTATATATTTCTTGCTGTTGCTGTTGTTGTTGGCTTTTTTATTTCCAGAATACAACATTGTTTTAATTCATTAATAACATCTCTTCGTTTAATTGGTACCTATAAATAGATTTATAAATATCCTATTTTTCCTTTTGATATAACCTTTCAATGATTTTATTTAAAAAATATATTTTTTTTATTTTTACTGTTTATGAAGACTCCGTTCGTCCTGAAAGGTAAAATATTATTTTTGGCGATTACAGTATAATCCTATCTTATTAGCGTTACCATAATGCAAACTGTTAAGGTGAGTTGACCACCTTTCAGGTTAAATAGTGGGTATAACCTGTCGAACATAATATATTATTTATATTTTGACTTTTTTTTTGTCAATCAGTTAGCAAAGCTATTTCATTTTTATACAAGCCATAAAATCCTTTCATAAAATGTACAGACCATCTTTAGATTTTTACCCGCCTCGGTGGCGTGGTTAGCTAACGCGCTAGTTTCATGTTGAGCTAGACTGCTGAGGACGGGGAGATTGAGGTTCGAATTTTGCTTGGGTGAACTGGGGGTGGTTTTTCCTAAATTGTTTTCCACTCTCCCTCCACGCAAATGCGGGTTCACTACCTTTATATTCAACTTTCCCAATCTCTAACCCATTAGCGTAAATAGTTCTTAAGCGTGTAATCTGAACGGGTAAGACGCGGTGCTATATATTATATATTATATTATTATTATTATTATTATTATTATTATTATTATTATTATTATTATTATTATTATTATATTGTTATTATTATTATCTTTGGCGAAAGGTACATAAAAACTTATTGTCTGATTTACTTACTTAATTATGCTTTGGCATTGGGAACTTGAAAGTTCGTTGCAGTACTTAGAAAAGTACGCCACCTATCCCTATTAGAGCTAGTTCTATCCAATTCACTTCATTATACCCTATCTCTTTCAGGTAAATTCTAATTCTATCTTCCCATCTGAGTCTAGGTCTTCCCAATGATCTCTTCCAAATGGGTTTACCTGTCAATACCCTGAACTCGGTTCTACATTCTTCCTTTCACGCTGCATGTCCTGCCCACCGTAATCTGTAAATTTGATTATTCTAATAATGTCTTGTGTTGAGTACAGGGTATGTAGCTCATCATTACTTAGCCTCCTCTTATCCCCAGTATCTTCATCCCTTTTTGTACTAAATATATTTCTAAGCACCTTGTTTTCAAACATCCTAAATTTGTTTTCATCATGTAATGTAAGAGACCATGTTTCACAACCATAGAGAACAACTGGTAGAACTATTGTTTTGTATATTCTTAGTTTTACATTCCTTGATATCAGGCGAGAGTTTAACAACTTACTGGCCTAATGATATAACGAATTTCCTGACTGTATTGATTTTTTAATTTCCACTCTAATACCGTTATTAATAATTAAAATTCTTCCTAAATATATAAAATCATTAATTATGTCAAATGATAAGCTGTACACAGTATTCTCTATATCATTGTCCTCAATCTATATTTCCTTGCTAACTTCTAATTAAATTCCTCTATTTCTAAACAGTATCCTTACTATTAACAAACAAATCTAAATCATCTACGTATTTTAATAGCAGGGGTGACTTGTCCTTAGGGTGCAAAGACGCGATACCCCCAGGACTACCAATGGGCCCCAACTTATAAAGCATAGCCTTGTAAAATTATTATTCGCACTCACATGACAGTTTTAATTTGACATAATAGTTTCAAGAAAATATATTTTTTGTTTAGGTAATACCAGGCAATGTTTTTTAAAATGGCATGCAGTCAGATGTGTGGATTTCTGTGCCTTGCAGTGTAAAATCAAACATTCCCACCCCTTCAGATATTGTCGGCAGCCAGCTGCGACTACCTGGCCCTGCCTTTTCTGCATGTGAAGTCTCTTTCCCGTGCGTGCTATGAAGTTGAAGCTTGTGGGATATGTAATGTTGTCGGCAACCTTGCGTGTACCTGCATATATTTGTGCTGTGCATAGCGTGAGTGTTTCTGTGTAGAGTAATTTTTGGATTGTGTTGATTTGTTAAGTGATATGTTGTAATATTCTACGTAGGTAAATTGAATAATTCGAATCATGTTCTTAATAAATGTTTCAAGATAGACTCTTGATCAAAAAAGTGAATTGAAACCATTAGTTAGGCCATCTCCTTAATTGTGTATAGAATAAAAAGAAGCCGAAAAATATTAAAATAAAGTTTTAAAAATGCAGCTCAATTCCAAAGATGCATATCATAAAAAAATCTGGTTTTACTGGTTTTGGTAATGTAGAAACGTATTTGTACTATTTCTAGTGAACTCGTGAACTTGTGAGGACAATGAACATACGTACGTAGGGATGTGGTATCGAAAGAAAAGTATCGATACTGTACTCATTTAAAGTATTGGAAGAAGAATATCAATACCGTGCTAGTTTTGAAATAAAAGTATCGATAACAGTAAGTATCGGTACCTATTGAAACGCACATATAGTTTTTCTGCTTCGTCTGCTTGAGGCACCCTTGAGTTAACAGAGTTCGTTGAGCTCCATAAAAGCTTCTTTTGTTTGGTTTGTGATGACCGTAATCATTGATATAGGAAGAGGTAGTAGACTGGTCACTGATCACCCCGTCAACCGGTCAGGCATCAGGATGTATTCAAAAACAAAGATGAAAGAACAGATATTATTTATGATGAGCTAAAAGATATTGAATGCTAGAGTTGCAGAAAATGACTGAGAATTAATAGAAAGTGTAATTTGTTCTTCCTCCACATTTAATCCCAGCATGAGTGAAGACAACAAAAAAAATTGCCTCTTTCGATACCAATCCGATACTGGAGTGCGAGTACTATTATCGGTAAAAATATCGGAAAAAAGGTATCGAGTAAAAAATACTAGTATCGAAAAGAAAATATCGATATTAGTAAAGTAACGATACTTTTTTCACATCCCTATACTTACGTATACATTAATAAAACAGCTTAAGAGTTTATACAACAAATCCACTTTATTTAGAGTGAATTTGCATTTTTTTTTATTTTTGCATGTTATTTTTGATATTTTTTATTTGAATGAATTTTTAACAAATATTGACGAAATTTATATCTTCTTTTAAGTGTATTTTATATAAATAATTAAAGAACTGAATCATCCGCACCCTCTAGCTTCTAAAGTGACGAGATGCCACTGCATAAAAGCTGCATTGTACCGTTTAAAGTCAACCCTCCCCTAATCATCACGTTAACTTAACTAAAATTTCATATAATTTGTGTCTCTTAACTGAATCATAGATTTTTATCTACATTTAATTGATATTCCGTCATGTTGTATTACACTTTTTTTAATAATATTTTCTTATTATTAAAAATCTGAACCATTGTTGATAAATTTTGTTGAAGTCTTCACTGATGATGTCCTATTATTTCCTCAGCATATGGAATCAATCTCATTAAAATTATGTTAGATAGAATTTTGTAGCATGTTGGTAGCAGTGCGATACCTCTTATAGTTACTACTCTCTGTTTTATCTCCCTTTTTGAAAAAGGGTATCATAATGCCTTCCTTCCATTCTTGTGGTAATAATACACCATGGTTCCATATAGAACAACGAAGTTTATGAACTTCTATTACTAACATTTACCCATATCCCTTCATTAACTCTGCTGGAATTTAATCTATACGTAAAGTTTTATTATTAATTTTCTTCTTAACATAATATTTGACTTTACTTATACTTTGGCCTTAGGACTTGTGGTTCAGCCAAATGGATTTTGATAACTTCAAGCAATTCGGATCCAGCAGGGACATTAAAAATAGGACTAAAATAGTCGTTCCTACTCAAAAGCTCTGCCATCAGATTGCCAATCTCATGTTTCACTAAATTGTCTTTTGCCTAATAATTTATCCTATATCCATTTATACATGAATAAAGTTCCCTGGTATTCTTAATTTTTATATTATGTACCATTTAAATAACATTTCTTTTTTAATTATGATTGTGACACTGGCCTTCTTTTTGACATTGCTAAAAGTGTTTAAGCTCAAGTCATTAGGAATTTCTAACCAATTTAATTTTGCTTTCCTTTTATCCTCTATTAATTTTGAACTTTCGTTATCAAACCGTGGTTTCTTCATACTCTTTTTCCATAGACCTACATTACTTTTCGCTGCATCTCTAAAATTATTCTTGACAATTTCCCACTATTTCTCTGGATAAGTGATAGCCTTCCTTTTCTGTGAGATGTATAGGCCAGAAAACAATATTGTATAACTATGCAACATTAAATAAACACATAAAAACAGAGATGTAAAACTAAAATGTAAAGCTAGAGCTATAGATTTACATGAAATACCTTTTCTAATGGTTACATTGTTACAAATAATGGATATTTTTATCACAAAAAAAGGTCTAATTTTGTGCATTTATTTTTACATTTCAATGCCTTGTTAATTTTGTAAATAAACTTTAGAGCAATCATTAAAGAACTCTCTTATATTGAATACATAATATTTTTTTTCAAACATTTGTGACTTCAAGGCTTTAAAATATATTTGTAATTTGGAAATATTTCTGACTAATTTAGACGGATACTAAAGAACTACAGGGCAAGTTTTTTCCATCTTAATATATCTATGCTTCCATAAAACTACTCATATTAGTAAATGATGTGTCGAAAATTAAAACTAGACATTATTTAGTCGAGAACACTTAATGCTGGCGCACTAAAAGTATTTAATGATTTAAATATATTGATTTAGAGTGTTCTACTACTTGAAAACGTCCCAGTATGGACTAGGGGGAAAACAAAATTGTTATTTAGTAAAAATAATATTCTATCTTTGGTTTTATTGTGTAAATTGCTTAAATATACAATTTAGAATATTTTAACTGAGGTTTTCACCAATAACTAGTATTCATAAAATGGTATCAATGATATAAAACTTATTTTAATAATTTATGCTTTAATTTCTTTATTTTTACAAGGGCTAATATTTAATGAAGAGCTACCTTCGAGTCTACTTGAGTGGAATTTGTCCACCTTTCCCCAAAGAGGAATATTATTTGCAACAATATAAGCTTTCGCCAATACCTTAGCTTATGTATCTGTAATGCATTACTTGGATATTCTACGTGTTTTCATGAGTTTGATGTAGAGCACATTGTTGAACCCCCAAGGCAGACTTTTACACAAATCTATTATTAGCGTGGTCAACTACAGGGAGCTTTCTGATACTATTCATCGAACTTTCAGTTGATAAATTTCACTTGTGTTCTGATGATCCTTCTGCAAACTTAGAGTTGTGTTAATAAAACCTTGCGTGCCAGGCAGTTATTGGATTAATGCTATCGAAACGTACTAGGCAGGGGAGAATTACTAAAGAATGAACCAGAGAGAAATAAAAACAATATATATGAGTACTGGAAATGGTTGTGTTTGTATTTATTGGAAGTCTACGATCATATCCCAAATATCTGAAGTTGTTAGTCAAGTAGTAGCAGATTAGTAAATCACCAGGAGAGCCAAAAAGATTCATATCCAATGTTTTTTTCAGAAGGGATTTCCTATTAAGAATCCAAGAGATTATTTATCAATATTATAGTTAAGAATTAAAGTTGTCATCGTTAAAATAATTATTAATGGTGTCGGAGAAATTAGGGAGTGTTCATCCGGTTCCCCATCATACTATGTGTCAAAAACATCCAGGATCTCAACCACAGCGAGTGAATCTAAACGATCTATAATTTGTTCAAATAGTTCCATTGGTGTCTTCAAATATTTAAATCTTAGTGTTTTTTCCATTTCCCGAAGAAATTGAGGGGTAAGAAATAAAGAGTACCGAAACGCACGAAATGAGGTCATAGAAAGAAAAAAATATTCCCAATATGATCTAGGCGTTATGTAGTTCACTATATTTACTATAATTATCTTAATCCCAAAGCTTAAAATATGCAGGCATTACCGGTTGTGAACAGAGATAAGATATATAAATCTACGTATAGGTATTATATGTTTATTTATAGCTTCAATAATGGGAAGAAGAATATGACTGAGAATGTACCATATACTGGAAGGATATACTTATTATTTTTATCTTCTTGGATGACTTCTGGAATAATATGGTCAAAAGAGACCCACCTTAAAAGCCTTCGAAACAAGTTGGAATCCGAATAATGGCAAAAATTGTAATATTACAAACATTCCGCGGGGACTTAGCATCATTCCCTAGATAAAATATAGAGGTTGGTAGGAATCATATGAAGCTAAGATAGTCTATACTCTATATGGCTTGGGATTCCCAAGCTATATTGCTAGCAAATACTCTTTAAATACTCATTAAATGCTAATTGGCCAAGACACCTACTGGCTATTTGATCTCTATGGCCAATATGTATACTTAAATATGTGGATAGGTGGGAAAGATGATATAGAAATGGAAAATAAAGTAATAAATGAGAAAGACTAAAAATGATTATATAAAAAAACAAATGTAGTAATTATAAGGATCATGAAGGGGATCAGAATCAGTTCCATTTACTACCTGCTTGACTAAACAAATCTGTAAAAATTAAATTGAGATTTAACATCAAGGCACTGCAGATATCTCTGACAAATGCAAATGAAACATTGATTTGTTAATTATATTGATAACTTCGTCATTATGAATGATAAATCAACCTGTAAAGCCATTTATTTTTGAAGTAGTAATACAATCACAAAGACAAATCAGTAGAATTAAATCCCTTCCCTTCCATAAAATATTTAGTATTTTGTTCAAGCTATAGAATTTTCACAGATGTTATTAATGTTGGTTTTTAGGAGGGGCATCTTTAAAAATGTGATATTACTACCATTAGACTTTGGGAGATGTAATTATGCAATCTAACATTGTGATGATGAAATTAAGGTGCATGACTTTCTGCATTGCATGGATTTCTGTTTGGCTAGGTAAGGGTAAGTTATTGAACACTATTTATATTCTTTCATGGAGTTCAATTATTAAGTTTTTTTAGATGAGATTTATGTTTTACCGAGCTATCTCATTAATCTTATCGTCTGAAGCCACTATATACATTATTTTAAGAATATAATTTGTATTTTAGATCATTGAGTTAGGTTTCTTGTTTCAGTGCTCATTAACTTCAAACGTGTTGTGATCATTTGAATGTTCTCTGACGATCATGTAAATAAACAAGATATAAGGTTTGTATTTCCAAAAAACGAGTATGTTCTACTAATGTATTATATTTGCAAGTCAAATTAGATAAATAACTGATAAAGTTGGTTTCCATTATTGCTCTGATCGCGGAACGATTCTTGCATTCATTTGGACATACCTCTAATGTTGTGGAAATAATAATACCCACTCAGAACAAGAAACGATGGACATACTATAATTATTTTAGCAATTATATATTTTTCAAAAACCAATCAAATAAATCTAAGTAATTTTTTTAAGATAGCATGTTTGCATCTAGTTGAAACATATCAATAGCTTAAATATGTAGGTTAAAAATTGCATTTTTAAAAATAATATCATCTGTTTGTGACTAGTGAGCCTAATAAATATTCAAAATTATTGTATTACATGATATTGTAATAAAACTATCTAAAATAAAACAGACCACTTGTTTTGATGATACAGCACCAAATTAATATAGAAATTGATTAGTGTCTGACTGCTGGGTCGGCGCACTTGTAATTTATTTGCCTTCTCTTTCCTCTCTTTACGTAGACCCTTAGCAGGTAACTAGGCCAACCGTACTGCAAAGGGGTGTAGAGGGGGGAGGGGAGGAGTCTTAATTGAAAAGAAAGGGAAACTTTAGAAGGGTTTGAGTTCGTTTTCTTTAAACCAGTAGAAAAGTTTGGTAATGGACGAGTCCAAACTCATGTCACCCCAATATATACATGGTCGGGCGGTCAGCGAAATATCCCCTAGTCCGATTTGAGGCTAACCAGTGAGTGGACCAGCGTGTCCAGGCTAGCGTGTCCGGGAATGGACAGCGTGTTTCAGTGATTGAGCTGTGTCCAATGAATAAATCAGCGAGTCTAATATTTGCGTAATGTGGGTCAGCGGAGTTTGTCTTGAGCGGGGTCCCGTGGCGAATTAAGAGATGAAATGGGGGACGTAGACATTGATTGTTATAGAGAACTGTGTTAATAAATGAGATTTTTGTGACTTCTTTAAATATTTGAATAGTTATATGTGTTTTATAGTTATTAATTTGATTATTTTTTAATTTTTTGTGTTCTCATTCATTTAGTAACTTAAATGCTTAATTACGACTCTTATTATTTAATTTTGTGACTTATTTAATTGTAGCCTAATCATTCTATGTGTTGTTTTATTTTTAATAATCAAAACCTTGGATATTCCGTGTGCATGTTCAATCGTGTCTGATCAACAGCGTACCCTAATACACTGAAAACAACTCGCGGTTCACACGGAAACGTGTGAATGGCCCGCAACCTCCCAGGTGGCACGTGCCCTTTACGATATACTGGAAGATGAGAGTGAAAACTGTTTTGGAAAGATATTTTCAACACTATAACGTGTAGAATAGATATGGACAAAATTCATTATTAATTACACATAATCATTATATCTTAAATAACAAATATTGTATAGGTTAACGACATTTAAAATTAGCATAGTTTTAATTTTAAAATATCAACAACCTTGACTTATTGTCAATGTTTACGAAGGTGATCCTTTCTCGACCAAACCAGTGGACGGTTAATCAATTACTCGGAAACCATATTCCTCCTCTGGTTCAGAAAGTCCGGGAGTATGATGAAGCTCTCTAGTGGCCGGGCAACGAAACTCTTGCTCCAACGACAGGGAGATGTCACGACGGGAACTAGCTTCTCTAAATAATGAGTATATGTTGTTCCTCTGCTTAGGTCGATGTTGCTGTGAAGGATGGGGCTGCAAGGGTAGGACTCTGCTGGTTACTCCAGACCGATGGTGATGTTGAGGAATAAGCTGCAAGGGAGGAATATTACCAGTAGATCCGGACCGAAATATACCGTCTGGTCTGGCTGGTAAGGGTGGAGGACCCGACTCAGATCGAGGACTAGTAGTCAGATCATATATGATCTCCTCATACACATGATAGTCCGTGCTTGGGACGTGACCTGTTCTCACACTAACAGACGTTTCACTCTTCCTAGGAAGGTACGATGTGGAAGACGTAACGATGACGTCACTGAAAGGCTTGACAAGGTATGAAGGTGAAGCTAATGTTGTTGTCACCAGGGCTGGGGCTGGAGCTGGTGCAGGTGGTGAGACTAGTGGCCCCTGAGTCTGGTTCTGAAGATCCTCAATTATATCCAGCATGCATTTTGCTACTTCAGAGAATCGACTGGACTGCGGGCTAGAAGTGCACACTGGACTTGCGCAGCCGTCACTGCTGGATGAAGAGTCTGGAGCGCCAATACTGCGGCGACTTTTCTCTGAAAAAAGAAAACATTGGATACAATAGCCACAGATGTAGAACCGAAAACAGGCAACACAGATAGTAGTTTTAACAATCGATATGAATATAGTATTGACCCAAATAAACGCATACTCCCACAACAGTGGACAGACACATGGACAAAGATGTCAGTCTTGCCTAGTCAGGTTTTCTGATAATAACGAGGTCGGGGTTTGGATCCCTGCCAGGCATATATAGTGTTTCTCACTCTTCTTCAACTCACATGGATTATATATGTATTTATTGATGTTAAGTTTTATTATATCGTCCATTTATAATGCATGAATAAACTTATATTTATAAGCTTTTAGTAATAAAATATATCCATTGTGTGAGTAGGTCTACCGGATGTCCCCACGCGCTATTTCCATTCCACCCCTCCTCTCCCTCACCACTGTCTTAATTTGACCTATTCTTTATTTCCTTATTGATTTTTAAATTTGAATTTACATTCTTATTTTGTGATGGAGTATTTTACACCTCCCCCTCACTTCCCCACACCTTGTTAGACCATCTTGTTGGTTAGGAGATATTTATGGGGAGACATATTACACCTCCTCCCAAATGGGTCTGGGGTCATACCCCTAACCGACTAGCAATATTGGGCGTTGGGGCTCAGAGACCTATCCCAAAACCCTAGGGGGGCATGACCCACCCCCAATGGTTAAGGGATTCAACCCCAAACCCCTAGCTAGCTTGGGTGGTCGGGCTCAGGCGCTTAGCCCACATTTTTTTCGGCAGAGTATTTAAAAGTTCAACATATACGGGAAATATAAATGGTTTTTTCCCATCACTGTTCTAAACTTCCTTCCATCAGAGTGTTTGGACGAATAGAGAAGGCACTAAAGTTTAAAGAATGGTTAAACCTGAAGAAGTTTTCCAGATATTTAGGACATATTCAAACTTGTTAGGAAGATCACTGAGGTTAAGGATTTTAAAACGTCAACTATTGTTACAATGAAAGAAATTAAGTCCTAGCACTTCAAAATATCAAAAGATAAAAGGTTTAAAGTGAAAATAACAGTGAGAAAGAAACTTGAAGCACGTGAAGAAATAACATGGAGAACTGTCACAGGGGTGTAAAAATCTAAAAATCTATTTTGAAAGTTGGAAATCGGGTTGTGGACGTGAACCTTGAAGTTGTGGAAGCACAAAAAAATGTAAGTGTTGCTAAGAAGAGACACATTGAGAGGCTTATCACAAAGCATTCTCGGGATGATTGTAGGACGATCGCCGATTTGCAATAATTTTTTTTTCGTGTTGATATTAATTGAGAAGTAAGAGGAGAAGATGCTGTTGAAATAATGTGTGAAGTAAATGTAGAAGAGAATATGTTTTCAATTTAAGGTGTAGATGCAGGGAAAGCGAGAAAATCTCAGTGTTTTTAAAGTTTTTTATGAGAAATTTTTTTTTGGTTAAAATAAATAAAATATTCCTTCTAAGCCCAGAGTTTAATTTTCTTCACATGGTGATTTAAACAGTTGTTTAATATATGTCATGAGCATAGTGAAATTATCCAACACTTTTTTTTTTAAATAAAGAGAAAAAGGTTTCATGAAATTTCAGGACACCCTTGACATATTCAACAATGTTTGAGGTCAAAATGTGAAAAAAGTTAAACTCAATGAAAATAAAGTAGGAAATTTGAGCACAAAAAACTCAGCCAATACTTCTCAAATATTATTAACTGAACACTGATGATGTTTATATTTAACAAATGAGAATAATACGTTATGATAATGTAATCAAAACATCAGTTAATGATTTATCTGAGCTTGAGGTTATCATAATATAATATTTCTTGGGACTTGTTCTAATAAAGAAAAATACAGGTTTCTCTATGACAGACACTTTCTTGTACATATTCAGCAAATGGTATTAGAAATTTAGATTCTACGTGGTCAAGGTTTATGATAATGGGAGTAACATGAAAGGCAAAGTAAGTTTAAAAAAAGAGAGAGTTCTGGAAATAAATCCACGTGACCTTTTTTTGCCATAATATGCACTCTCTCTAAACTGAGTATTCAACGATGCCACTAAATGTTGTCTGGAAGCAACCAGTTTTTTTCAGTTTGGTTGAATAGATCTATATTTATTTATCTGCATCGACTAAGCGTTGGCAAATTCTTACTAGCCATTTAATAAACAGGCTTTGCCATTTCAGCTAAGCCATATAGCTAAACAAAATAAGAGTGTTGGATAGCTGCTTTGAAACCATTTTGATCTCATCTTGGTAGTATATACGATGATTTAATATAGGCCTTGTTTAAAATATGCATCTAAAACATTTGTCAAATTGAAGCAAAGACTCTTTCTGATGCAATTTGTAAGTTCAAGTTTGTGGCATCCCCTGTTACATGTTATAATATCCTTTTTTGAAGTCAATGTTACAAAAAAAAGCTACCAGAAAATAGGAAAACTGAGTTAAATTAGCTAAGTCAATTACCAATGACCAATAATTACCATATAATCTGTAGGAGGGATGATGATGATGATGATGAGAGTTTTCAATAAGTTTTATATATTCTAATTCTATTTCAAAGGTGCTACAAATAATATCAGATTTTGAGAGAAAATAATCTAGTTAAAGGAAAAAGAAAAAGCAGTTTGAATTTGAGGTCCAAGAAGTTCCAAAGCAAAAATTTAATATAAGTTATTATGTACTGTCTTAGTCATGGCCATTTAATATGTTGAAGAAGAGAGATTTCAACCATTAGAGCAATATAATTCGCTATTTGGCTTCTTGTATTAAGTGTATATTATATATATATATATATATATATATATATATAATTCAACTGAAGCTGTAATTAAGACGTTACAGAATTTGGAGTACTCATTAATGTACATTGGAATTGAAGATATTGATGGTGCATATATGTGCTGTTAACTTATAGAAATAGATCTATGACTTCTAAAGTTCATGCTGTCACAAGGAGTACGTCACTTCTTACTAAAAAAAGAGCTTCTGGATAGTGTGCATAGTATATATTTTTCTCGTAGGATCCTTTTCACACTTCCAGTGGCAAGTGGTGAACGTAGTTTCTCAAATTTCAAACATACAAGAAATTCCATACATTCAATAATATTGCAAAAGAAAGAGTAGATGGCTTGGCAACTATATAAATTAAACATACGGAAGTATCAGCACTTTAACTGAAGGAATTGTATACAAAACTTATAAATTAAAAGGTATTCAAAGCTAAATGTTGATGTGACTGAAATAGAAACTCTTTAGAGACTTAGACTTTAACATCACATTTCAAAAGATTGTTTAAAATGATTTGTGTACTAAAATATTCTATTTTGTTATCTAGAAAGATAATCAAAGATTATTGTATAACATATCTTTGCAATTTTAAATATGTTTAGCAGTTTCCAGTTTTGTGATTTTCATTTTCTACAATATATTTGTTTTTGAAAATTTAAGTTAAAGATATGTTGTTGCCGCATTGGCAGCTTTGTAAGTTTGAATACAAGTTAGGTCAATGTCACTTAGCCCCATCGTGGCACAAAATAGGGTGTAGAACGACTGATACTGAATTATCTAATAGTGCAGTACCAGGTGTATATAGCCCTTGGCTTGTCTTAAGAGCCCAAACAACAATGTGTACTTAAAAATCAGAATGGTGGCTAGCAGTAACAGCTACTTTCCCGTACCTTTATTTTATTTTATTTATAAGTCAGTTTTTTTTTAATGTCGGGTTTCAGGGGATATGAATGGCCCCTTCCCTGGCTACGGACTTGTTTTAACAGAAATTATTATTAAAGAGGTATGTACATTTTAAGTAGACATAAATTGATTATTTGGGCTCAGGTAGTTTTTTATTGCCTGCACACAAAGGGAAAGTTAACAAAATAATGTGAGGCTGAAATCCGCTCGATAACCACTCGATAACCGTGTCAAATCCACTCTACAGCTGGATTTCATCGACAAAGAAAATATGACCAATAAAAACATGTATTCTATAGCAAAGTAGTAGTTATACTTTATATTTGATTTGGTGGAGAAGGGAGACACTTCAGGTAGATTCGTCCCTGACAGATTCATATTCCGATTTTTTAATTGGTATAGATTAATGTAACCATCCTTTTTTTGTCCTCTCCAAAGTTTTTATTTTGTATAATACCACAGGAACTCTAAATAAATGCTTTATTCTTCACGAAACCTTCAATCAACAAGCATCATACCCGCCTCGGTGACGTAGTTGGCTAACGCGCCAGTCGTGTTGAGCCAGACCACCGAGGACGGGGAGATCGAGGTTCGAATCTCGCTCGGGTGAACTGGGGGTGGTTTTTCCTAAATGGTTTTCCACTCTCCCTCCACGCAAATGCGGGTTCACTTCCTCTAAATTCAACCTTCCCCATTCCTAATCCATTAGTGTAATTAGTACTTAAGCGTATAACCCGAACGGGTAGTAAGACGCGGTGCTAAAATTAAATTAAAAAACAAGCATCATATAGATATTCCTTTCTTTACGTTCTAAAATCAAGAGAAATTATTGTGATCTTGAAAAATTTGGTCTCTAGATTACGACGAATATTTAGATTTTATGTGAACACGACCAAAAAAAAAAGAAATTTACAATTCTGTTTGTTTCTATGTCTGTCTGTCCGTTTGTCTGTTTGTTTTTTGTGTTTGTGTGTTTGTCAGTCTGTCACTTGTCACGAATCCAAAGTGGTTTGATTAATTTTGTTCAAACTTGATATTTAGATTTAATAGGTCTATACCTCCAGATATTTTTTTTTACCTTAACCCTTTAATTAAGGTTAGTTTACTAATTAGTGATTTTTTTGGATTCCGAATTTTTCAACAATGGCTCTAACGATTTTGTTTAATATGCATGTATAAGATTTGTTTGACATGATAATAATAGTACTGAATTATTGGTTTTTGGGCAAAAACACATTAATGGGTAGTTAACTGGTGGAAATCATTTGAAAATTCAAAATATTTTGAAAATAGTTGTAACGTTTTGGTTTAAACTGTATGTCTCGGGATTGATTAGTATACCAAAAAAGTGAAAAAACACTGTGTACTTGTTTTTGGGGTAGCAACTCAATTATGAGTAGTTTACTGATGACATATCTTTAAAAAGCTTGAAATATTTTACAAATGGCTATAACGATTTAGTTCCAAAAGGGCATCTTGAGAATGTTTGACATGACTAGTAAAACTGTATGCTTATTTTTGGGGTGAGAACTCATTTATGGGTAGTCTGCTGATTAAGGATTTTTAAAAAACTTTATGTATTTTTTAATTGCCCTAATGATTTGGTTACAAATTGATTTCTTGGGGGGAATATTTTAGTTCGTAATTAACACTTTATACTTGTTTTTGGGGTAAAAACTTATTTATGAGTAGTTTACTGATGACTGAATTATAAAAAGCTGTATATATTTTTTAAATGTTTCTATGATTTGTTTTCAAATTGGTATGTTGAGAATGTCTGACATGACAATTAACAGTATATATTGGTATTGGGGAGAAAAACTTATTAATGAATCAATTATAAGTGACTGATTTTTCAACAACTCAAAATATTTTAAAAATGGCCATTAATATTTTGTTTCAAATGGGTATCTTTGGAGTGTTTGACATGACAAATAATCCTGTATACCTAGTTTTGAGTAAAAATTCGGTAAAGGGTCTTTTACTGATGAATGATTTTAAAAGATAAGGATTATTTTGAAAATGGCTAAAATGTATATCTGGGGAGTGTTTGACATGACCATGTTCAATAAACCTAAATACTTGGTTTGTGGTGGGGTGGGAGGGAGGGGTAATTAATTTATAGATAATTAACTAATAGTTTTTATTTTTATTTTGAATATAAAAAATAATCTGGCTTAACGATTTGGCTATAAATAGTTATCTGTTAAGTTGTTTGTATTATAGATTTTTTTTTAAATTTAGTAGTAAACTAAAAATTATTTTTGTTAAATTTTTATTTTCTTGGAAATTGTTGCAACACTTTGGTTCAAAAAACGTACTGTGAGGACTTATTAACACTAACAATAATGTGTATTATCTAAAATAAACTAATTTAAGGGTAATATATTAATTACATATTATAGAAAATTTGAGTATTCTAGAAATTGACATTGAAGATTGAATTCAAAATGGGAATCTGGGAATTGTTTTTCATTATAAAAAGAATAAGTTTTTATTTTTAATTATAACAAATAATTTAAGGGTAATTTACAAATAATTTATTTTGGAAATTTGTTAAATATATTTGAACAATATTGTTTAAAATGTATATATAGAGTGTTTATTGTGACTAACAATATGATGTGTAATTTACGCAAAGCCTATTATTGAAAATTATCTTCGAAGTTATAATACACAATGTGAAAAAGCTTGTGCGATTGTTTCATACCCTTTATTTAAAGTTTCGATACGCTTAACTTAGGATTATGATTTAAAATATCTTTCGACAAATTCCTAAAAATTTATTAAATTTTAATTTTTTAACAAAAATTAAATTGTAAAATATATTATACAAATTCTTAATTCGTGTTTTATTTTTCATGGTTTTGTTGGGGGGAGGTGGTGGTGGTGAGTGCAATGATTATATTAGCAAATCGTTTAAACCCTATCATTAAATTTTATATTAGACACGGCACCCATACCCCTAAACCGTTGATTCAATATCATCATTTATGAGTTTTTCAGTCATGCTAGGAGCCAAACCTGGGACTCATAGTTCTGTGGGCAGACGTGTTATCACGGAATGAGCTAAATTGTAGAACTTTTGTTCCACTGTGTAATATTTTGATAAATATTTTATAAATATTAATACAACATTTTTACAAAAATATCATTTGTATAATTGTGCTTTATAACTGGCGATGAAATATGGTAGAAGTGTGGAGTGTGATGATGATCATGTGTGGATTTAACATCCCTTTCTAAACTTTGTAAAAAGAGAAATGTTGAAATTATAATTTTAAAGAATTTCAAATTATGTTAGTTAAATTTTATAACCGGACAGTTAATCCATAATAATATCAAATTAAAATACGTGTTTGATTCAATATGTACACTTCGCTTACCCTGAAAGGTGGCAAGCTTTCTTTACATCGTCCCACTCTGGAGTAGCTTATAAAATAGGGACACAGTAACTTAAGTCCATCAAGGTAAGACTGATACTTTTCACTGTAAACATTGTACACAAATTATTTGTCTTATTATAATATGTAGATCAACTGCATTTACATAAGATTGTAGATAAAATATAAAGTCTAGAATATCTAGAATACTGTTGTGAATATGCTCACTTCCCAAAACAACATAATTAATAATTTTTGAAGTTACCTGTAAGCTTTTTGATGCGAGCCACGCTGCTCCGCCGATACTTGTCTTCTATCATGGTAACGTAGTTACAATGCATATCCTCCTGCACTCGACCATACAGCAGTGTGTCTATATCCTCCTCTGCAGTAACAAGGCGTGAGTCTAGACGGGAGTGATGGTAGCCTGGAGAACTTATTCCACTTCCGTTACTAGCACTACTGTAGCATGGACTGTGAGTGCGAGAAGTTGGGCAACTGGCCATAAGAGGACGACGTTGAATAGCTCCTGAACCTCTTGGACTACCTGACCGATAGCCAGGACTACTTGCACTTGAGCTTCTTGGTCGAAATCCAGGACTAGGGGACGAGGCCACAGCTTGTTGCTCGTAGCGATGCATGGCACTTAGGATAGACTGGCGTAAGTACATCAAGTGGTCCAGATCTCGACCAGCGTAATGAGACTGAGAGTGCCTTCCCATTACTTTAGTACCCATTGGTATTCTTGGTTTTTGATTGGGTTGACTAGCGATCGAACTGCGTCTACTTACAGATTCATTTCCATAAATGTTCATTTCTGACGGTTCTGGAGTAGGACATGAACTTTTATAACCTGAGTCTATGGAATTAGAGCCCGCATAACCGATAGAGTCTTTGTCGACGTCGGAACACGTTCGTAAAGTAAATAAACGGCTTTCACGACCACCGTATAGTTGCGTGTTTGGATCACCAATTTCATGGTCGTCAGATTCCCATGTATCCTGAATGGCACTGATTGTTTCCAAGAGAGGGTTTACAGCCTCTATTCTTCTAGGACTTTTTCTGTAACGAGAACGATGATGTGGTGGCTTACGATATATAAGACTCATGTCATCTTTGAAATGGGAAAGTTTTTCTGAAGTTTCAAAGCTTAATTCCATTGATGGGGCAGCAGGAGCGGAGACTGAGATCTTAGAGGCAGCTGCCATATCATGTGGAACTACAGGCAGGTCTAGGTTGCTGCCTTTGAAGCCCCGCCGCATTCCGGACTTTCTGCATCGGTTGATAGGGCGAGAGCATGCTCGAAATGAGATACCATCACGGCAGACAACCTCGTGTATCTGACTGGTACTATCAGGGTTCTTTAGAACTTCTCTAGTCTGTCCAAAATTTGTCCGAGTGTCCAAAAATTCCTCAAATGTTGCGTACATTTGCCATATTTGCCTTGTAAAGTCGTCACCCTGAACGGAGAGCTCAGCCTGTAAACAAATCAAAAAAATAAAATAATTAAAATACATCGAAAGATTCAAATTTTGTATAGTTTAAGTTAGTTACACTGATAATATTGTGTCACATTCTTAGCTAAAAAACATTACAACTGTTTTTGATTAATAAAATAACATAAAACACACAAAAAAACTCATAATATAACTATCACTTTTAAGTAATTCGACTTAATGGACGGTCTAGTGACCGAATTCAACTAGGTATAGTTCAGATCTCTTTTATAATATCAATCCCCTCTATATTTGCAATCCTTAGAGGGAAGGGGAAATGGAAGATTTACTTTTACCTTTACTCTACCCCTCGGAACGAGAACTATTTTGATCGTTAATAAAATTGAGCTCGAAATGTTGATAGATGTCAACGTTTCATGACACTCTTAAACCAAAAAAATTGTTTTCGTAATGCCCTCTGTCTGTATTTGTATATCTGTATCTTAGCCTATAGCCTAAAGAAATTTTACCGATTGGGCTTAAAATTGATATTTAGGGTTTTAGTCAGGCTCCCTTGAGAGGTTTTTGGAATTAAATGTCCAACCCTAAAATTAGAATAGTTTACTTAAGGGGAAAAGGCGAAAAATTCGATTTTCTCAAGATCCGATAAAAACTATTTTGATTAAATTTTTAATACAGATATTGTTTAACATCAAAACTATCATAACTATCATTTGCCCATGCAAGTGTACCTGACATTAGCAGGAATTTCCAATTTATACCATATTTCCGCAACTATTTGAGTTACGAAATAACTTATCATTGTGAAATTGTAGTGCTTTTCAAAACTAAAATCATTTAAGAATATATTTTTATAGACCAATGGTTTCTGAGATATAAGCAAATATATATATATATATATATATATTATGGAATTCTCGGACAATTGAAATTGATTGTTGAGCTCCTTGGTTGAGAGAGATGTTCGTTCCTCTTTTTTTAATGTTTCTGTATAGTTGTATATTATTAAGTTTATTATCCTTGGTGTAGTATTTTGCAACAATGTATTTTATTTTGATTCACAAACCTTACGAGTTTTAATAATTGTATCTATGTAAGAGTAAAAGAGAAAGTCTGGGCTATGCATCGTACCATTTATTTTCATAGCAACCGTGCTCAAGCGGTAACTGAATTTATGTGGTAATGAGATGACATGATGCTGCTACAATATTGCATTAATTTTGACAGTAAATGGGCTCCATATAATTCAAGACGGGGTAACGAAATCCGTTTCAGGGGTGCGACACGAGATTTCGCTATAAGCAAATTTACTTTGACTTCGGAGTTTTGAGTCACACATCTGAGATAGATGGTTGCTGCATAGCCTTGCTCAGATGCATCTGAGAATTCATGCAATTGTACATCTACAGTGGAGGAGAGAGAGAGATACCGAGGTATGCTGAGGTTTTCTAAGGCTGGAAGCTCCTCCAGAAACCTTACCCATTTTGCAGGAATATCTACGGGTAGAGGTTCGTCCCAAGAAAGTCCTAGTGTCCATAGAAGTTGCATCAATGATTTTGCCCAGAATACTACTGGTGTCAAACAACCACACGGGTCGTAAATTTGAGCTACAGCAGAGAGTACTGAACGTTTAGTTGGGACTTGTTGAGCTATGTCAATCTTATACGAAAATGCATCACTGTCAGGCTTCCATTTGAGACCAAGGATGCTATAGAGAGGTTGTTCAGGAGTGCGAAAGTAAAGCGGGGTCTCACGATGCTCTTGAGGTACAGCGCCTAGCACCTGGTGTGAGTTACTGGACCATTTGCTCAACTCAAACCCACCTTTTCTTAACAACTCTGTGAGCTCTTGTTGAAGAGAAAGTGTATATTCTAAGTTGTCAGTGCCAGTGATAATATCATCGACGAATGTTTGGTTTGTAGCACTCGGGATGCGCTGGGAAAGGCCTGACCCTCATCCTCAACAAGTTGATGTAAAGTCCTAATTGCAAGATAAGGGGAGCTAGTTACACCATATGTGACAGTGGTAAGTTGGTACACTTTGAGAGGCAAATTAGGATTTTCGCGCCAAAATATCAATTGATAATTTTGGTCATCAGGATGCACGTTAATCTGTCTGTAAATTTGGCGGATGTCTGCACTAAAAACAATTTTATTAAGTCTGAAGTTTAAAATAATATCGCAAATATAATTTTGAAGTTTCGGGCCTGAGTGAAGTACATCATTTAATGAGAGGCCAGATGTGCTTTTGGCACTTGCGTCAAATATTACACGCAACTTAGTGGTAGAACTTGTTTCTTTATGCACACCATGGTGAGGTAGAAAGTAATGTTAGGAATTATTTTGGAGTGTGCTGGTAAATAATTTCATGTGTCCAAATTTATGATAATCATCCATGAATTCCACATAGGATTTCTTGAGATCTGGTTGAGAATTTAATTTATTTTCAAGGGCATTAAAACGCCGTTTTGATTGATATGATGAATCGCCAAGAGATTGCATAGGTTCCTTTAATGGAAGTCGAAGCACATATCGACCAGTGTTGTCTCTAGCGTGCGTGTTGCGGAAGTGATTTTCACATATTTCCTCATCTCGCGTAACCACTTGCGAAAGAGGGGGTTCCTCTACTTTCCAGAACTGTTGAAGTGAGTTGTGCAGGTCAATATCAGTAGTTGATAATAACGTAATAAGATTAGACGAAGCTGGCTGGGTGTTGCCGTCACTAATAGAGGGCGCGCTTCCCATAACTACGAAGCCGAATATAGTTCCTAGCGCTATAGGCATGTCCTTTCCAAGTGGATAGAGATCACCAGTAAGTGTTTGAGCGAAGAGGTCAGTACCAATTAACATTTGAACAGAACTACTCTCACTAAACGTAGGGTCAGCAAGTACAAAATGTTTTAGTTTTTTCATTACGTCAGGTGAGATACGAGTTTGCGGCATATTTGATGTTATTTGATCAATTATCATAACTGAGTGAGCGTTTGCCAATGTTATACCACCACATGTGGAAATATTTAAATGAGTAACACCCTTAAGTTTCACTTTAGTTGACGATATCCCTTGAACGTTACTGGGTTACTGGGTTACGTTTTACGCCCAGCATCTGTGCACAATGTTCAGTGATCAGCGTGGATTGACTCGCCGAGTCCAATATCGCACGCACAATTTGTGTATTGCCGGAGAGTGTATTAATGTGGACTAGAGCTGTGGCTAGAAGAACAATATTATGAGTTGTTGAAGACAGACCAACAAATGGTTTGTTTTGACCCGAATCGGTCAACTGTGAATAAGTAGGGGTGTCTGTGTGAAGAGTAGTACGATAGTTTCTCAGCGGTTCAGTGTGAGATCTCTGTAAATGTCAACTGTTGTTTGAGACAGGTGTTTGTGTTGCATCTGGTAACTGAGGAGAAAGATGCAACAATGTGTGATGAGGTTTATTGCATTGTTGACACACGTTTTGACTGACAGTTTGAGATACGGTGAGAAGTACAAGGCAATTAACACAGAATCGATTCGATTTAATAAATGAAAATCTTTTCTGGGGTGTTTTAGATTTAAAATCAGTACATTTATAGATATTATGTTCTGGCCGTTTGCAAAACGAAAAGTTATTATTTCAACCTGTATTTTCAGATAAAAGAACTATCCTAGTTGGTTTGGGTGCTAATGGGCGTGAAAATGAATGTGCTGGCATTACCGTCGGTTTTAGTGACAGTTTATGCGATAGATTGGCCACCTATAGGTGTGTTCACTCAGTTTCCAAAAAAAGTATTACTTCACTGACAGTTGGTAAAACCTGTGTGTCAGCGCGATTACTTTCGAATTTCTTTCTGAGCTCTTGAGGAATTTTACGCATTAAGATGTTTGAAAAAATTATGTTTTCATTGGAAACCTTTTGATTAAGTGCGGATAATGCTTGTGAGTGCTCATTATAAGTTAATAAGAAGGAGCGAAGATTTTTTACAGTCACTTGTTCAATATTGAGTAGATCAATTAAGTTGTCAGTGTTTAGATTAATTAAATAACGGATGTTGTGGTATTTCTTCTTGAGCAAATTCCAAGCAACTGTGTAGCTCTATGCAGTGAGTGGAAGTGACTTTATTATGTTTAGTGGTTCGGATGTTAGTGAACTCAAGAGATACTGAAATTTCTCGACCTCTGTCAGAGACGTGTTATTGTGAATTGTGGCTTCAAAGAGACTTGAATATGTTAACCATTGTGTGGGCTCACCAGAGAATTGTTTTGAATTAATTTTGGGCAGTCTAATATTGGACGCAACAGAGTGGCTTGATTTTGTTGTCTCATTTAGTGGATCACTTGTGGAAACCAATAAAGGATGGACTAGCATGTTGACAATACATTGGATATCGACATTTAAATCGGCAATTGTATTTTGAAATTCGTCTATTTTTTCTGGATCATATTCTTGAGTGTGGGTTGTGACATTGTTTAATTTCGACAAGGCCGCATCAAATTCTGCCTTTTTATCGCTTGATTCCTTCCCAAGAATTGTACTCTTTTGTACTTGAATTGGGTTTAACGTTTCACATCAAGAAATAATGTTTAATTGATCCTGTATTTTAGTAAGTCTTGACTTAATTTGTTCTGCTTGTTGCACAAAGCTTGAATACTTCATCTTGAATTATGTGAGTAATATTATTAATAATAATAAAATATGCTTGTGCATCTATTTATTTGTAAATAATATTTAACTGGGAACAAACAAAATATAAAGCAAAAGAGAGCAAATGTCATTTGAAACTGTCTATACACAATTCTAGGAACTCATTTGGTCTGTTGAGAAGAGGGTGTTTTTGACCTCAGCCTTGAGCTTAGTGTGCCTAACGGTATTATTTAGAGAAAGAGAAAGGGGTGGAGAGTAACTACAAAGGCAACTAAGAAATATTCCAAAACCACTCACAAAGGATGTTTGGTGGAGTGATATTATTTTCAACAACAAAAACAAAACTTATTAAAATAGAAATTGGGTGGTACATTGCATTTTACCGCGCACATAATATTACAATTAATATTTAACGTCTAGTTCAAAGTTCACAAATTAATTAAATCTCGTTATTATTTAAGCGGCACATTAACAATAGAATATCAGTTTCGCCGAGAACAAGTTAATAAATGGCGGTATTTCTTGGCGGCAATTCACAAACGAGGAGTTTTCTGATATTCTACGCAATTGTTTTTCTTTTCCAAAGCAATTATTTTAACACTAATTTTATTTGGTTGTCTTGAGATGAAAATGTTCAGAGTTTCTATATTTTTATTGTTTATTTTAATGGACTTTAACACAATAGTGTGGTACGAATGTTAGCTAAATAAAAGAATTTAATTTATTATCTTATGTATTTAGAAACATCCGCGGGCCGTAGGACCAATGATTTTAATTTGATTGAGAGAGAGAGTTATTTATTTTGATGTGTGCATGAGTACCTACCTGCTGCTGACGATCCGTTGTTAGTGACCCAAGTAGGCCTATCTAGGGTTGCGAAGATAATCTGGAAGAACCTTAAGTCTATTTGATGTTCACTTCACACACACACTCCGAGAAAGATGGGTATTATGATTACTAAAATAAGTTATTAATTGTGAGCCGCGCGGTGACACACGTCTACCTTTTAGAGGAACCCTTTGCAGAATAGAGAAAAAACGCGCGTAAAAGAACGAGTGACAAAATGTACCACCCTTACAAAAATAAATTACTGAAAAAGAGCGGTAAACAGAAAAATGTGATAGTTATATGAATTAAGAGTGAATTAATATTTAATTAATATGAGAAATATTTAATAAAGTAAGCAATGATGAAATTTATATTAAAATAATGAAACATAAAGAAATAAAGACTAAACAGGGGGGTTACTGTAGAATCACACATTCGCCGAAAAACAAGCACAGAACAGAAACGTGGTCACGTGATTAGCTCTAAGCCAATCACAAGATTTCCGCTCTATCGGCGCAAGACGTTCTGCTAAAGTTCAAATCATCTCTACTTCGTCCGCTCTGCCTGAGATGTTCGGCAAGGGAGAAACAATCCATTCCTAGAACCAATCATCTCAAATCAGTGCGCATGCGCATTTGACACCTCATGTGCTCTATAGCCAGAAGCTAGCATACAGCTTCGTTGGCCGTTTTGAGGAGATTTGAAATAACCCGATAATGTAAAGCGTGTGTATAGATGTATTGTATTGTGCCACGACACAGCGTTATAATTTAAAAACATCCATTGGGAGAGTGATCTAAAATATATGTTTATTCACTAGAAAATAAAATACGTTGATAATCAGTTGTTTTAAGTTAACGTTTCAATGGATCATGAGTCAACATACAGTGTGTGAATTGCTGCGCCACTGAGGCAGATTCTGCTTTCTATTTTCGGTGAACGTGTGAATCAAGCTTTAGTCTATATGCCTGGCAATAACCAATACAACTTCATACGACATAGGTTTTGGGATCACACTCTAATTTAAATTTCCTATGAGAGATTGGGGCTTAGACGCCCGAACAGTGGTAGACTCATTTTCATTGCAAAGCAAAATGTGTTAGTATATTTCAAAAGTGATTACTAACATCCATAAAATAAAGGGTATCAAGGTAATTCTGATGTATCTACTACGCCAAAAAATATGGTTTTACCATATTATGAAACCTGCTTTGGTGGCCGCATAGTCTAAAGCACTACTCTCGCAGTATACTAGACTGCCGATGACGGGGAGATCAAGATTCGAATCTCATTCGGGTGTTCTGAGGGTGGGTTTTTTTCAAAATGGGTTTTCAAACTTACCACCACGCAGATGCGGGTAAACTTCATCTAAATATAAGCATCCTAATTCTTAAAATCATTATCATAATTAGTACATACGCGTATAGCCCGAACGGGCAGTAAGACGTGGTGTTTAAAAAAAATATATATATATAGCCCCGGGATTATATTATTTTGTTTCTTACCATTAACAGGGAGTTATTTCGTCTTGTTTCTCTTACCAGTTACAGGAGATTGAGTCTAATCCTGCGGACCTACCGAGTTATTGTTCTAAGACTGTTTCCCATTTTCCCTCTCCTTTACTCTAAAATGTACCTTCCTTATCTCTACCCTGTTGGCGTAGTTATAATATATATAGCCAGGACTTGGTGGGAGAAAAAACAGTGTACAAAACTGTCTTGCTTTGCTTCTTAACTATTAAGAATCATAATCTAATAATGAATGCTACGAAACTAAACTTTTTAGTAAATTTAATGTGACAGGAGTATTTTAAGTCAAATATCTCCTAAGATTTTCATTATGATCCCCTGAATTATAGTAGAGGCAAATATTAATATTTAAATATAATATAGTATAAGCTTTAAGAGCTGATATAAAAATATGTAATATGGGTTAAATGCAAATTCAAAATTAAATCAATTAATTACTTTAGTAAATCCTGCATCGATCGGTACCTAGACTCTCAGATTCATCTAATTTGGTTTACCGATGACATAGAGGTCAGGGTTCAAATACCAGTTGGGTGTACTGAGGGTGTTTGTTCCTAGATTGTTTTTCTCTCTACCTCCATGAAAATACGAATACAGTCCCTCCAAATTCTACCTTCGTCATCCCTAGCCCATCATCGTAATTAAAAAATCGTCTAGCTTTGGAGGGTAGTATGACCCAAAGTGTGATCAACAAACAAACAATTACTGAGGTTAGTAATAAAATTGGTTTAGATATAAGGGTCACCCCAAGATAGTTGGCTGATTGCGGGGAAAACCAAACTCACAAGTGAATTGATTGTTGATTATCAATAAAAAGTCATGTCTTCCATTTGTCTTTCATTCTATGTTTTTATAAACATCCAAGAAAGGAAATAATGATATTCAACCAATTGTAGCTCCATTTGAATAAGGTTGGTCAAAATCCTTTGATGAAGTTTTCGCCCACTTCCTTAAAATCATCAAAGTCATTTTGATGGAAATAGTGGTGTTTAAATATTATTGTTTTAGTGAAATATTATCATCTAAATATACAACCATTGTTTTGGTGTGCACAATAAAAAACTAAAAATAATGATGAAACTATTCGATACTTTTCGGAAGAACGTGTATTTTGTATTTTTCAAACCTTTGAGAACTTTATATTTATTTGCTAAAAAATAGTCTGATTGAAATAAATAAAAAGAGGGGTTGGAAATTTTCATTTTAAATTTGCACTAATTAGATGAGAAATTTTCTAATCACCATAAATTTATTGAAATAGTCTAGTATTTATCTCTTTATGTTGGAGATAGCCTATGAACCAAAGATACTGTAATCTAGGTGCTCTAAAATATTACAAAGCATATGAGCTACATTTATATAGAAAAATGTATAGGTGAGGTAAAACATTGAAAAAAATTATGGGTTTAAATTTTATATAAAATTGGGGCTGATAAAAAATAGCTAATTTAACCCATTTGGGCAAAATTCACTTTTCCTATAGGCCTACACTTAGTATTTCATTATTATAATTAATAATTATATATATATATATATTATATATTAAGTGATCTTTTTTATGTGCTTTATCTTAGCTTCCTTCGTGTATTCTAAATTTTGAGAAGGTTGATCAATAATATTGTCGAGACGGATCGTAATGAAAAATAAAATTGGGAAAAGTTGGCCTTTTAGGTAAATATTTTTGAAAGTATGCCTATTGATTTATATAGATATTAAAACTAGATAGGGACATGAGACTCAATCAAAAATAGTATGAATATATTTAAAATTCGTTCCTTTAGACAATTTTAACTGAACAAGGGGTGTTCATATTTTTTGAAAGATATTTACATAAATGTGTAGTGAATAAAACGTGAAAAAAAGAATTAAACTCATGGATATGGTAAAATTTATTTATTTAAAAAATAATTTAAACTTTTTTCAACCAAACTTGGTACATATAGTTTAGAAAAATATTTTGCAATTCCGGATTTTGAAAATTGTAGACTTTTTTGGAGTGTGTATGATAGTATAAGTAGCACTTATCCATATGTATTTGTTACTAAAGGAATTATTCCTATGTAAATATAATAAAATGAAATTTGAATATAATCTATCCCTTAGAATATCGTAGTTTGTAACGATGTACTCCTGCACACTTTTCTCGAGAGGTCCATCTAAATTTGGTTAAGAGTGTCCAAAGTGCTGGAGAACCAAAACAAGCAATGTTTTATTCTGTTGTTTTTTTGTGCACGGCGTGCTTATTACTCTATTGCACTGATGGAGTAATACGAATATTATTATTTAGATTAAATATTCCCGCATTTGTTCGGAAGAAGATCATTTAGGAAACCCCACTCTTAAGCTGGGATAGGAATAGGTAACTCCCCGTCACTGACAAACCAGGCCACATTAGTTTGAGTGCTCACGTGCCTACCAATATGGGTTGAAAATATTGGTAATTAAAATTATATTTTCAAATTAATGTTAATATATTAAGTCTAACTTTAAACTAACAAACCTAAATTGAACTAAACTAACTAAAGCCAATGATAACAGGTTGAGATGAAACTAATATTTAAATAACACGTCTTAATCTTAAAACAATATCCAAAAATATATATATATAAACACAACAGTTTGAAAATAAAAGCATTCATTATTATTCATACAAACACTTGTTATCGTTTTAGAACATCTGTGGAACATAAAATTGTGAGAAAGAGAAAGATAAAAAGAGCGGTGTGGGGGTATTGGAAGCTGGATGTTTATACGAAATTTTGTAAATTCAGACTACACTTATTCAACAGTTAAAAATGACAAACAAATACACGAGGAGACAGAATGACAGGATATTTTCATGTGGGTTACAAATATTAAAATATTACCCGGATATTAAGTTTTCTAAAAATGTTGTTTAGTGTTGGAAACTCCTTACTATATTAAGCAGCTTGGTAAGTAGTATAATTAAATAACGTTGTGTAATAATTTTTTTAAAAAAAACCCCCCAGTCTACTAAAACAGATTTAGTTTCTTTGAAAATTGAGTGCTAAGCCCTACCTACTTGGTAGCTCCATCAGATTCTAACGAACCAGAAGGGGCTATATTAGACTCACCTGTCAGTAAAGTTTGAACAGATAACTCGAGTCTTCTATAAGCCCCGGTATTAACACTGGTACATTGTTGGCCACAAATCCGTTACTTTGCTACTGGGCATTCTACGAATGTACTAGGCCACCTCGAGCCGACAAGAAGAGCTCCAGTACCGACGGCCGCCGACAGATAGAGCGCACGACATATACACTACAGCGTGACCTTAGGTGACACACTAAACCAGTAAAAAAGAAGAAGAGTAATTTCTTTGTGAGTTGTGATGTCAGTGGCCTAACAGATGACAAAATATAAATAGGGCAATTTTAAAGTGCAATGGCTTCGGACAAAATGGTCAAAGAAAAGCTTTTTTTATCATTATTGAATTGATTTAGTAGCTTGATCGTAGGACAATAGCTACTCCCTCTAAAATAGGGCCTTAGTAGTAGTTGGTATAGTTTAGAAAGTGGTAAATAAGTCAATTACTGGTATTGGCGTTTACTCCCACGGTGCCCATTCTATTTCTTATTTGTATTGTTAGAAAAAGTTGATAACTTACTGTTCAAGGAGGTTGATAGCCCTACACTTATACAAATTCAACATTACATTTACAGATACTGGTGAGCAAGCAGAAGAAGGCGTCAATCGCGTCCTATCTCTTTACCTGAGGATGGAGAGGCTGGGGTTTGAACCCCGTCTCGGAGAAGGCCTAGTGATATGTTTTTACCTCCATGCATCTCTGGCCTATTAATTTAACTGTGGTTGTCACGCACGTGCTGTAAGACGCGAAGTGAAAAAAAAAAAATACAGGGATTCGAACAGAAATACTTATCGGTTCTGGTTTTGATTCTAGAAAAATAAATGTTCCCGTTTTTTCAGTTCTTAATTAGGTTCCGGTTCTTAATTATGTTCCAGTTCTTAAAATAATATATTTACTATTTACAGTTTCATGAAAGTATTTGTAAGTAAAACATAGTATAAAAACATAATATTCTACAAAATGAGTTATTTATATAAAAAATACAAATAATTTTGGAGATTGATAGTTGCACAATTTATTTTAAATTCAGGGTTCCATTTGAGCAGAAGATAATTTTATTTTATTTTTGTTTGCCAGAATTATAGAAAATAATAAAAATACGGCCTCCATTGTCTAGTGATCAAGTTCTTGGCTACAAATTCAAAGGTTCAGAGTTCGATCACCAGTGCTTCCAGATTTTTCTGTGAAGCAATGGGTCTGGAATGAGGTCAAACTCAGCCTCGTGAGAATACATGAGGAGCTACTTGAATAAATAAGTATAGATTCCGGTCTAGAAAACTGAGATTAAACTGCAGAAGGGTTCGTCATTTTGAACACGTAACACCCTCAATCCACTGAAGTTGGCACTATCTTCGCCAGTAGATGAGGCTGCTCATTCGGTATAGTTTGATTGTGGGCTGACAACATGGAATTTTATTTTATAATTTTTGAGAATTTTTTTTTTTCAAATTTATATACAAAAAACTTAATTTTATACATAATATAAATTTAAGAATTTAAATAAATTATCTAAATCTTGTTTGATGCAACCAAACCAACTACTTATTATATCGGAACCAAAAAGAAATAGTGTGACCTATATGATTAAAACTATTTGTTAAAAGACTTAAATCAACCATATAGTGTGTTTATCAAGTCTTTTTATGTATAAAAAATTATTTTAGGCTTTATTAAAAGAATATTAAAATAATTTTTTGGTAATATTCTCGATTTCAATTCAAACATGTTAAATTTTAAATGTTAGTAATTTCTTGAAGTCCTTAATTTGTAGACACAGTAAAACATAAAAGGATTTTGCAGGGTCACAATATAGAAATCTTATGTAATTGACCTAAGAACCATCAATATACTTGATTTGTCACTCACTCTCCATGTCATTTAAAAAAATTCCGCACTGGGTCATATGTATTTCGACCAATCTATCAATAATCAATTATTAATAAAACTATAACAGAACGTTTGAACTACACTCAATGAACACAAACTTTGGACGACTTATTATTTGATATTTGAAAGCAGAGTGGAAAGATAAACCATTTTCGACACCCCTCTTTACTCCTCCAATCAAACTGGCTGTCCAACAACCACTTAAGTGGTTTAAATTTTAGGAATAACAATTTTTAATAAATTTCTTCGTATTTATTTTATACTTCTTGTACAAATGGACAGGTTCTCATTTCTCAATACTCCCCTTTCTTAGGTTTGCTGTCACTCAAGATTAAATACATCCTACCAAGCTTATTGCCTAAAGAGTACAATGAGAAATCCCTTCATAATAAGAAACTAATCATGCCTAGAAAATCTGAACTCATTAGTGCTTACTGTTAAGTGCCCATTGATACTTGTATAATCCTTAGGAAAATAAATATATCCTACTCTGACTAAAATTCCTTAGAAAAGGGAGATTTAAAAAAAAAAAAATTAAGTTTCAGAAATAAGGGCATAAAATGCAATTGTATTTTATCTATAAAACGCAAATACCCTTAAGAACTGATAAAAACCTTTATTAAACTTAAGATATATAACTGTTCCAGTTCTTAAGCAATTTATTTATTGGGTTCCTGTTCCGGTTCTGGTTGCTTAAAAATAATTGTTAATTTTGGTTATTGTTTTTGGTTTCGGCTTTGATTTGATTGCATGAAAAAAAAATTGATTTTTTTTTAATGTTTGGTTCAAACTTTAGTAGTAAACCTACAAAAAAATACAACTGAAATAAAATCTCACCATATTTATCAGGGCTCACATTAGGTAAAGCAAGGCATACATAATGTGGTTTTCAAATCTCCTTCCATGCTAGTCCAATTACACTTCCTCTAAAATACTTCTTTCCCACCCCTACCCTATAATTGTAAAGGTTCATCTAAACCAAATGAGTAGTAAAACACAGAATACAAGTAGACAACAAAAAATATCGAAACATTCTTTATTATTTATTATTATTATTTAGCACCGCGTCTTACTACCCGTTCGGGTTATACGCTTAAGTACTAATTACGCTAATGGATTGGGAATTGGGAGGGTTGAATTTAGATGAAGTGAACCCGCATTTGCGTGGAGGGAGAGTGGAAAACCATTTAGGAAAAGCCACCCCCAGTTCACCCGACCGAGATTCGAACCTCGATCTCCCCGTCCTCGGCGGTCTAGCTTAACACAACTAGCGCGTTAGCCAACTACGTCACCGAAACATTCTTAATGCATTGGATAAATTTAATTTAGCGACATCTAACCAACTTTTATTTGCGCAGTAAATCAAAGCATTTCTCACTAGGAAAATAAATGGTACTCAACAATCTAACAAGCTTTCTCATATTGTGTATTATAGCTTCGAAGATAATTTAAGAAAATAGGTTTTGAATAAACTATCCTTAAGTGTAGGGATAGGGTAAAAAAAAAAGGTTTGAGGTATAGCTCTATTAAATCTAAACATCAAGTTTGAAAAAACTTTATCATACCATTTTAAATAATGGTCAGGAATAGACTGAACGACAAAATTGTAAAATCAACTTTTTTTGGTTTCGTGTTCACATAAAAAGAAGGGTTTCGTCATAGTCTCAGATAAACATTTTTCAAAATCACGATACTTTCTCTTGATATGGGCAAAAAAATTATTTTGTCTAACCAAAATGAAGGCAGAAAATTATTAAATAAATTGATCCAATTGGAACTAAGGTAGTTTTCACTATCTTAAAGCATGAGTTGAACCAAAGGATTTTAAAAACTATAGAAAGAATGATATTCTAAAATACGCATTTAGAACCAAATCGCTAAGGGCATTCATAAAATAATTAATGTTTTTAAAAATATCAGTCACCAGTAGACTACCCATAAGTGATTTTTTATACCAAAAACAGTATAAATGCTATTTTGCAGGTCAAACACTGCTGAGATACCCATTTGGAACCAAATTGTTAAGGCCATTTGTTAAATATTTCAAGTTTTTTTAAAAAAAATCAGTCATTAGTAAACTACTCATTTCTGAGTTATAACAACAAAAACAAGTACAAAAGTGTTATTTTACATGTAAAATACTCCTAAAACACCCATTTGGAACTAAATTGTTTAGATAATTTATAAAATATTCCAAATTTCTTAAACATCAATTATCAGTAAACTACACATAATCGAGTTTTTTACTCCATATGCAGAGGAAATATTTAGAGATCATCAGTGTGGATCTCAACGAAATAGATCAACAACGAATCAGATTTTTACTATTCGGAAAATATTAGAAAATTTGGGAATAGAACATAACGGTTCATCAATTATCTTACAAAGATTTTAAAGTCTTACGGTTTAGTTAAAAAAAAGATTGTGGAATTTTAGTCAAGTTTGGAGACCCAAGATAGATCTCACTAAAAATTATCCCATATAAAACCGTAAAAATTCACAAACTTTCCAATAGTATGAAGTAAAATCATCATCTATATTACAAATAAAACTTGAAGATTGTGAAAAATCACGAAACATGTCGTCGTCTTAGAAGAAAAGTATATAAAATAATGAGAAGGGAATAAAAAAGAAGATATAACCTTACCATCAATTATTATTACTACTCCTTACCAAATAAACATGAACATTATTAGACATAATTCAGGTATTTTGACCGATACGTATGGCAGGGTACGGGTTGTATGTCATGATCCGATACTTTCGAAATACATAATGGATTGAAACATGGAGATGCCCTTTCCTCATTGATTTTTAATCTAGCCTTATAATATGCTATTATGGTAATGCAAGAGAGTAGGAATGGGTTAACATTAAACGGTACAATGCATCTATTAGGATACTCAGATGAATTATCTATTTGTTCACTAGTAAGGAAGGTGTGGTAAGAAATTAAAATTTTTATTAGAGGCTAGTAGGTAAATAGGTTTAGAATTGAACGCTGAAAACATTTAAGTATTTGATCACATAGAGCAAACAGATTGGGGACAACAATTTAGAGATTACTGCGAACAGCACTTCATTTGACAGCGTTAATGAATTTAAATATTTAGGAACAATTTTAACTAGGAATAACTATATAAGATTGGAAATTAGGAAAATAATACAGTGGGGTAATGCATGATCTTTCTCGGTCAGTAAGTTGTTGATATCTTGCCTGCTTCAAGGAATTTAAAACTCAAAATATACAAAACAATAATTTTACCGGTTATTCTCTATACGTGTAAAACGGGGTATCTTACCTTACATGACGAAAACAAATTTAGGATGTTCGTAAGTAAGGTGCTTAGGAAGATATTTGATCCAAAAAGGTATTAGGCTAAGGGATGAGGCTAGTGGGAAGTGGAGGAGGTTACATAATGTAATCATCACAAGACATGACATTGTTAGGATAATCAAGTCTCGTAGATTACGGTGGGAAGGGCATGGGGCACAAATGGGAGAATCTAATAAAACCTTGTCCAAGATATTGACTGGTAAACCTAATGGGAATACATTATTGGGAAGGCCTAGACGCAGATGGGAGGTAACATTAGAATGGACCTGAAAGAATTAGGGTGTAACGAGGTGGACTGGATAGAAATGCTAAAAATAGAGATAGGTAACGTACATTTTTATAAGTGCGGCAATGAACTTTTGAGTTTATAATTTCATAGAGTAATTTACGTAAAAATAGTTTTAAATAGAACACTGCATGAACGAAGTAAATTGTTGTCAACTCAAGAACGTTTCAGAAAATAAAAGCCATTTGCCTCATATCTTAAGAGAAAATCATGAAAAATTGTTTTGAGGAAGTATCAATGCTGCCAATTTTATCCAAGTAGCATTCTTAAAGATTTCAGAGGAAAATATTTGTCTGTATTAAAGTATTTTCAAATTTAGTTCCATAAATAAATTGACATTTGCAAACTTTTCCTTTCAAAGTGATTAGTTTAACTGTTTTTAAGTTAATTTCAAACGGAAGGGAGCTGTTAGCGGAAAGGACTTCTTACCAATTAAGTGTGACTAAATTAGAATTTAAATGTAAAAGCTTCAATTAAATACTATCTAATCTATCTCCATCCACCATCAAGCCCTAGTCTCTCAAAATGTATCTCAACGTCTGGAGAAAAACCCCTTAGTACCATTCAAAATGGCTGAGACTGGACGTAAAATTATCTGTTATTAGTTGTATTGTAAAAATGTATTTCTCAATTATAAATTTAGAACTTCAATTTCAAGTGCAGGAAACACTAATTCTGTAATAGATCTCTCCCACATTATATTTATTTCATTCCCCTCTGAAACTTGGCCTTGTAACAAAATAGATTTTAAAATCAAGAAATGTATAAAGTTTGGTTGTATTTATTTCAAATCTATAATTTGGTGGGGGTGTGGTGTGGACAGAATATGACCTTTTCCTAAGTTTATTATTTGACCAATAGCTAATTCGTTATCTATTGACTTGTGGTAAATTAAAATGGTGATAACAAGATATCTTGCCAACTAACGAAAATTGAATATGTTTTTTTATATTATCAATCTAACGTTCTTTATGTAACTTATATAATGTTCTTAAAATAAAAATATTTACTAAAATATCTTACTTCCACATTCGTATGAGTGGTCTCGTGTTAAACTTAACTTCCGGTGACCGGGAGATCAGGGTTCGGCGGTACTGAAGGTATTTCTTCCTTAATGCTTTCTTATTCTCTCCCCACTCAAATGTGGATACATATCCTCTAAATGCATACCTTCACCATACCTATTCAATTAATATATTTAATGCATCCGTGTACCCTGAATGGATACTAATGAGATACTAAATAACTTATCATAGCAAAATTATAGTACTATTAAAATAAAAAAATTTAATCGAAATATATTTTTATAAAACCAATAGTTTCTGAGATATTGGCAAATATATTAATATAATTTTATGATATTTTGTGGTACAGATATATTACTTAAATTTTAATGCAATAAGCTATATAATGCCATATAGTAAATAAGTCTCTCAAAAAGTTAATGTTCTTTTTTCCTTTAACCTCTTAGGGGAAATGTTTGTACATCAATGATCCATATCTATCATTTTAGACTCAATATTCAATATTTACCTATTTTATTGGTTCAAATTTTTAAATGAGGAATTTAATCGCAATGCAATGACCTGAAGATGTGCAACCCCTAATAAAATGTCGAAAATTTTAATTGGAAGTTGAAATTTTAAAACAAAGTATTGACCCTTATGGACCCAATAGGGACCTTTTCTATTGGTCCAAATACACACATGAGGACTTTAATCCTTTAAAAATAAAATTATAAAATTTTAAACCGGGAGTCAAAAAATCTAATTTGTGTAAAAGCATAATTCGTGCTCGGGTTTGTTAGTGGATATTATTTCGTTTCACATATATTACGAGTTTTGAGTAAATCTCTCCATTTTTAGACAATGGAGCGAGAAAGTCAGTGTGGGGTTCCGTATCATATATATATTTTATAGCACTGCGTCTTACTACCTGCATATGTACAACTACGCAAGTGAGTTAGGGAGGAGGATGATCGAATTCAGAGTAAGTGTCCCCACATCTACGTAGAGGGAGTGTGAAAAATTATTTTGGAAAAAATACCTTAGTACCAAGACGGGATTCGAATCTTGATCTCCCTGTAATCAGCAGTCCAGTATTATACGAGAGTAACGCCTTAGACCATGTGGCCATTGAATCAGATTTTTATGGATGTATTCTTAATATTTGTTTCCATCACAAAACACTCGTTGTCCAGGAGATGTATAATTGGTTTGTTGATCTTTCCAAATTCTGGTAGCCAAGGAGACTTACAAATTGAAGTAAACATTAAAAGTTTATATATACATATATAATATAAGTTTGTATATAATATAAATTTATATATTATTATAAATCTATACATATTAATATAAATTTATATATATATAATTTATATCAATTAATATAGATTTGTAATTATATATATATATATATTATAAATTAATATAAGTTTGTAATATAAATATAAATAAATTAATATAAATTAATATAAATTTGTAAAATATATATATATATATATATATATATATATATATATATATATATAACCAATTTAAGACGCAAATGTAATCACACTGACAGTCGGTATTTTTCTACACTAATTCGCTTGCTGATGAGTTAGCGTGATGGTGTTTACATAAGTATTCATTATACAACACAACATTTAATTAAATCTTCCAACTTCTTATAAACATTTAAACATTATACATTAAAATTTAAAAAGTTAAATTAATGTCATTAAAAATCATTTGGGCTGAATTTAACGAAAACCGCTGCTGCAATACGAATCCAGATAACTGGTGTCCGGATAATTGATATTATATTATATCAACAAATTCATTGCAACAAAATTGATAAATGATTGATATAGTTGTGAGTAGGTATTTTTTCAGGATTTCAACTCTAAATTTTAGGTTCTCTTTACAAGTAGTGGTTCTAGAATAAAGATGTATTTGTTTGTCAAGCCATCTTTACGTTATAATTTGAGTTACAGTGAAAAAAAGCTTAGTAAAAGTTAAAATTATAGAAAATCTTAACCTAGTTTTTTGTTTAATAATTGCAAGATAAATATATATCAAAAGTACAGTTTGGTTTTCTAAATAAGAGGAAGCTAACATCAAGCTTTTGACTGCATTACACTAAATGTTGGAAAGATTTATCATTTCAAGTGGAAGCATCAACAAAGAGTTAACTACGTCCAAGGACACACATCGACATGTACCTTGTGAGGGAATCAATACAAAGCAACTCATATGCAAACATGATTCAAATGACAAAACTCTTAAAAAGAAAAAGCCAAGAAAAGACAACTGTAAACCAAAGTACTGTGAACATACCATATTTTGGCGAAGTTTGTCCAAAAGATGATCCATAGTAACTGTTTATCTACTAAGTATAGTGGCAGCCAACACCCCCCTTCCTTCTACCCTTTTATTTTGTAGAATGGCCAAGGCAGATCGATCCACCACGACCACTCCCCAGACGGTGAGCGTCACAGCGCTATCCGGCGCACGTCGCAAACTACACTATCTGGTAACTGGAAGTAGCGTCGAGCACCGACAGACGGCGTCCGACAGCTTCAGTTGAGCTATGTGAGGTTGGTATTAATGCTACAAACTCTAATCTTATATCTTGGTACAGGGTAGAGCACAATATTTTATTTTTCAGACGTGACGATTCCTACATGTTTATCTTTCAAAATTAGCTAGGTGATAGCAATTTAATGTGTGTAATTAATAGTTATTTGTACTAGACACAGAAAATACAAACTCAGACACAGTAGCTATAATTTGTGGCTATATTTGAGCTACTAAACGCTATTATTATTTACGTTTTAAATACTAGAAAACTTGATTGTAAAATGTATTAACAAAACATACCATAGTTAAGAAATAAGTTATTAATGATTAAACCAGGGCCGCGTCTAGTGGGGAGGGTAAAGGGGTCAATTGTCCCGGGCCTCACATTCCATGGCGGCATATTTCCCCCAAAATTATTAAATTCAATTACAGTTATCATTCTAGATATCGCAATAAATAATTAACAGCAATAAGTGTTCGCTTAGTGATAGGATTCCCTTCCTTTTCCTGAAAACCCTATATTTATGTAATTTAAGATTTACGTTATTCAAGTAATGTGCTGCAGTAAAGTAGAATACGCCACCATTGTGCCACCGCTGTTGGTCCACAGACAACTGACAGTGCAATGGTGCAAAGATAAATTTACTTTTGTTAACTTAATTAGATTGTATTTAATAAATTATAGTCATTAATGGGTTGATCAATAGTCCATAAAATACGAGAGATTATTAAGTAACACAAGTCCCGAGTAAGTATCAATACATTATAGTGGCTTTATGCTAAAACTTAAAAACTGTCGTACAATGGGAGGCCTCAAATTTTTTTGCCCTGGGACTCACATTTTCTTAAAACAGACCTGGATTGGACTTTACTTCACTCAACTTATGATACTGGTGTGAAAAAAGCTATATTTTATTTAATACATTTCTTAGCTAATCACTCATCATGTTAACAATTAAAAATAATAATTATGCATTATTACCTAATATATATATATATGCTACTGTGAATGTGCTGAATGTGATGAGTTTGTAAAGTCACCAGTGATTCTACAAAGCCACTGGCTCACTTTGGGAATGTAAAACATGTATTTACTATTTCACATACTCGCCGAACATTTTACAAAATCACCGGTGAGTTTACAAAATTAACATCGACCACCAGTGAATGTTAATAATTCACGTCAAGATTAGGTTTGGTTAGGTTGGTTTAGGAAGGTTAGGCAAGTTTAGACTAGATTAGACTAGTTTATTTTAGGCTAGGTTAGGTTAGTTCTGTGGGATTTTAGTGAAAACATAGATTTTGGGATATTATTGTAGATATTAGTTCTAGTCCAAATAAACTTCATCGTGAATTCCACCCATTGACTTTATATATTTAAAGCGAATGGTCCAACTAAGAATAAAATTAAAGCATAAGGCATATTCCGTTAATTTGCAGTGCATGTAGTTACAAATAAATTATTTTACAACCTGGTATATCAAATTTACCCAAGTCACCATCTTTGTTTACAAAACACAACCCGAAAGTTGTTTTTGCCTTCCAGCCTGGTCGATTAAACTCTATACCAAAACGAATACAGCACAATCGCGAAAGCTTACTTAATTATTCAATCATTTAATTAATGAGATAATTATGATTATGTAATATAAATATATGAATAACAAAAACTCACACACTTTATTACAAATTTTATTCTTTCTTGAACATGATGGAGCAAGAAGAAGTCTAATGATTTGAATGTTTAAATTGATCATATTTTTTAATAGGATTCTACCACCCATATTGACTAGTAAATAAGTGGTGAACAACACTTTAAATATTGCCCACCTTGTTTATACACGACCTAAAACGTCTTGCTACTTTTGTTATATAGTCATGGAATGGTTTACACCAAGGGTGCTGGCAAGGAAACAACAGATACACATATTCGGGTTTAAAAAAGTAGCAGTATTTTAAAATAGTGAGGCCTTGAGCACGGGAATCACTTTGTACAGTTGTACCCAACAGGAATAAAACAAAATATCTGGGTAGCAGTAATAATAATTACAAAGAAACATGACTTAATTCAGAAAGCTATTAATCTAAGTTGAAACGTTTCTTGAACAAAAATAAATACTATACAGGATACGAACATCATATTTGGTCCTTAAATCATTAGTTGTACAAATCGTTAAATAATTGTATGAATCAGTAGGGAGACAAAGGCTTATTTTAACAAAATAAAACGACCTGTCGATTACTAAGATACTTGTCAAGATAGACATAAAAAAAAACCATAGAAATTTCTTGTTATAGGCTATTTTTGGGTTTAAACGTAACATCTAAACTAACTTGACACATGAAATAATAATACATTATTCATAATGTCGAGTTTTAATAAAAATATAAAACTTAACGTAATTGACAAACAATGATTGTTTAGTAATGCAATTATATCATGAGAGTAATTAGACTAAAATCATTTCAGATTCAAACGCAACGTCTAGTTTAGCTAGCTAAACACTCAAAGCAAGAGCTAGTTAAATTATTATGATTGTTTTTCAAGAAAATAGAAATATTATAGACAGTTAAGTAAATCGACAATACCGTTGGAGCAACATGAATAAATCAAATTCCTATAATAATATCAATAATTAGATACTATAGAATAATCGCTATCATCCCGCACCTAACAAATGTATATTTGTAAGATAAAAAATTACTCGCGAACAAAAAATAAAATAATAATCATGAGAAGTTGGAGTCTGTAATATGGTATTTCGAAATAATACCAAAATAATAATCTTGAGAAGAAGGAGTCCATAATATGGTGTTTCAAAATAATAACAAAATAATAATCATGAGAAGGAGTCCATAATATGGTGTTTCAAAATAATAACAAAATAATAATCATGAGAAGAAGGAGTCCATAATATGGTGTTTCAAAATAATAACAAAATAATAATCATGAGAAGTTGGAGTCCATAATATGGTTGTTCAAAATAATGTTTTCAAAAGTTGAAAGATAATTGGTAAAGATTTACATTTTGACATTTTGACATCGAAAGATAATTTAAAATATTATTAATCAGCAGGAATGTTCAGTGCCACCTTAAGATGCCCAGAACCAAGTTTGGTTCTAGATCAAATGAACTACCTATGTATACCCAAAGATAAACAACAATACAATAACGTCAGTTCTGTTTCGGACCACATAAATTTGAGAAAGAGCGTAGAACATCAATTTGTTGTAACAAGGGGAATTGATTAAGAAATGTTTTCCAACGAGTAAAAACTTCGTTGGGAAGAAGTGAGCAGAGGCGTCGCGCCGGGGGAAGGTTTAGGGGGTTGTCACCCCCCCCCCCCCAATGTTGGTTATAAGGCTTGAAATTTGGGAATTTTGTGAGATTTGAGATCTGGAGTTGGGAAATTCCAGGCTTATTCTGTACCCATTACTTTCTATTATGAAAGTCCTTAACCACAGACGTGTACAGACAAATTTAAAATTTCCCAACTGTTGAATCCTAATCTACAAAAAATCCCAACTTAAAAAATCGGTAAACATTTAAAGGAGATTCCTTGTTTAGTAGATTGTAGAAATCTTAGTAAATCAAGTAGTCTAGTAGCGCCGTTATCAGTAGGCAGAGACAGCGGCCGGTGAGTGTATGCCGAATGCTGTATGGAAACGAATCTTAAGGAAACATGAGCTGCCCAGTAGCAAAATTTTACTCAGCCAGCAATGCTTGAAGTGGCAGCATTGTCAGCCAATGCTTTATTTGTGGTTTAGTGTTTTTAGTTGTGACTTTCGTGGCTGCTATTTTGTTGCAGTTTTATGATTCAGATTATATGTTGTACAGTCAATGCGTTAATTAGGGCTTAGTTAAATTTTGAAGGCATACATTCAGGGAATGTTACGCAACATTTTATTATTTTCTTATCGAAAGCTCTGACAGATGAAATCAGGACATTGAGGTTAGTGTTAATGTTTGACTTCTGAAATACACACTAATTTTTCTACCAAGTCTCCATACTAGTTTGAATTGAACTGCTGTATCTTATTTCATTGTTTATTAAAATAGGCTTTCATGAAAGAAATTTAAATAGGCTCCAAGCAACAATGAAGGAAGAGGAGTAATAGGGCTGTGTTACATTTTTACAACTCTTATAGTTTTTCATTTGATTAAGTATACTACATTGAACAAAATATTAGTTTTTTTTCAACCTTTAACAAATTTGGGTTAGATTTTTAAATTCGTTATTTAGTGTTCGATTTGCATGAAATTTCATATAACCATGTTGTTTAGCATGCTGAATTGGAATTTCCATAAGTTATTTAATAAAATGTCATGGGATGCCCCTTCACCCTCACGCGCTAAATTACAATATGTTTTGAATAGGTTATTGACGTACCAGTATTAACATTTTAGGGCAACTTCAATGAGGTTATGAAGCAGGACGTTGGTAGACAGGTATCAAAATACTGTAGAAATATCAATAAATTCCAATTTGTATTGCTTTATTTTACAGTTTAAAATGTTTTTAAATAAACATGGTCAAATTGCTAATTTTTACTTTCTCTCTATCTTACAGGTAGAGAAAGTATTGTGATCGTCAAAAAAATCGAACTCGAGATTTTGATGAATTTTGACGTTTCATGACTTCCTGAATCCGAAAAAGTGGTTTTTGAATTTCCGTCTGTCTGTCTGTCTGTCTGTCTGTCTGTCTGTCTGTCTGTCTGTACCTCCAACTAGAGCCTAAACTATTTTACCGATTGAGCTGAAACTTGATATCTAGGGTTTTCATAGGGTTGCCCCGAGGGGTTTTTGGAATTGGATATCTACCCCTAAAATTAAGGGTAGTTTACTGAAGGGCAAAAAGAGAAAAAGTCGATTTTCTCAAAATCGGCTCTAACGATTTTGATTAAATTTCATTTATGAACATAAATAAATATTCCAAACAAAATGGCTACTCTCAATATTTCGGCAAAATCGTTTTAAGGGCTCCAGTCTGATGCGTAAATTAACATTTTTTATAATAGCTCCGAAACTATTTGAAATATGAAATTACTTAGCATTACAAATATGTATATATATTTATAATACAAATATTTTATTCGAAACATATTTTTATAAAATCAATAACTTTCAATATATACGCAATTATATATATATTTTTAACTTTTTGGGCATTAAAGCTTAAGTATTGCGACCGTAAGAAAAACTAACCTGAAATGTTGATGGATGTCGACGTCTCATGACCCCCCGAACCCTTAAAAATAGTCTTTGCAATGCCGTCTGTCTGTGTGTCTATTAAAACTTAAAATTAAGGGTAGTTTACTGAAGGGCAAAAAGAGAAAAAGTCGATTTTCTCAAAATCGGCTCTAACGATTTTGATTAAATTTCATTTATGAACATAAATAAATATTCCAAACAAAATGGCTACTCTCAATATTTCGGCAAAATCGTTTTAAGGGCTCCGGTCTGATGCGTAAATTTACATTTTTTATAATAGCTCCGAAACTATTTGAGATATGAAATTACTTAGCATTACAAATATGTATATATATTTATAATACAAATATTTTATTCGAAACATATTTTTATAAAATCAATAACTTTCAATATATACGCAATTATATATATATTTTTAACTTTTTGGGCATTAAAGCTTAAGTATTGCGACCGTAAGAAAAACTAACCTGAAATGTTGATGGATGTCGACGTCTCATGACCCCCCGAACCCTTAAAAATAGTCTTTGCAATGCCGTCTGTCTGTGTGTCTATTAAAACTTAAAATTAAGGGTAGTTTACTGAAGGGCAAAAAGAGAAAAAGTCGATTTTCTCAAAATCGGCTCTAACGATTTTGATTAAATTTCATTTATAAACATTAATAAATATTCCAAACAAAATGGCTACCCTCAATATTTCGGCAAAATGGCTTTAAGGGCTCTGGTCTGATGCGTAAATTAACATTTTTTTAAATAGCTCCGAAACTATTTGAGATATGAAATTACTTAGCATTACAAATATGTATATATATTTATAATACAGATATTTTATCCGAAACATATTTTTATAAAATCAATAACTTTCAATATATACGCAATTATATGAATTTTTTTAACTTTTTGGACATTAAAGTTTAAGTATTGCGACCGTAAAAAAAAAACTAACCTGAAATGTTGATGGATGTCGACGTCTCATGACCCCCCGAACCCTAAAAAATAGTCTTTGCAATGCCGTCTCTCTGTGTGTCTATAAAAACTTAAAATTAAGGGTAGTTTACTGAAGGACGAAAAGAGAAAAATTTGGTTTTCTCAAAATCTGCTTAAACGATTTTGATTAAAATTCGTATCTAGGCGTTGATTAAGATTATAAATAAACTGGCTATTTTCATTTTCCTATGAAAATGATTTTTAGGGTACATTACAGAAGCGTTAATTTCCGTATCTCCACAACTATTGGAGAAACTAAACAACCTATCATTGCAAAATTGTAGGACTATTAGAAATAAAAAACTTTTATTTGACATATATTTTTATAAAAACAGCAGTTTCTGAGATATTTGCAAATATATTAATACAATTTTGTGAGCTTTAGTTGTAAACATATACTACTTAAGTCTTAACGCAATAATACTCCAATGCCATAGAGTAATTAAATATAAGTAAGTATCTAAAACAAGTATGTTATTTTTCCTTAAATCTCTTAGGAGAAATGTTTGCATAGCAATGATCTATCTCCATTTTAGACTCAATAGTCAATATTTACATTTTTTATTGGTCAAAATCTATAAATGAATAATTAAATATCAATGCGATGACTTGAAGATCTGCAACACCTTTTAAAATGTTAAAATTTTAACCAGAAATCGAAATTTTAATACGAAGTGTTGACCCTTGTGGAAGACATTAAACTGTTTGAAATGTTCTTAGGTGGACAAAGATGCGCCTCTTTTCTCATTGATTCTATATCATTGTATATTATTTTATGCGTGTTCTTATGTGGAGTGGTGATGATACAATGTACATTATTCCGTTCAGAAATCTTACGAGTTTATAGAAATAGAGAGAAAGTCTGTGCGGTGTGCCGTACCATTTATTTGATAAAGTGACGAGCGAGTTCTACATATCCGGGAGCTTACTATTCAAATAGTGCTCCAAACTGTATTATAATAAAGCAGCAGCTTCCAACTTGGGGGTCACAGCGTGTTTTGGATGGGGTCAATATATAGAGGTTTTAGCTTTATATTTACTTTTTCAAGGATTTTAATGATTATAAGAAGATGCGTAATTTTAATAGAAATGTAAGTTGTTGAAAAGATAAAAACGACCTAGTTACTGCTTAGGTTCCTTTTGGCTATTCCATTCTGATAGCTTCTTGCTTAATTGTTTACTGTGGCAGCCTTGTAATGTTGCTAGAATAATATAAAATCATCCCCCAACCCCGGGCTTATTGATTCTATTTTACTATATATTATTCGCATATATATTCATAATTATAAGCAATTTATAATAGTTAAAATAAGCATTAGTGGACATGTGGGTTTAATGTCACGCTCTTTTGGTTTGGTTTGTTGGTGCAGGTGAAGTAAGGATCTTAATTCTGGCCAGGGGTAGTTTATCCTAATATCCCTCCAAGCAAATTAGTGTACATTTCCTCTAAATTTTACCTATCCCACTGCTGTAGCTAACTGTAGATAGGTCGCGATGGCCGCAGAGAGAAAAGTTGTGGTCGTAAACTACAAAATGTTGGAAACTACTGTAATAAAGTCAGTTAAATATTTAATCTAAAATACACAATTTGATCAATATCTGCAAATCTAAATAAAAATATTTAATCTCAATTGAATATTTAGCCCAGATGCAAGTAAACAGAAATAAATAATAATTCAAGTTACAATGAAATAGCCCTGTAGCCTTAAAAATCCATTATGAACAAATAAACAAGGCTGTCACTGGGGGAGAGAGGTTGGGGGCTCAACCCCTCCCGAGATTTTATGAACAAAATGGCTTTATTTATGGTTAAAAACATATAAAAATTAAAATACAAGTACAAATTAGGGGGCTTTGTTACCATAAGAAGCACTTCAAAGAGCTTTTAGAGGTGTTTACATTTTAAAAAATTTCTAGCCTTCAGCAATTAGGGGTTTTATGTTGTCATAAAAAACACTTCAGATTGCTTCTAGAGGTGTTTGATATCTAGAAATTTTCCTAGCCTTCGGCAGTTAGAGGATTATGGTGCCATTAAAAACACTTCAGATAGCTTCTAGAGGTGTTTAATATTTATAAATTTTCCCGGCCCTAGGCAGTGAGGGGGCTATGGTGCCATAAAATGACACTTCAGATAGCTTTTAGAGATGTTTAATATTTAGAATTTTTCCTAGCTTTCAGCAGTTAGGGGGTTATGGTTCCAGATAAAACACTTCTGATAGCTTCTAGAAATGGTTATCAATATAATTATTTCTAGCTTCAGGCAATTGGTGGATGTGCCCACCAAACTCCCCCTGAAATTATTGGCTGGCTACGGCCTTGCAAATAAATAAATAAATAAATTTAAAAATACAGATGACTTAAAGCTTGGTTCAAAGCTTGATTATCACCCCAAATAAAAAAAAATAGGAGCCTCTTCCTGCCCCCCCCCCCCCCCCCACTCGACGTCAATTGAAGACGAAGAATACTAAAATGAGTATTTTACTGGCTGTGGAAGTAAATAGGTTTTTTCCTATGTTTGTCTGGTAAAGATTGTAAAAGCTGAGTTAAGATACAGGACCTTTTTCTAAGTTCAAAGCCTCCTTTTGAGAGCAGTGATGTGAGTTTAGTTTGCGAATTAAGAGCTTCTTCAAACATGTCAGATCCAGAGGTGATGTAATACACAAAAGTTTGATGTTGCAATACAGATTCTGTGCTAGAGAAAATATGTCTTTCTTCTTGAATTAATTGGCGGAGTGTTCTTTGAGTCTGAAATGGTGAACTAGATATACCCATACGTTACTTATGTTAGTTTGTAGATCAAAAAAGAGTGGTAGGATCATCACACCAATAAATGTGTTAGTATTTTTGATTATCCGGGTGAAATTAGATTAGGCGATACATCTGGCGAATGTCACACGAGAACACAAAATAATGTCGGTGAAAGTGGAAAATGACGTCACTTTGGTCCAGGCAATATTGTATCGTTAAGAGTTAGTCGAGTTACGAGCACTAGAGTCAAAAACTACCCGAAGATTTGTGGTGGAACTATTTTGTTTGAAAACACCGTGATAAGGTAAGAAGTAGTGCGACACATCTGTATAAGGTTGAGTGTCACACAGAGTCAAATGACTGTAGTCTAGATAATATTGCATGGATTCAGAGTACATTCTTTTGAGTTGAGGCTGAGTTTGCGGTTTTCTTCTGAGAAAGTTAATCTTTGTTTTGCAGCAATGTCTGATGTTCCGAGAGAAGGTTGTGTACCGGCGACTCTATGGTCTTTGTTGGGGGAGCTACAGTATCATTACAAATAATAGAAAAGTTAACAATAATAGATTTATTGGAAAAAACAAAGAATAAATGAACTTTACAATAAAGGTGCAAGATTAGAATATTGACTGGTTGGATTCTGCTGATCCTTAAAAGGGTTCATTCTCAGTTGGAGTGAGAACTGGATTGGACCCAGACTTTGGTTCTGTGGTCTGTTGGAGAAAATCAAAAAGTTACTTTACAAATAAATACAAAGAGATCAAAATACACATGGGCTTTAAACAATTTTGCTCAAAGAGTGGTTAGAGAAATGTTAAACAAAAAAACAATTGAAAGAGTTGTAAATAAAGTGATGATGGCTACAAAACAGGCTGTCAATTAATTGGTACTATGGCTGGTCCTTTTCCCTTGAGGTACTGCCAATGCATTCAATAGTACTAATCAAAGGAATCAGAAAAACAGTAATAACCTACCCAAACTCAACAGGAGTCAAAAAGGTTAAATAAACAAAAGTATTATCTTCGCGGACCCCACTATGACTAGGGAGTTTTCCACGGGTTGCCCACCTAAGCTAATACTGCACTGTAAGAGTGACTGCTTAGACAACCCATCACACACAGATAATTATAAAAACCCAACTGGGAATTACAAACAAAGAAGACAGCCTGGTTTTAGTCAAAAAGAACAAAACGTCCAAGACTGGACGTTTTAATGGAACTTGTGGAGTTCAACAAGTCTCACAGCTGAGACATAGTCACAAAGAAAGCACACGGCTTGTAATTTTAAGACTGCATCATATGGATACAGCAAAACATGTTCGCTCGTCTGAAGGAGTCGCGAATAATATAGCGTCAATTGACACATCCAAAAATCTAATCAGTTAAACATAATTACTTGGAAGTCAACAAGATTCAAGTTTAAATTACTATTATGTTGACACACAATAAACATAACAACCAAAGGTCGCTTTCGACACAATTTAAACACAAGTCTTTCTAGATTATCAAAAACCTAAAACAAGAAAATTACTCATGTCTAGCTCGACATGTACTAATCAGTTTCATTAAACTAAATGTCAAGTCCTCCGGACTTGATTACAACAACAGAGTACTTAAGTGTTGGGAGTTTTCCCTGCAGGCTGTTTTCGGCGGTGGATCCGACGATCCATACTCCATGGCCATCGCGGCCTTTATGATGAGAGGTCTGGCAGAGTAGAGGTCTTCCTTTCAACGCTTGGTTAATGCAATGCAGTAACTAGTGACTGACGCTTCGGCTTTTATACGCTCCCAGCTCTAACTCAAATGGAACAGACAATATAACGATAAACAGCGAAAAGAGAGAAGGAATAAAGATAGGGAGATAGAGAGGGGACAAGAGAAAAACAGCAAGAGGGGTAAGGGGGAAGGTTAGTTTTCCACTCTCGCCGGCAGGAGCGCTTGAATGTCGCGGAACATCAGCGAAGAACTCACGTCTCTCATTTCTTCACGGGCGCATTGTGAAGCATGTTGGAGACCGGCCCGCCATGTTAGGAAAAGTTTTCTTTAACCACGAGGTGACAAAATCCAACATCATCTTGATAGGGTAAGTCTGTATATACATATCTTTACCCGAAATATAAATGTTTTAATTACTTGTTTAAACTGGATTATTATTTTTATGAAATATTATAATATAGACGTCCTTTAAACTTTTTTCTTGCCGGCCGCATGGTCGATTCATGAACATATTATCTGGAACCATCCACTGGTATACGACATTTATTAGAACATCTATTCGCAAATATGACATTATTAATCCTCTTCTAAGATATCCGCCACAGTATTTATCAAAAATCCTTATTTTTCTTGATAAATTATCGGAATATTAACCTTTGCTTGTAGCCTTGTCAATCTCTCTGATCGACATGCTACAGTTGAGTTTATTAGAATGGATGTCACACGACATACCACCCGGTGTCATCACTTTAATGAATGGGGATGATATAATCTCCACACAATATTTCTTTTTTAGTTGGTCCCGATACACATGGCGATTCTTCGGCTTGCCAAAAAACTTGTTAATATTCATGAAGGTCATGAACCTATATTGAGAGGAGAGTCTCCAAACCACCAAAATAATTTTGTTTGTTATTGAGTGAGAGTGGCAAAGAAGGAGTAGTGCCCATAAAGACACACCCAAAAAATTGATCCTACAGCAACTGAAAAGTTAGGGCTGAGAGTGTGGCGATCACCAGTGAGAGCGTTGGCAAAGAGGTCATTTCCAGTAAATATGTCAATCGGACTAGGGATATCAAATGTGGAATCAGCTATAACAAAACCTCTGAGTTTTTGTTTGATATTAGGGGCTATGTGAGTACGTGGTAAATCTGAAGTGATTTTGTCCAAGATTTCTACTGGATGGGAACGAGCTAGATTAGTACCGTTTATGGTGGAAATATTTATGTGTATCATTCCCTTAATATGCACAATACGTGAAAGCGAGATATACCATTAATGTCTTGTGACAGATGGAACCGAGTAACATTCAACCGCTAAGCACAGTGCTCAGTGCTAAAGCTGCACTTCAAAGGAGAATCTAGAAGCCCTCGCACTGTTTGTTGAAGACCAAAGGGAGTAGTGAGTTGGACAAGAGTGGTTGTTAATAGCACTTTGGTCGTTAGTTGGTTTATAAGATCAATAAAGGGAATAGGTGGATTAGTATCCCTTGAGTGGTTTCTATGGAAGGAGTCTGTTGGTTGGTGAGCATCATGACGTTGAAATTATTGTGTATGTTATGAAGAAGTCAAGTGAAGCAAAGTGTGACAGCGTGTGCAGGTTAGCGTGAATTTACTGTCTCTTAAGGTGTGGGAATTTCTAAGACAATTAAAACAAAATTTATTAGAACGTATAAAGTTGAACCTTTCTTGAGAAGTCTAATTTGAAATTGAATAAACTGATATATACTGTGAGTGCTTAGGTGGCAAAATACATAATTCTATGGTGCTTTTCACACGCCAGTCAGTAAGGTAGTAGTTGTCGGTTGAGTATATAGAGATCATGAACTATATATTGAGGCTTTGAAGTCACTTTGAAGAGAACTTAACAAATATTTAAACCTTTCTACAGGGGTCAACGACGTAATTAAGTGGATTGTTGTCTCATACAAATTAGATAATGCCATCCATTGTTGCAAATTTTCATTAAAAGAGTGTGATTTCAACTAAGGCAAACGAACTGCGTGGGCGTGAGCAACAGGAGAGGTAGGGACAGTCTTGTTGGTATTAAAAAGTGGTTTCAGAATAGCCGGAATTAATAATTTAACTCGATAATCAATTAATGTGTGTGGATCTAAGATGGCGTCTTGCAGAATTTTCATCAAAGTGTTTGTGATCTGATTCTAGAAACTTATCGATAAGAGCACTGAATTCTATGGTTTTGAATTTTGCTTATTTTTGACTAGATAATAAATAATCTTTGAATTTTCGGATCATTTAATTGATGGAGTTCTTCAACAGAGCCAATGTAGTTGTTGATTATGATCAACCTCTTACTAATTAAGCCACTTTGGTGTTTAAATGTACTAAACCTCATCGTTAAAATTATTAGTTGCACCGTGAGAAGAATGAGAGTTCTGATAATTTGTGTATTGTAAATAAATTTATAGCTACAATAAAACTACAACAAAATGATAGTCACTGAGCAATTGTTTGTATGAGTTTTAAAAATAAAGTTTATTAAGAGTGCATCATATAAATCTTGAGTAATATTTAAATATTATAACACTTGAAACTTGTACAAGATAAAAAATACACAGAGACATTAGATTATTTTCTGATGAAAAATTACACAAAAAATAGGCTAGTTGTTTTAGTTATACTTTAAACACTGACCAAGCAAGGCGATAAAAAAATGAATGTTACATGGCGCGTGAACAATACTATCTTGCCGTAGTATCAAATGTTGGTGCGATCTGATTACCAAATTTAAATTAGATTTAAAAATGTCTGTAGTTTCGAAGGACCAGTTTTAGTTACACTAAAATAGAGACTGCGTTTAGCTAGAGTATATTAGAGTAGTCTGTTTTGAAGCTTACCTTTGGATGCTGTCTTGATAGGGAGATAAACATGAATATCTGGTAGAAATGGTATTAAATTGTGTGCGCTCTTCTTAATAATTATTTGATGAGAGGAGCTCCCATAAATATAATATTAATTTTAATATTAATATTTAGCACCGCGTCTTACTACCCGTTCGGGTTATACGCTAGCTCCCATAAACATTCGCATTTCCATAAATACATACTATATAAAACACACAGATTGATAATGTACACATAGCTGCTACCGTACTTACTTAGTTCACATGAAGTCTATAATCAAGTAGAGATTTTGATGAGGTCATTTTCCAGCTAGAAAGAGTTAGAGAGAGAGATAGCGGGGGTCACACAGCTGCGACTTGCCGGGACGAATTATCAACGAGACTTACTTTTATAAACAAAGGACAACTGAAGAATGAGGTAGCAGGAATCCCAATAAAGGGTGGCAATTTCTCCTAAATATTCAGCCAGAAAAGACAAAATGGTGAAACAGGAGGGGAGGATTACAGAAAAACTTTCAAAAAGTAGAATTTCTGGTCTGATACAAAACTGAGCAAATCAAGATTAAATACCGAAGTACACAGTGTAAAATACAGTGGCTCTCTTGGAGAATAAAGTGATTTCCAACAGGGTGCGCCAGCGCTGATCAAAGGTGAGAAGCGGCGGAAACCTAGGGGTAAAAACGCAGGCAGTGCCTCACCTCAGCCTGGTACTAGTGGTTCTGGGCCGGCTCCCAAAGCCAAGGGGAAGATCCCTCCCATCATCTTGTGTGTGACAACTCCAAGGTGGGGGAGGGCCATTCAAACCAAGGTTCGAGAGCCTGTGGAGTCAGTCAAGCAGCCGGGGGATCGAGTACGCCTCCAGTGTGGGTCGGAGGAAGATTACCGTGCCCTCCAGAAGTTCTTGCCGAGCTTGAGGATCCAGCATTGGTCCTACGACTGGGACGGGAGCGACTGGTCAGGGTCGTGGTGAAGGGACTCCTGACTCGGACAAGCCCTGGCGACATCCAGGAAGAGCTGGCGGAGATGGGTTTCCCCGTGAAGTCCGTCAACCAGATTCTCCCACAGTGGAAACGGGACCAGAGGACCGAAGAAAGGCAACGGTTGCCGAACTTCGTTGTCTCTCTGACTCCCGGGGAGCACACCGCAAGACTGTACACCATATCAGTCCATATCAGTCCTTTGCGGGCTCCGCGTCAGGGAGGAGAAGTACAAGTCTCCCGGAGGCCCAGTGCAGTGCAAGAACTGCTTCCGGTTTGGGCATGTGCGGAGGGATTGCCACGCTAACCCTAGGTGTGGGTTCTGTGGTGGAGACTACGAGAGGGGCGGGTGCCCGGAGTAGAGACGATCTCCTCCGAAGTGCCTGCACTGTTCAGGAGCCCACTCCTCGGCGTGGCGTGGATGTCCCACGTACAAGTCCTTGCGGGTGGCAGGGACCGTGCGGGCCACCAAAATTAAGAAGGGAGGACGGATGGCCTAAGCGAAGGCCAGAAGCCCTTGGGGCACGTTGTGGTACGGAAGGTGACCGTGACTTCAGCTCCGAAGCCAAAGCCACTGGTGCAATCTTTCGCCAGTGCGCTGTCAGGGAGACCAACCCCTCCACCTCAGGCCGAGGCACCTGCCAAAGCCATTCTACCTGAACCGGTTGCATCCGGTTCATCCCTTTCGGTCGAGGACCCGTCCAAGACCGCTCCACTCCCAATCCCGACCCTCCCCTCCCCCGAACCCCGCACCTCCATCCACACACCTTTGCACCCTTCCAACCCTTTCCTACCACTCTCCACTCCTACCCCTGTCAACCCTGCGACCCCTACACCCAACCCTACCCCTGAGGATGATATTGGAAAGCTCAAAATTTGTATTGAGCTTCTCAAGGAGATTCCGGGACTGGATCCATGGGACTTTTCATCAAGTCTCTTGAGGAAGGTCCAGGAATCTCCGAGGAGTAGCCGTGGCCACCTGGTCATGGAGCATATCATCCTCTACCTGGTTTCCCATGGCGGCGCACCCGAATAAAGGACCCCCAGTGCTGAAGAAGTTCACGGTCGCACTCTTGAACGCCAACGGAGTCGCGGGGAAGTAGGCTGAGCTTGAAAGTTTCCTGGCAAAGCATCGTGTCGATGTAATGCTGCTGGGAGAAACCCACTTGCGCTCCGCAATGAGGTTCTCTTTAGCAGAGTTCATCTGCCATTGGAGAGACCGAGTGGGGGATGTGGGAAGGGGTGGGATGGCGGTCCTGGTCCGAAGGGGCCTTGACCATCACGTAACCTCGCTTCCTCCCCTCCAACTTATGGAAGCAACGGCTATCCAACTGGTGACTTCTACCAGCCCAGTGCGACTTATTTCCACCTACTTCCCTCCCTACCGCCGGTTCAACCAGGCTACGAGGGCTGACATGGAGGTGCTGCTTCGAGGTACCACGTCTGTTTTAATCAGTGGTGACCTCAACGCTAAGCACCCTTCATGGGGCTCTAGGATTATGTGCGCTCACGGTGGATTGCTCCGCGACGTCATAGATCTACACGACTTGGTGGCTTCCGGCCCCCCGACCCATACCCACTTCCCTCTAAATCCCATTGGCTTCCCGGACGTTCTAGACTTCGTTGTCTCCAGAGGGATCAGAAGGCGCTTGGTGTTGAAGTGTCTACCTGAGCTAGACTCGGATCACAACCCCGTTCTTGTGAACCTGGGACATGCGGTGTCCTTCATAGACCCCCCCGAAAAACCTGACCTTAAGCGCACTAACTGGGACAGGTTCACGAATGTGTTGAGAGGGAGGTTGGGACCCACTCCTACATTTTGAACAGCAGCTGAAATCGATCACGGTGCAGAGTTCATAACTTCCGCCATCAAGGGGTCGCTCGAAGCTTCGACGCTGAGGCACCGTTATAAGAGGGCACCACAGGCTTCTCTGCCCGATTCTATCCTCAGGAACGTCCGGGAGAACAATTGGCTGAGAAAGGCTTGGCAAATCTCGAGGGACCCGGTAGACAAGGCCAACTGGTGCCGCAAAGTCCATGCGGTTCGGGAGATGGTCCGAGAATACCAGAACAGTGTCTGAGAGGATAAGATTGAGTTTCTGTGCGTACAAGACAGGTCCCTGTGGCGCATTACGAGGAACTTGATGCGGGTTCCCGCACTAAGGCCGCCTATTGTAGGTCGTAACGGGGTGGTCAACTCCGACCAGGAGAAGGCCGATGCTCTCGCTGAGCACTTAGAGGCGCAATTTGTACCGACTGACGACCCGTCAGACCCGGTGCACATTGCGCACGTGGCTCAGGTCATCGCAGAGGTCTCGTACAGACCCTTGGATGAACTTGAACCCACGGAGGCGGCAGAAATTTCGCGGTCGTTAGCCGCTCTAAGAATAAACAAGGCCCCTGGACGCAACGGTATCAATAACGCGGTCCTCAGAAAGCTACACTTGGAGGTGATTAACTTCCTCGTGGAGTTATTCAATGCCATCCTGCTCCTGAGTCACTTCCCCGAGCTTTGGAAGCACGCCAACGTCCTCTGTTTCCATAAACCGGGTAAGGACCCGGCCCTAACTTCGTCTTACTGACCGATCAGCTTGCTCGACTGTTTGGGCAAGTTGTTCGAGAGACTACTACTGACGAGACTGACCCGACATGTTCGCGAGGGGGGCATCTTGGTGGACGAGCAGTTCGGCTTTCGGGTGGGACACGCTACGTCTCACCAACTCGTCCTGCTCGGGGAGCAGGTCACGAGGAACTTCAACATCAACAGGCTGACTGGTGCTGTCTTTCTCGACGTGGCAAAGGCCTTCGACCTTGTTTGGCACGAAGGTCTCCTTTTCAAACTCCTATACCTGAACCTACCCTTCTACCTAGTTAAGATTGTTCAATCTTATCTATCCAACCGAACCTTCTCCACTACCTTTGGGAACGCCACATCCCAAGTCAGAAGCATCCGGGCTGGAGTGCCGCAGGGTTCCCTTGTGGGCCCAGTGCTCTTCAGTCTGTATGTGAATGACATTCCAAAATCCCCAGACACCAAGTTGGCAATGTATGCGGACGACACGGCTCTAGTAGCAGAGTCGTGGCGAGGGCAGCTGGTGGAGAGGCGACTCCAGACGCACCTGACGCAGTTGGAGGGGTGGCTGACTACCTGGAGAACAAGTATTAACGTGAAGAAGAGTACAGCAGTGCTCTTCACATGGAAAAGAATGTTCTACAGGCCGGCTCCACTCCGGCTTTTTGGAGAGCAGATCAGATGGGCGGACAGTGTTAAGTACTTGGGACTTACGCTGGACACCAAGTTGACCTGGTGACTGCACTGTACCAAGTGACTAACCAAGGCAAGGCAAATGCTAGGAGTCCTAGGCCCACTGCTTAAAAGGCGTAGTGCCCTGTCTACAAGGAACGGTCTGACACTGTACAAGCAGTTGCTCAGACCAATCCTCGACTATGCGTGTCCCACTTGGGGCCACCTGGCGGACACGTATATGAAAGGGATGCAGGCGTTCCAGAGCAGGTGTCTGAGGATCATTGTGGACGCACCCTGGTACGCTCGGAATGTGACTCTGCACCGAGACCTGGATATGCCTACCATCAAGGACCACTTCCGGAAGCTGGCGCAGTCATTCTACGACAGACTTCCAGGTGCCACCAATCCTCTTATCCAGGTGCTTGGGAATTACGTCATCGACCCTGGAGGTTGCCACGACGTCCCAAAGCCCTGCTCGGTTAAGCGGGATGTGTTAACAGTGGTTGGGAGGCTCTCACCCAGCCCCCATAGAGTAGTATCTCCGCACGTAACTCTAAAAAACCCCTAGTCGGTTCCCCACAATTTTGTTTCCCTCAATTAATATTAATTAATAATATGCTCTTTTTTTTTTTTTTTTCAGTAACTTCGCGAAATGCGACAACCCATCAGTTAAATATCCGAAAACCACACGGTGTGACCAATTGGTCGGTACGTGTTGGAATTTGCTCTCGTGCTCCCCCTCAGGGAGCATTAGAGCATGCTTTTTTGCGTCTGCGTCTGTGGAACAAACACAGTTCCAATCTGTTATTTCGACGACTGATGTTTCTCGTCTCCGTTCAAACAGTGCAGCAACCAAGAAGATATCGAGGTCACGATGATGGTGCCGTCAGACTCACCTGACAGACGGAAAAACTTGTTCTAAGCTATAAAGTTTTATTTACATTAGGAGGGGCAGGAGGCTCTACGTTCAGAATAGTGTAGTTCAGTTAGGATTATTCTTACAAGTTAAGAGTGTTTGTACTATAAAGTTGGTCAACTATATTATGTATAATTAGGTTAGGTTTTGATAGTCAAAGTCATCTTCAACTTTCATATCTCTTGTTCTTTCTACTCGGTACTTAAGACCAGTAGTTTCATTGGAGTGTGTTTCACTCCCTAGCCTGTATGACTATGTTCCGATCTGCAGTGCCGCCTGATAGGAAAGGAGGAACTTAAGTTGTTCAAGGCTCGTTATTGAGACCTAGTTAGGTAATTGTTAGTTGTTCTTATGAACCGATGTGCATTGTTGTTCACATGTTTTGGGGTGTGCAACTTGTGGGTTTGTTGCTGCCCGCACCCTGTAAGATGTTCATCATGTTTTACTCCGTTCTTGGGCTGCATGAGAGCTTGCTGGTTGTTAATAACCTTTATCTGAAGTGTAGTTTGTGCCTATGTTTGAGTGTGGTTAAATTCATTATATCTGACATTACTAATTAGTAACAAGCCAGCCTTTACTGTGACAGTATAGAAGCCTAGAATTCTGAATGACCACTTTCTATAAGATATAAGCCCGGTGTTTCTATGACTGGGACAGATAGACAGTTCTCTGTAACTTATGTAACCAATACTAGATGGTTAACATTTGATTGCTAGCTTCACTGACTAATATCGTTCTCACCTCTTGAAATAGGGTTATTTAGTCTTTAATAGTCTATGGATTCTGGTTATGGATTGTTGGTCAGTCACTATGCTTTAGATGTTTGTTGCAACAAATTCACTATTGCAACTATATCGTGTTTGTAGTCTTTGTCTCCAAATCGGGGACATCTCAATCAATCATGTTAGAAATATTCTATTTACTTCAAAAAGTCGCAGATTATCAAGTTTGCCCCCCAACTATAGAGGCATTAAAGCAGCATTGTCTCCATTCAGCATATCAGGCAGGACAAGTCTGGGGTCGTGCCTGCTCAGTGATAAACAACATTCCAGGACCAGAAGGATGGGGATGGACCAGAGCTGCAGGGGAGTGGGTGCCGGTCTGGTCTTCTCTGCCCTCTATTTGGGCAGCTTGTAGAGAATTGGTTAAGTGCAGTTGCTCTGAATGCCGTACATGATGCTCCTGTTGAAAGGCTAAGGTTCCATGCATGCTACTTTGCACGAACTGTACTGGAGGTCGAAAATGCGGCAATAAATACAATAAAAGACATGTGCCTGGTTGAGAATTTCTAAATTTTCATAATTCCATCACTTTCAAGATCATTACATTTTTTTTGCATCCAACGTCTTCTGTAAGTAGACTCTTTTTCAAATACCAGGTTTCAAAAATTCTTTTAGCTAAACTAATATTATCTTTACTTGTTAACTTTTTAAGAGTTTATATGAAAATAATTACTTTGTTCCAGGTATGATTTGGAAGGTGATAACTTGATTTAGAGACTGTTAAGAAGAATAAGTTAGTTTGCAGGAGCATTCCTATTATTCAAACATTTTTGTAAACATTTAGGCTACTATCTTTTTGTAAAGTAAACGAAATATTAAAAACCAATGTCTAGTTTCATTTGAACAGTAATATCTCAAGAAGTAGTTATTAAAACAGATTTTCTTGGTATCAATGGAAAGATAAAATAATGCCCTTTCGTTTTATATCAACTATAAAGGAGATATTGTGAACAATAAAAAATATAGTTAACAATGAATTTTGTGAGAAAAGTGAAATTTTTATAAATTCTTATATTGTGGAGAAACCTTAAGGCCTAGAGATAAATATTTGATGACAAATTAGTTTCTTCTTAGCTAGAGCTTTCAAACAAAAAAAAACTTAATTCGGAATGGCCGCCATTTTGGTGTCCTACACTGATTTTCAAGTGGCTCCCTATCTGAAAAGGTCTCTTTTCACATAAAATATGACTACAGAAAGTGGCATATTCCAATCAAAAAGTGCAACTTTCTGGTTTTATTTGCTATGTACCAGACGTACTAAAAGAGAAATTGCAAATTATAATTCAGTGACCTAAGAAATGGTTTGGTTGACTTGTATTCATATTATTCCACAAAAAGTGTTTCTTTGGTCAATGAAAATTTTACAGGAAACATTAAACATATTTATTTAGTTTGATGTATTCATACAAAATGATTACTACTCTAATTATAAAAATGCCCAACACCGTAGATTAACAAATGATACAAGTTTAACATTAACAATAAAAATAATCTTTGATTGTTAGTTTGAGTGTATATAATACTAAACAGGGCATATGCAGTGGAACCCACTTTGCAGTGACCAAATTGGAAGCAAATCTAATTCATATAACAATTTTAACAGGTTTGTTTTAAGGGAATGTGTGTTTCACACCACAAATCGATTTTGCCCCTGTAAAGCCTGACATCTATTGTATTCTGACAAGGAGACAGTTCCCAGTTAAAACAGCATTCTCAATGCACATTAATAAGTTACAGGTAAAACCTTGGATAGGGTTGAAATTTATCTGCCCGAGTACGTAAAATTATCTAAATGTCTTCTAAAATATCATTTTCGAATAATGAGAGGAGGAACACTACAAATAATTAATAAAGACATCCAATTTTCAAACATTTATCAGGTAAGGCAAGTCCCTAAAAAACTTTTTTAACTTGCTGCCCCCAACCCCCCTCCCTTTACACAAATATGGCTCCACCAACACTGTGTGCAAGTGTGCAGAATTTAAATAAGCCTATACTTGTGTCAAGTGGTTTTGTGTGCTTTTAGTTGGGACTAAAAGCCGGAAGAATAACTAGATTTTAGTTAGGCTTCTAAAAAAATGTGTAAAATCGTGTTATCTGGCCATCCACCAAATGAATATTTGTAAAGTAGGTGTATTAAGGAAAGCTAGGAGGAGTAAAAAAATAACAAACATTAATATTCACAAATAATCACAAATTGTGGCTATATTCACATAAAACAATTACAGTTATGAATTAATTTTGTTTTATTTATTTATTTATTTATTCATGTATTTATCTATTCATTTCTTAATACATTACTATTTTTCTAATGGTTTGAATTCATCTATAAAGTAATTTTTATAGAGATTTTCAAGAACAAAAATTGCAAAGACTGATTTTTGAAGAATGCTCTTCTTCTTAGTTATTTTGGTCTTTGAAAAAATATTTTACATACTTAAAATAATATCCCTGAATAATTATAATAAAACTTATACAAACATTTATTTAAAATCACAAAACACATTCATCTATCTTAGAAAATTTGCAACACATAAAGATTTGAAGTCAATCTCAAAAATGCTATTTTCAGTTTTCTTTTACACAAAGTGTCAAAAATATATATACAAAGTATATAAATATATACTTTTTTCATTATTTCATTTACATAAGAAAAAAATGCAATATTGTACTTGGCCTAAAACTGCGTCTGGATTCATTTAATAGGTTAATTTCCACATGAAATATATGAACACACAAACCAAAGTCAAGAGATATTTTTTCTTCTTTTCTAAAAATTATTTTCATTTGCAAAACTAATCACTGTCAATATGTAACATATTTACCGAAATATTTTTCATCGATATTATTACTTTGACCATCTTTTTTTATATATATAATAAACAGTTGTCAATTTTTATGGAAGGAAATACTTATGTTAGGTATGACTCTATTTAAACTATACAAGGTTTTTTTTAATAATGTTATCACTAATATGGCATTAGCAGATGAGTGGGAGAGTAACATGGCATTTTACTAAAAAATTAAAATCTGAAAAGGCATCAAAGGGGCCGGATTTTACACTGGGACATTTTTCACTACCATTAGCTAGGAATACAGTCATTTATATATTTTAAATATATTATTGGCACTTAAAAGCAGTATATTTTACCACACTTTTTCCCCCCTTGAAATATACTTATTCACTATTCATTTTAACTAAATTGGATTTTCATTGTTGCTATTTTATTAATTTTTTGTTGTTTTATTTTATTTATTAAAGTGTGCACAGATCATGAAATTGAGGTATTTTATGTTCTAAAAATTGTACTTTTATCATGAGCCTCATTTACAATCTATGATAATTAAATTTCATACAAACACTTCAACGGTTTGCGCAACACTATTTTTTTTTAATTAATTACAACAGGATAAGTTAACATTTTTAAGATGAAAACCTGAGGATGTCACAGGAGTATTATCATATTTGCTATGACCCACAAAAATATTTTTAATTTGAAATTACACAGCAGACACATCACTTTCCTGTTTGTTTTTAATATGTACATATTCTCATCATGCTCTTAGAATTAAAATAATTGTGTTTTTCTCTATATAATTAAATTTGTGTATTTCTTCAAGGTGAATTATTACAGCTTGAATCAATAATACAAAGCATTTAATATTTCACTGACAGATGACACCAAGAAAAGTTATATAATTCATAAATAAGCTAGCATTCAACTATCACTAAAACTATCTATATACTATTTATAAAAATGACTGAAAACATTTTTAACTATTGTAATATTATAATAATAATAAATTATTTAATTTTTACAAATTAATAATAAATAGTTAGCACTTGTTATACATAAGTAATATGTTTTATCAGACAAAATAAATTGAAAGTTAAGTAAACAACAATAATTTTTCACATTCAATCAAAAACTTATTTTTTTGGTACGGTACTATATTATATTGTCAAAACTAGTCTTTGTTCAATAGGTGTTTGATTCTAACAATTTATATTAAATAGAATAAGCTACATTAAAATATAATAATTATAATACAACAATAACCTCAGTTCAGTGATGTTTGACGCATTATACAAATTTGATTATCTTAAAAAATGATGGAATAGTTGGATTTTTGCACTTTAAAAATAATTGAGTCCGTTTTTCAATAAGCAAAATTTAAAAACAACTTTCATGAACACCAAATAGCTACATACTGTTATTAAGTCATCCAAACACACATTCATTAATATAACAATGATCTTATAAAATATATAATAATATTGACATCTTTGAGTCAAATGACTAGCAATTATATTTATTAATTAATTGCTTTCCGAAATGGAATAAATAATTTCAGTCATAGTTAAATAAAACCTACATTCACTCTATGACAAAATAGATTTAAACCAACCAACTCTAAACCAGCTCATGATTACTTTGAATCCTGCTAGAACATTGTGGTTTATATTAAAATTAGCTCATTTAAGTGGGCTGCAAAGTATTATTAATTTAAAGCTAACCTTATAACACTATAAGGAGAATTAATACAGTTGGTGTGAGATCAGTGCTATACATATCAACACAAAATTACAATATGTATGTTGAGTATGTACAAAATAAAACAGCTAAAACATAATATATTATGATCTTTCTTATATTTCTTAAAAAAAAGCTATATATATATATATATATTCTTACTTTAAGTATGTAAACATTTTGCATATCAAATATCTTTACTAAAACTACAATCGATATATAATTAAGTTTGAGGGTAAGGAATATTCTATTGATTTTCAAAATTGAAATATTTTTTTACAACAGGTATTTATTACTGTCTATGGAACACATGGAAAACATAAACATAAATTATATTCTAAATTAGAAAACTAATAAAATTTATTAAATATATTATGAAATATATTAAAATATTAGTAAAAATTGATAAACTGGCGAGAACATGGACTATTGGAATGTGGAATGTGAGAAGAATGTGTGGTAAAGGAACGAACTGTTAGAGGAAATGATTGGAAGGAAAATTGATATTCTGTGTGTATGTGGAACCAAGCAGAAAGGGAAAGATGTTTTGATGAGGAGTGATGGTAGCCTGGCACTGTGGTCAGATGTGGATGAACGGGCAAGGGGAAGTCAGGAGTATGTTTAATCCAAATCCCAACAGCAGCCGGTATGATTTGGTGTCATCTAGACTTATGGGTACATATGACAATAGGTATTTATAGAATTATATCGGTTGTTGGTTATGCTCCAATGGTAGGCTACGAAGATAATTAATATGAGATTGGAGTTTTGGAATGAGCAAAATGAAGTCTTGAATGCACATTTATCAGGCGAAAGGATTATTTTGTTTAGAGATATGAAAGGATGGGTGGGTACGCACCCAAAATAGAATTCAGAAAGAGTGTTAGGAAGATATGGTGATGACAGGGTGAATGTGAATGGTAATGAATTAGTGAGTTTGTGTTTAGAAAAAGGTTATTTGTGTCAAACACATGGTTTAAGCACAAAGATATTCACTTGTATACATGGCAAAGTGGTGATTCGAAAACGATGATTGATTTTGTGGTGTATGATGAGAGAATAAAAAGTTTACTAAGGAATATTAGGGCTGTGCATAGAGCTGAATGTGGAACGGATCACTTCCTAGTAATCACAGTAGTTGAATTAGGTAGGAACTTTGTGAAGAAGCAGCGCAAGACTATTACACAAGTAAGAGTGAAAGTGGAAAAGTTGCAGGATAAAAGTGTTAGAGTACAATATGAAAGATTGCTGGGCAAAAAATTAACTTTACGAGAGCATGAATGGAATGTTGAAATAGATACTTATGATATAGAAATTGCTTGGAACAGAATAAAATAGGCTGTGGTTGAGTGGGCGAAAGCTGTGTGTGGATCTGCGGTGGTGGGAAACTTAAAAAGAGATGCATGGTGGAATGAACAGGTGAAAGAAGCTGTGAGAGAAAATAAAGAAGCATACAAACTAATGATTGCGGTGAAGAGTGGCGCAAGAACATAAGAGGTTATGGGACATATTCAAAGAGAAAAAGATTAATGCAAAGAAAGTAGTAAAGTAGAGTAAAGAACAAATGGGACTCAAAGAAGGAGAAAGAATGTAAAATGATTTTCAAGGAAATAAAAAGCTGTTCTGGAAGTGGGTAGAGAGAACGAAACAAGGAATGCCAGGAAATACCTATGGCATTCAGAATGAATGGGGTTAGCGGATCTGGAATGAAAATGCTATAAGAAAGCAATGGATAGAGTATTTTGAGCAATTTTATGGTGAAAATGTGGAGAAAGTATCAGAAAATAGGGAAAATGCCATAAGAAGTGAAAGGATTAATGAGGCTGAGGTGTTTAAAACTAAGAAAATGTTAAAGAATGGTAAAGCTACGGACAAAGACGGGATCACAACTGAGATGTTTAAGTGTGGGGATGCGGTATTACTTGCCAGACTGTGTGAGTTGTTCAACGTGTGTACTGGGATTTCGAACATACTTAAATACTGGAAGAATGATGTCATTGTTCCTTTGTATAAAGGCAAAGTCAGTAAGATATAATGTAAGAATTATAGTGCAATTAGTTTGAGTATTCCAAGCAAAGTTTTTGGAAGAGTTTTAATTGAGAGGGTGGATGAAAAAACTGTGGGCAAGATGTGGGGTGTGCAATGTGGTTTCATGCCAAGTAGAGGTTGAATAGACCAGATATTTGAATTGTAGCAAATGATATAGAAATGTATGGCAGTAAGGCAGAAAGTTTATTGTACATTTGTTTATCTGGAGAAAGCATACGATCAGGTGAATAGGAGTATATTATGGAATTTTTTTTAAGAGAATGGTGTAGATGTATGGTTAATAAATGAAATTATGGCGGTGTATAATGGAAGTAAAGCTTGCGTTAGGGTGGATGGAGCTTTGAGCAAATTGTTTGGCATTTAACAGGATGTTAGACAAGGTTGTGTTATGTCTGCATAGTTGTTTAATGTTTTCATGGATAAGTGTGTGAGGGATGCTTGTCAAGACGTGGTTGGTGTATAAATAGACAATGTGAATGTGAGAGTGCTGTTATATGCAGATGTTGCTGTATTAATGGCTAAGAATTGAAAGGGACTTGCAGAATGAATTAAATCTATGGTGACAGACAGAATGGATCTTCATATAAATAATCCCAAAACTAAGGTGATTGTTTTTGATAAAGACAGATCAGGAAATGATTGTCAACCTACTATAAATGAAAAACTGTTAGAACAAGTTAATGAGTTTGTATATCTGGGCAGAATGTTCTGTAATAATGGAAGGATGGATGGTGAAATCGATAGAAGGATGAATGCATCTCAAAGAGTAGATGGATGTATGTCGACTATTGCAAAGAATGAAGTAGTATCGAAATAGGCAAAGATGGCAGCATGTAAAAGTGTGTTAACGCCAACATTTTTTATGGATGTGAAGTGTGGGTTTGTCAGGAGAAACACAAGAGCAAGGTGAATGTGGTTGGAATGATATATCTAGGAAATGTATGTGGTAAATTTGTATGGGCAGAATCAGTAATGAACTGGTGCTGAAATAGTGCAGTTTGAAAGGGAATCCAATAGGTCAATGTGAAAGAAGTATCTTACGTTGATTTGGGCGTGTTGAGAGGATGAGTATGGATCGAGTGACGAAGCAAATATATGTAGGTAAAATGTGTGGGTCAAAAGGAATGGGTAAGCCATATAAGACGTGGCTAAATGTTGTAGATGAATTTGGGAAAAAGAGAAACTTTAATAGTTTTAAGAATAAAAGATTATGTATGACTCGGTGTTGTTGAAGTTAAGGGAGTATGAAGCATAGAGAAGTGTGGAGAAAGTTGGTGAGGATGGATTAAACACAAAGTGGTTTTTTGAGCTATATTCACAGTTTCTTGCCTACCCTGTAAGGAAATAGCATGATTAGGTATGTGTATGTATGTATGTATGTATGTATGTATGTTATGTATGTATGTATGTATGTATAGTATGCATGCATGTATATATGTATGTATGTAATAATTAACGACTGAAGAGTCAACTATCATTTAAATTAGATCCATGACTATAGTGTTAAATTTGATCCATGACTGGTACATATATCGTTTCAAATAAAAGTAAATAATGAATGGAGGTTGTTGTTTGACATCAGTTAAGGGTGTTACATGAGAAAGCACTTAGACACGTTGCTGACATTAAGAAATCCAGCATTATTTAAGAAGTTGTTTGATATTTTTAAGTAATGTTTCAAGAAAATGTCTGTGAAAACTATCATCAGGTTTATGACCAATTCAAAATTTTAACTTTTGTGTTAAGAAAAAAAAAAAAAAAAAAAAAACACGCAAAAATTTGTGCTTCTGAGATTAAAGCAAAAGGTTAGAATCCAAGATCATCAAGCCTTCTTGTGTCAAATAAAATCAAGTTTTGATAGGGTTGCAACAGAAAATTTTAAGATGTGAGATTGTTTTGTATTGTTTTATGTAAGCTAACACACAATTTCTTAAACAATTTAAACATAAAATATATACTTTTTAGCTAGTCAAAACTTTCACGCACATGATGGCAAAAATAATACTAAAACATATCAAACCCCTTCTTAAATAATCCAGGATTTCTAAATGTCTACAACGCTTCTCAGTGCTCTCCCATGTATAACTCTTAATCGAAAATAAAACACTATAATCATTTCAATACATAGGGATTTATATTTTTAGATGTTTATATTTAATGGATTAAAGTTTGTAATCTTGTAGCTCTGTGAAATATTAAATCTAGCTAATAGAATTTTAGGTGTATTTGTAGGGAAAATAATATATATATAGTATTTTATTTGGTTGTGTATTATATCCAATATCAATTAGTACCTTTGGACTACAATTTAAGGCAAAACCACTTTACATAAGTGTCCAAGAACTGTGTTTGTCTACATTGTTATTTATAAAACATGTATTTAATGGATTTATGAGACTTCTCATACCCAAAATAGCCTTAATATGTGTAAAATGAGAATGCATAATGGTCAAAATAAATTATTTTTTAATTTTTTAGTCTTAGATTTTAGAGTATTTCAGATTCTAAATACATTTTGATAAATTTTCAAAATGGACACAATACAAAGTCCCCTTTAGATAATTACTTTTCTTATCATATTCACTAATACTGATGGCTATCAATCACACAAATTATTTCACGGGACATAATTCCATAGTTGCCAACACTTGAAAGAAAAAATTTCATAAATTCATAAAAGTGCTAAATTTACCATAAATAAACATCATTCATGTTTAATTCTATTAGTTCAGGAAAAGAAAAAATTAAAGCCAACTTCGAATATCTACTTCTATCCTATATAAAATATTATCTAAAAATATATAATATGATTAATAAACTCTTTATTTTCTACACAAACAAAGAACACATTATAAAGGGGTTGGGGGGCCTTAACTTAGTATGGAGTAATAAAGCAGAATTACACTTTTAAATAGGTACCAAATCATAAAATAATCAGAGCTACAGTAAAACCATAAAAGTGGTATGTTTTCTTACATATTACAGAAAATCTGGAAGTGTTGGCTGCTATGTAATTAGTAGATAGCTACTTAGTTAATATGAAGTAATTGTAGGTCTACAATAATTTGATTTATTAAATATGTGAAAAAATATCTCTAGTACACCTGGTTGGAATTGAACTACAGCCACCTGAAAAGAGCCCACTATATTATATAAAGTGTAAATTTGAAATAAAAAGGCCTCTCTCAAAAAAGAGGTAAAATAAAAATCATCATTGAATCAATATTGTCAATTAATGATGTAAATTTTTAAGTGATGGCATGGTATATTGACCATTCAATTAGCTAGTAATATAGCAAATATATTGTATATATTTGATACTAACATAGAATGCAAAGGGGTTGCTTTTGGATTGCAGTGTTAGCTTGGTAGGTGCCTTAATTTAGAAATCAAGGACCTATTTACATAGAAATGTTATGTAATTTAAAAATAAATGAAAAGTAGCCTACTGTCTAAGAAACTAGACCATTTATATTAAGTATAAGAATACATGTTTACTGATTTTTTAAATATATAAAATAATGTAAAAAAGAGCTATCTAATCATGTTAATGAAATCCCTCCCCTTACAAAATGTATCCATTTTCCTACTTTATGTAATTCCATATTAATATTATGCTTGTGTGTGTGTTTCTTAACAAACTTTGACCAAGCTTGATCATCATGTGGAACAAATCAATTTCAACTATTTGTATACATTCAAAAAGTGACAAAAGCGTTGGGCTCTATTTATCATTGCTGGGTTGGATCTAATAAGTGAAAATAATTTAAAGTGTTTTCTATGATTTATATGATTTTTGCTAATAACCTTGTCTACATTTAGGCCAAAGTCAGTGTGAGGTAAAATAAACAATAACATCTGTTGGCCTTATACATCATTTAGATGCTTGTACAAATATAATGAAAACAAAATTTAAAAATCAATTAGACATACATCACAACAAAACTGGTATATATTTATATAATTTTAAACACTACAATTTGGGGCCAAGGGTTTAAAAGAATTAAAAAAGAATTACTTTGGACTGTATATATCTATATTTTTTAATGCAATACTACTAAAATAACTTGTTGAAACAAGGATTAAATTATTTTAAACAAAAAAAATGGCTATCCAATTTGAATTGTGATAAAAACATTGAGTTATCAGATAGCTTACTAGCCATTTGGGCTATCTGCACAGACAAAAATAAGATAGATTTCTTCTAGAACCTTAATCAACCAGGTCAAGATGCTCTTAGTTTTGAAATTATTTTGTTTAGCTTATAGAAAAAAGATAACACAAAACCTGCAACAATAGGCTTAAAGGTTTGCCAGTGACAAAGATGTTGGTGCTTGAATCTCGATAGAGTGTAATGAGAATGTATTTTCTTAAATGGTTTTCCAAACTATTGCTATGCAAATGTGTGGTAAATTTCTTCAAGGTCCGCCTTTTTATTTCCTACCCCATCAGTATAAATATACAGATATCCCAGAACGTTAGTAAGACAAAATTAATTTTTAATCCACAAAACACTAGCCATTTTTATAAAAAATAAAACTATGTAAAACTTTAAATTAAACTGATTAAATTAAATTGATTCATTCTAAATAACCAAAATAGGGAAAATTTACTTATTGACAACAAATTAAATATGGGCCTCTTATTTTGGCCACACATCAAACAAATTTCAGCAACTAAATAATTCAGTATGTGTTCCATTCAAACTGTTAATGTTCAAGAAATTGGGGCATGCATGACTAACTAAATTAAAAGCATGAAATCTGAAAATTAATTTATAAATTAGTTTAAGGGCTAGAGAAAATTTTGAGATTAAGTTAATATCAACAAATATTGACATAAGTGATTACACACATTGTTTTCTTTCAAGGTATTATAGATAAATCATATATAAAAATAAATCAACTCATCCAAAAGTATGGGCAATATAAGATATATATATTCATAGATAGCACTAAAAAGTATTATTTCATATGTTGTTAAGTTTTATAACATTTGTATAAATAATTTTGAAGAAAAATAATAACTACACTAAAAATGACACTTGCATACTTATAACTTTATTTATTCAACATAATATAGTTTAATATAGCCTAACTATAATTTATATAACAAAACCAAGGCAATTTATTACATTATGTAGATGATTAACTTCCACATAATATAATAGAATATGAACAATAATGATATTTAAACAATGATTTTAAAATTTAAAAGGCTTCATAGTTTGGTCTTGCCTAAAATCATGTTCAATGTGGTAAATGGTAAATACCTACCTTTTGTAATCGTTACACACATTTAAAAGTATAATAAGTGTAATTTTTATTCTTGTCTGTATGAATAGATTATTATTTTCCCTTTGATTCATTATAAATAACAGAAATATGGAAAATTTACTTATTGACAACAAATTAAATAAAGGCCTTTTGGCCACACATCAAACTAATTTCAGCAACTAAATATTTCAGTATTTGTTCCATTTAAACAGTTTAATAATCAAGAAATTGGGGTATGCATCACTAACTAAAAATCCTGTTAGAAACTTTAGCATTTACAATGTAGCAGAAATGTCTGGCAAAGTGTACAATAGAGTTTTAGTACAAACAATATCGGGAAAGGTTTTGAGACACGTGATATTTTTCTGTGTAATCCATTTTTTTTCCAGGGAAATGTATACTTGATTTTTTATGTCAGTGATTGATCACTTTCAACTTATTTAAAGCAAGAAAAATGATCAAAGACTGAACAAGTACCTACTTCTCCCCCTGGACATTCAAATGCAGCTGACCTTTTATTAACCTCCAATTCAGTCACCTCACATGCACTCACCCCATTTTCTGCAGCAAACAATAGTGAAAAAATAATACCCAACTCCTGCACACATTCAATCATGTATAAAAGCTGCAACAGAAAGGAAGAAAATGTGGGAAATCAAGAATTCTGACAGATACAACTGAAAAGTAATAAATTGGACTCTCCTATGAAAACAAAAAAATCCAGACACAAACAGATTCTTAAAAAAAGTAGAAAATAAATAAAAATTGCAGATTGCTACAAATTGAAACAGTAAATGAGGGAAGATGTTCTTCTAAAGATTCTGATATTAAACTATTGTTTGGAATTTTCCTGCAGGAGCTTGCAGATGAACAAGAAGAGAACATTCACAATAGGGGATTAGCTTGCAGGTGATTTTGCGATAGTAAAATATGCAGGAAAAAAGACAATCTATCATTATGTATGTAAAATCTTTGGCACTGATAACTTGCGGAGTTTGAAATAACAGTCTTTTGAATGCTATAAGAAAACTCATAAATGGATTCATGATGACAAAAATATTTACAATGTTCCTGCACTAGCTATTGCTTTAAGACTTCCAAAGCCTTTTTATCTGGCAACTAGGCCAGGCAACAAAGTCTATATATTTTACAGATGATTTTGTGTGTGGTAAAATTTATGTAAAATAACTTTTTGCCAGTTTATATAGCATCTCATTGCTTATTATATTATATCATCATTTATTTTAATTAAATAAAATCATGTTCTATTAAGGTATTTATTTTTTGTATCAATAATTCTAAAACAATTGTTTGAACTAATTTATCATTGTTAAAACCATTTTGTGTTAAAATTGTTCCAAGATACATGAACCTGCAATCCGAGGTACATGAGGTTATAGTACCTTGAAACTTTTTTTATATAATATTTGTTTAGAGGGTGAAATTTTTGTGTTGTTGTGTCACAATTTTATGAGAGATTTCACAAACATTTAAGAACAATTTTTAAAGATAAAAATAAGTTGTTATCTTATATTAAAAAAGGTATATAGGCTAAGAGTGTTACAAAAAAAAAGCCTCCCGTAGGGATGGTCATCAGATTTAAATCCAGGGCTGGAAGAATTTGAAAAATATACAATTTTGTTTTATTTCTAGGAAAAAATGTATTTTAGGTTTGGTAAAATTGAGTATATTAGTTAATGTATTAGCTTGAATATAGTACATAATATGACCTTAAGATATTGGAGGCTTTTTACATGAAAAATAAAAGGGCTGATCATATTATATGAGTACTATTTTAGGAAGGACATTTTTAGGAAAAAAATCGCACTATATTCAGGTTAATATGGTAAAACTATTTAAGTGGGTATACACACACAAATACATAAATAATTCTAGTAAGAATACATAAAAGACTTTAAAATTTCATTTGATTATTTTTAATCTTCATATAGGGTTAGATAAATATTGATATCAATTACCTGGCTTGTATAATGTTTATTTCATAATTTTAGTAAAATTAAGGCTAATATATTCACGTATTGTCATAGTTAGCAAAGAAATACAGAAATTAATTTTTTTGTTTCTAAAATATATGCTAATTATTTTTAAATATTTTCTCACCCCTAACCCCAATAATATAGATCATGTTATTTTTTTTAAATTATAACATTCAACGCCATGATTAATGAAGATTTATGTTTCATATATTTGAAGAAAGTCTGAGAGCTATCAACCAGACATGAACAACATTTGTACTTAATGACCTTATTCACAATTATTATACCAGTATAGTTTGCATAGCACCTTTACTATGATCTAGGAGATCGGTGGTCTAACGGTGCACCATGAGGTTTTCTATCTTCTTTCCAAAATAATGCTGGGGTATTTCTTTTTGAATACTTTCTTCTAACTACTTAGATTGTTGAAAGGAGCCTCTTTGACTGCAATATTCTTTTGTTTTTAGATACTACAGGATTTAATGTTCCCACTTTTCAACTGTTTGAAAATATAATACTTATGGAAGGAAATAGTGACTATTAATGTCCATATATGAAAATACAATGTGGCAGCCAGGAGAACTTGGGGGAGTTCTAGTGGGTTGTTACCCATATCGATAGTCACATGGTCTAGCACATCACTTGTGTTAGAATAGATTGTTAATGAAGATGACAGAGAAATTGTGGTCCTAATTTTGGTTGGGTGAACGGATGTTTTTCTTATATGATTTCCCACTCTCCCTTTAAACAAATGTGGATACATTTTCTCTAAATGTATACCTTCCTCATTCCTAATCTATTGTCGTAATTAATGTTTGTGTTTATACCTGAGAAGGTACAAAGGTAGGGGGAAAATGGAGAAAAATAGTATGTTGTTCAAGGATACGAATACTAACAGTTATCAAATATTCTTCTTCACAGTATTTTTTAAAGGTTATAGGCTATAATTCCTGGGTTATTTATATTGGCACATTATACCTATTTAATTTCAACTCATTTGTTAATATACTATCAATTTTGTTGGCATGCAAATTATGAAGTGAAAATATTGCTATGATAATTATATGAGTAAACCAATTGATAAATGCATAATTTTCATTTTATACATTCTATTTCAATCTGGTTGTAATCATCCAGGATTGAAAGTAAAATAGTAACTATTAATTCCATAAATTACTGCATTTTGTTGCTAAACAATAATAAACAAATATACAAATAAATTAAGTTAATTAAATCTGTAAATCCCTTTGATCATTTTATTTAATGTTTGATTATTTTAAGATGTTTATCTAAATTGGTTTCCTAGTGATTCAGTGGTAATTTCTCTGACAATACAATTACATTTATTTGGTGCATTAAAGTATTGATTAACATAACCTACAACAAACTGTTTGTGTATTGACGATGCTTTTGAATTAGTGTGACAAAATGAAATGTGTGGAAGAATGTGCTATAACGATTGTGTTAGTATAAGGAACCCTTAGTAGATGATGTCCTCATAAGGGACAATGGAATTTAAAAAATTGGCAAACATTGTCTAAAGTCCAGGAAACATTTCTGGAGTGCCAGCAGTGCTACCACTAGATGGGTGTATTGACACTATCGAAACGGCTAGCCTCATCCGACCAAATGTCACATGATTAATGTGAGCATGCCACATAACACAGGCAACAGGTTCGTGCCATATAAGAATTAAACAGAGATAGAGGATTTCACCTTGTTTAAGGGTGTAATGGGGCATGGTCTCAGTACTAATATGACTTTTGGTTGGATATGGCACAACGTTTCAATAGTGTATTTGAGAGTTAAAAAAGGCATTAAAACTGATTTGGTATGCTCATTAATCAGGGCTGAGGGGGGAGCCCAACCTGTGGGCAACATTATTTTGGGAGCGCAATTAGACCAGGGGAGTAAAATGTAATGTTCGAAAGTTGATCTTATTATTAAAAATTATATAAAATCAAGCTGGTCTTCATTTAGCATTTTCAACTAGATTCAAAAGTAGATATTTTTCTTTCACACTTACTGCTGTAGCATTAAAATGGCTGAGTTCCTAAAGAATATATGTTTTGATTTGTTTAACCAACAGTCTAAAGGCCAATAGCAAGAATATAGCACAAGCCAACAGGTGACTCAGCCAGATAATATTTGTATGTCAATGAACTTGGGCTGAAATTGTGTCGTGTGTTAAATTATAAATATATTCAATTTTGTATATCAACAGACAAATCACCTTGCTCTGTGAAAAGTGTATGATTGGAAGTGGAAGGTAGGCGGGGGAAGTGAAGGACTGACTGAAGACAATATATTCAAATAAGGGGAGTCTTTGTTTCACCGTGTGCATTTCAACCCCCATAAAACCCTGAAGATATAAAGAACTAAAATAAAACTTTAAAAAAGGAGTCATCACTCAAACCTTCTGCTAAGAAAAAGGGCCAAATTCTTCAAATACGGGTTTGATCTAAAAATATGTGAACATACCTAAGCTGTTCTAAATCTATAAGCTGCATTGAAATTTTACATTTTTTTATATCTATTTATTGAAGGTTGTTAAACTCAGTGTCTATCACAGCCTTATTCTGAGACTTTATATTTCACTTGGTACAGTCTCTCTTAAATTTTAAAATATTTAGTTGAACACGTGATTAGTAAATTAACTATTTTTTTCACATGAGAAAGTTTTTACATTTTGTGAACAATGACTGGCTAAAGATTGATTTCTCAGTTAGTATCTATGTGATGGTAAGAGGTGAGAGAAATCATTCTCTGATCCTATCTTACTGTTATGTTAATATGGTTTAAATATTATGAAGAAGACTACCGGAAAGTATTAGTTTCACTGAGTGTCAAAATTACTTAGTAATCGATTCACAATCCTTGCAATTTGTTTTTAAAGCTGAGAATCTAAAAAAAACCTTTCCATAACATTGCTTTGTTTTATTGTTTCAATTGTTTTGTCAAGCTGTTCTTTTAAAACATTAAGCAACATAATGCTTGTTTGTATTCTTCTACATGTATATTTTAAATTTTTAGAAAATTTGTATTCCTTAGGTTTTAAGGAGTTATGGACAAACACATTTTATTTGAACTAATAGCTTAACGCTTGGATATACTGTATTCCGAATTTGCTGGTTTCATTATCTTTAATCAAATTAGATCAGTGCTTCTTAAATCACCTATCACTACCTGGAAGTCCAAAGCTAGTTATTATGTAAACACGAGCATAGTGTACAAAAGAGACCAACAATTAACAGATCCATTAAAATTAAGAACAGTGAGGTAGAATTATATGAAAATGGAAGAGGAGAGGGGTGATACCCAACAGCCATTACTGCATCATACAAAAGTGTTTCTTTCCAGAAATTTGATTAATTCTCTTTAGCTAACCAAGCACCTTTACATATTAATTTAAATGTTGATGTCTACTAATTTAGTGTTGATGTTTTTAGTTATATTTTATCCATAAATATTACCTTTTTATGGCCTTGATAACCTACTACCATAAACAACCACTTGTTTAAATTTAACATTAAGTTTTTTTCTGGGGGAAGAGAGTGCACCATTATTATCTTACAGTGGCGCAAATACACCCTGATAAGGCACTGCCTACAACAGTAAATTTGATACTTAGGGATAGTTTCATAGTCAGATTTAGTACGCCTAAAGTGCAAGTCGATACTAAATACAGGACGACACCTACCTAAACCAAAATGGAATGGGCGAGTTTCGCATATGAAACTGGCCCATTCCATTCAATTTCAGGAAGGTGACGTCTTGTATTTAGTATAGTGCCGCACTTGAGGCGTACTGAATCTGACTATGAAACTGGCCCATAGAATCAATATCAATGTAGAAATATGCCCAAATGATTTAGTAAAATATTTTATATATATATATATATATATATATGCCTTTATATATAAATAAACGCGTTTGTTTATATATATATATACATAAACAAATGCTTTTATTTATATATATATTTATATATATATATATAAACAAATGCTTTTATTTATATATATATATATATAAAAACAAATGCTTTTATTTATACATATATATAAATAAATAAACGCATACATATATATATATGCAAACGTTTAAATATATATTTTTTAACTGTCTTTATCATATGCTTACTGTGTATTCTTTTATAATAAGACTGTTTTAGTATAAATTTCCAAGCTGTTAGGATAGGCAATAATTCATTTTATTGTTTATATTCTTTCAAATATATTCTTAAATACAATTATTATTTGCCACACTATAGTAAAAATAATAAAGGTAAAACATTGGTCCCCTGGCTCTTAAGTATTTTTGTTTTGAATATTGAATGAATATATCTAACAGGTCTAAGAAAGTATCTGAGATGAATAATTTGAAGTATATTCTAAATAACTGGTTAGAAATTTAAATTATATGTTTAATAATCTAGCTCGTAAAAGTTATCTAAATGTGTTTATTGTATAGTACAATAATTTGAGTGTATTTGTTGCTTCACTTTACTTTGTAAGAAATCAATTATAAAAAATACTTACGAGATGATCTTTTGAATGACATTAAGGGGTATTAGAATATATTTTTTTAATACAAAAAATTTTTTATATAATTATAAATTAAAATGACAATACCTACTCTTTATGTCACTTTTCTCAAATTGTTCAATATCACAAAGAGTAAAACCCAAATAAGTGTTAAGAAGCGATGATAAAAGAAAAAAAATATATATATATATATATTTATATATATATATTATTAATAAATTTTCTTTAGAGAAAACATAGTACTTAGTATTTTCCTTTAGTTAAAATTGTATTTTAATAAGGTTCTAAAACTATTTTTCATGAAATCTATGGATGTGTTTATTTTAATGAGTGATTATAGTTATGAAAAAAATATTTTATTATAATAATTAAGTTTAATTTAACCGATTTTGTTTGAGATGTCTTATATTTTGTGCATATTAAATTTAAAAAATGATTTTATTATTATCTATACATTATTGTTTTTGAGAAGAAAAAAAAAATCATTATCATGGTTAGTACTAGTGGTTAAACTAATTTTTATCTTTCAAATGAATATTTGGAAATAGATGGCCTATTAACTATCAACATTGCAAAAGAGGTTTGCATTAAAATTAACAAATATTAACAAAGACTATATTGGTGTCCTATAACTTCCCTTTTTCAAATGGAAAAGTGCATGAAAATCTAAGTTATACAGCTACACATTTGTTATAAAAATGTATAATATTAATTTTACAAATGGTATGTTAAGTGAATGAATAATCAATCAGTAATCTAGTTGTTTCATGTCAGTATTGACAACTCTTAAAAAATATAGCCTAGGTAGATTTAAATAAAAATGGTCTAACAAATATAGAGAAAAAAAAGCTATACAACAATATTCATAAGAATAAACCTGTATTTTCAAATAGTATAGAAGGTATTATAAATAAAACTGATAGTCCCTAGCATTGAAGTTAGCAGTAAAATACACTACTTCAGTGAAGATGTAATATCAAATTTATAAGATAAATTTATAATTTAATATTTTATGCTTTCTGTACATTGACAATTATTGCATGCTACAAACTACAATTTTGATAATGGAGAAAGCTTAATATTTTGAAAACCAAGAATTAAAATTTTTGTAAATGTAAATAAGTAAAAATTGCACTAAAACAAGTCCATGCACTCTTCTTTAAATGTTGGCTAAAGTGTGTGATAACATATCCTGGCCAAAACTGTGAAAATATATCAAAAAGTTCATAGATAAGTGTACCTATATTGGTTAGTCTATAAAATATCATGGTAAATTAATTAAAGCACAATTATATGAAGATATTTATAAACAAAGTATTGCATCTTTATCAACACAAGGATAGATTTGATAGTAAGAGCAAGTTTATTCAAAATAATATGTATGTCAAAAAATAACATTTTATGTAACTGGATTACAGTAACGTTATTCCTGACTATACATTAAATTAAAAACCAATTTATTTTGAGTAAATTTTCTTTCTTAATTTTATATAAATATGACATTTACACATTATGCATCTCTTAATAAAATTACATCCATACCAAAATCAAAATTTGGGCTTGATGAAACTAAATTCATAAAGCACTAATAGAATTAATAAATGGTGGAATAATTTAATTTTGTTTAAAATGTTTTTCTGAAAATAATGAGTATGCAAGTTTGTTTCTTAAAATTCATTGTGATCTATTGTTCAATATTTAAACAAACACAACTGCTATCTCACACAGTACTTCAGAGTTCATATTTTTATTTTTTCAACAACATCATGATAAGGGTCTAGACAAACATTTGGTTCATAAATATGCTAAAACTTGATATGTTTGTCTTTTATAAAAAGACTGAAACAAGTTTTAATGAAATACTCCTCAAAAAGTATTAAGTAAAACAAATAAAGTAATTGAAAGAAACAAACATCTAAAATACATTACATAGTTTGTTAATTAAATAAAATATAAATTTTCTTAGTCTTTGAATTATTGATAATCACAGAGGTACCAAATTTTTTTAATAAAAATTGAGTATGAGTTTGTAGCTTTTAGTAGGTACGTTTTCAAAAATAAATACTATACTCATAGTGAAAGTTTATTCTTATTATAATTATTATCACTATACATCTGTATAAAAAAAATACTTTATTTTATTTGATTCACAACTGTCAGTCCATAACTGTATGTATACATATTTTAATTAACATTAACCATACACAGAAATACACACACACATTTATACATACATACAAACTGTACTTAAAAAAACACAAATATCAATTTTTTTAAAACTACCTGTCACAATGTGAGCTCATATTATGTCTTGTAGTTTCATCTTGAAATAAATGAATAGTTTTGCACTTTTATAATACAAGGATTTACCAATGTAAAAAAAAATTAGTGCTTATTGACTTAATTTGAGTGCTAATCGATGTGTTGGTTAAAAATTAAGTAATAGATAATGACTAGTTAAGTCACTTCATTAAACTGTACACACTGCTTTGAATATAATACTTTATATAAAATACACAATGTTTATTAATTTTAATATGATATGGAAAAATAAAACTAATTTCAAAACAAATTCTGCTTTTGAATTAAGGAAATGTAACAATTAATTATATTACTAGCTTAAAAAGTTAAATCATTATTATGGTGTAGTTAATTTGTAGTATGTCCTCGCTAGTTAGTCAATAGGATAATTTTAGCTTTACACTTATTTTTACATATACAATTTGTGTAAGGCTTTCTTATAATGTCTTTAAATACTGTTCTTACTTACTGAGTGAATCTTGCAAATAACAGTATAAATACTAGGAAAATTGTTTTATAAAAAAATTGACTGAAAATGAGGTATAATTAAGATTTTATGAATGACTTAAGTATAAATATTTACACAAATATAAATATATACCAATAAATATAACACTTTCATTAAATTAAACTTCACAGAGCATTAAAATATAATGGTAAGAAAAAATGGGGTCATTGATTATATACTGTTTTTGCACAGAGCCCCTCAGTTAATTCCAAGTATTTGTTGTCAAAAAACTAAACTTGGAAATCTGCTAAATTGTTAAAATAGAAGCTATTAGAATTTTTCGTTTGATACATACCAAAGATTTAAACACGTTTATTTATGTTTTAATTTAATATCAACAATATATTTATCCTGCAGCTCCACTTTCTTGATATGGTCCAGTCACCATGCAGGGATGCATTGGAAAAAGAGTTGTCCATGTGGTAGTTGTATAAGTTGGTGTTCTCATTAGAAATTGAGATGTATAAGTTGGTGGTCGATCTGTTGGTGGTAACAAGTGCAAAAGTTCATTGGCAGAACTGCCACTGTCAGATCTGCCACCTTGATTGTTTACACTATTATTATTAATATTAATATTATTACTACTATTGCCTGAAGATCCTGAATTGTTTCCACTTGATGTAGTAATACCTAGCTTCCTAAGTCTCATTTTTTCCTCCCATTCATCCCAACCATGCTTTGCTCTATTTAAGTTACGGTGCTGGTAAAATACTAGACTTATCCGAGTGGGATGAAGTCTGTTTGGTCTTCTGAGAGCTGTTGTAGAGTGTAATTCATGTTTAGCACATTCAAAAAGTACAGATCCATGACCTAGTGCAATTGCAACTCCTCCCATTTGAGAGTCCTTAAAACATTCCTCATTATCAATATAATCAGTCACCTCTCCGATTGGTTCTGATCTTGGAGCTTCAGGTGCAACTGGGAAAAAAGGAGGAGGTCCATATAAATCCCAGCGATGTGGGTCCCAGCGATGGTGGAATTGCCCAGGATATTGTGCAGCTGCACTTGCATATTGTGGGTGGAATTGACCCATCCCACCCATACCTTGATAGCCATATGGTGATGAGTGATAGCATGCTGAACGAGCTGCTTCTTGCTTAGCTTGTTGCCCATAGAACTGTGAGTGTAAGTCCATTGTTTGGTATGGGTAGTTAACATTCATGTGATGATTGAGGTGTGTACCAGATACTGTCCTAGTATCCATGTAGTTTGCAGTATCATTCCAAGGAGAGCTACCATAGCCCTTGGTTTCAGGAAACATTGAATATCCACCAGAACTGAATGGATTATTTGAAGAAGTACAGTAGCCATAGTTAGAGGTGCATGTGTTGAGTGGTGACACAAAGGGATTGGGAGGATTTGTCGTAGAATAGGCAACTGAAGATGTTCCACTTGCGGCAGTTCCAAAAGGGAGTTGAGCTGCCGCATTCATTGTTGCATGATAGTCACTAAGTTGTTTCACTTCTTCCACTGCTGCCCATGCTGAAGCAGACATTGCTTCTTGTTTTATCATATTGCATGGGGTTTTCCCTTGAGTGCATGTACTATTATTTGAGCTTGAATGCAGAAATGAATTTGATAGTCTTTCTGTCTGAGAATTATTAACTTTGTTCATCGGTTCACTGACACTGCTCCTAATTCTGTGTCTTTCAGTTCCATACCATGATGCGGCAGAGGGTTGTTCATTTACTGTGCTCCCATATGGTGACACAGATGACAAAGGAATTGATGTAAGTTTGTCTGATTGTTCAGAGTTAATCGAACTATTATCAGATGCCCATGGCATATTGGGGTCCTTAATATTGTTAACCGATTCATTGTTGGATGAACTTGATTGTTGATGACTCTCTATATTTACAGACTTTGATGTAGAATTTTCACCAGGAGGATATGGTTTGAGGAATCCTTTGCAATAGGTGGAAGTAGTTGAAGAATAAGGCTGACTTTGTTGTGTTGTTGGAGATATAGTGGAATTGTTTGCCATGTCATGCAAAGGAACAGGGGAGGAATTACTAATGGCAGTACTAGAATGAAGATTTGAGGAACGTGATGGTGGCCGTCCTTTAGGAATTCGGAAAGGTGATGCTTGGGTAGGGGATGATGGTTGAGTAGGAGCAGGTGTTAGTGGGTTGTAGTCCCATGAAGATTGAGGTCGGTCTGGTGTCACCCAGCCTCCTCGACTGGAATTAGAACAAGAAGAAATTGATAAATCTGTTGGTGTTAAGGGTAGGGGCACTGACAATGATCTCTCGGGAGTCTTTGAGGATTGAGGGTTAATTTCGTGACATTGAGTTTCAGCTGTGTCTGCAGTATTTTGAGAGTGTGATGGGTTGGGAGTATTTGGAGATGATTGTTGTGTAAGTGTTGAATTTAACGTTGGTTGTGTATTTTCAGTATTTGTTGGGGAAGGAGATGGAAGAGTATTATTACAAGCAAGAGCAGTTTGTTGTGGGCTTATGACTGGTTGCTGTGATTGAGGGGATGAAAAGGGAGAGGGTGGAAGATGTAAATAAGATGATCTATCTGCGGTTATAGAACTCAAATCTGGTTGGACAGTTTCTGCATGATCACCAGAAAGGCTTATATTTGAAACAGGACTTTGTTTAGAGTTTCCAATACTTGGTGAAGGTGAAGAGGGTATAACTTGATCATCTGAGCTGTGGGAAATCTGTACACTGGCTTGTTGCCAACTTCCACTAGAAACCTCCTTGTGTGTAGCAGAGTTTGCATTGCTATTGGTGTCTGAGAATAAACTAGAACTACCATGTTGCTGAGCTGATTGGATTGGAACTTGGTGGTTTGCCCATGGTGATGAAGGCTGTTGAAATACAAAAGGACTAGATGGTGTAGACGTATGATTGTGAATTGAGGATGAAATGGGGCTAATTTGGCCACTTAATTGAGCAATTCCTGTAGCAGCAGGACTATTCATGCTGTAATTATTATACAATGCTGCACCACTTCTACTTAGTGGTGACTCAGGTGGGTTTGCATTTATACTAAAATTTGATGTATGATTTAAGCTTGAACCATGATTAGTAGTGCTATCAGGATCCACTTTGATTTCTCTCTCACCAGAAAACCCAGATCCTCCAAAAGGTCCATAATCTGATCCCCAACTGTTGAGGTTTCCTGAACTTATATTTCCAGAGTTGAGCCAGTTTTGTTTGCGTTGAGCTTCAGCAGCCATCCACGCATGAGTCTGACTTCGATGGTGGCCCCACGCTGTTGTCCCACTAGCTCCAGGTGAGTTATGATGATACATATCAACACCATGGCTGTGACTCTCTGCCACTGGGTGATGATATCCCCATCCTTGATACATTGATACTGGGCTATCCAAAACAGTGGAAGACACCTGTAAAACACAAGTTTCTAGTTTTAGGCATGCCTTAATATTAAATTTAAAAAAAAACTATCTTATGTCAATTCGGAGTAATTTTTTTTTCTTGGACATTTAACCATAGAGTAAACATGACAAAACATTAAATGTATTTTCAGGGACTTTTATGCTTGCATTGTTGGCTGCTTGGAAAAGGGGCGGGAAAAAATTGGGTTGGCCTACTCAGCTCCACCCCCCTGGGGGTATCGATGAAAGGAGATTTAGCCTATCGCAAGTGAAACTAGCCAAGGACAAACTAAAGGTAATTTAGAATTAATCTGAGAACAGTGGCATAGTATTTTTATGTTTTAGGTTTTTAGGTACCAAAAATAAACTTTATATAGATGGGGAAAGGTTTTAAGACTATTGAGGGAAAAACTTTCCGTATCAATATCAAAGTAAAAAATTAGCCAAAATTAACAAAGAAACAAAGGGTAAAATATATGTGAATTTGATATTCAATTGATTTTGAAACATTGTCATGTTCGCAAGTGAAACTAGCCAAGGACAAACTAAAGGTAATTAGAATTAATCTGAGAACAGTGGCGTAGTATTTTAATGTTTTAGGTTTTTTGGTACCAAAAATAAACTTTATATAGATGGGGAAAGGTTTTAAGATTATTGAGGGAAAAAATTTACATATCAATATCAAAGTAAAAAATTAGCCAAAATGAACACAGAAACAAAGGGTAAAATATATTTTAATTTGATATTCAATTGATTCTGAAACATTGTCATGTTTCTTAAGACAACTATAAGACAAAGTAAATTAGCCATAACCAGAAGTTAGACATCTTAAAGAAAAAGGGAACTTGTTTTCAGTGTTTTAAGATGGGACATATCTCAACAAGCTGTAGAACTTTGGTGAAATGTCTAGTATGTGACAAATGACATAATGTCATTATGTGTCCTAAGTAAGACCAATCTAAGTGCTGAGGACATGGCGAAGATAAAGTTGAAACTGGTATGGAGAAAACGCTAATTTTTTTGTCATATCAGAGAAGCCACAATCTACTACATACTTTGATAGTTAAAGTCGAAGGCGAAAACACAATGAAACTAACCAGGGTTCTAGTAGACTCAGGATCCCAGAAGTCCTACATTATAAAGAAAAGTGAGAGAAGGCTCGGCCTGAAAAGAGTGAGTGAAGAAAAGCTGAAATACCATCTCTTCGTTGGAGTAAATACATCCCAAGAAGTGAACAGCCTGTACAAGATCACGATGCACAGCTTTGACGAAAATTTTAAGTGCTCAGTTCCAGTGTTAAACCAAGGAAAAGTATGCGATTATGTTCCACGATTCGATACACCAGATTACTATCCTCTTCTGAAAGCAAGTCTGATGTAGGTTGTGATGTTCTGGAGGTGAAGATATTGCTAGCAGCAGATATATTAGCTCGACTATTAACAGTATAGGTTATGGAGCTTGATGAAGGCATGTCTGCAGTGGAAATCAAGCTTGGGTGGATATTGATGGGACAGAGGGCAAAAAGTATTAACTTCAATACAGCAAACATTATCAACTGCCTGAATAGTCTGGACATTCCAGACTTATGGCGACTTGAGATCCTAGGCATTAGAGATCCTGTCGAGGTGAAACAAAGGATAACCAAGAAGTGGAGGCTCTACAGTATTTCAAGCGTACGCTTAGTTCTTATGAAGAAGGTAGATATGAAGTTCGTCTACCATTCAAAGGAGGTAGTCCCCAACTGAGAAGCAACAAGGCGATGGCAGAGAAGAGATTAGTCGCAATGACAAAGAGGTTGAAGGTGATTAATAGACATGAAGAATATGACAAGTTACTACTTAATGTGTTAGATGATGGTATAACTAAATAAGCTCCAAGAGACCGGAAGGGGGACATAGAGCACTATTTCTTACCATATCAACCTGTGATTAAAGAGTCCAGTTTGACAACTAAAATCAAACCAGTATTTGATACATCTGCAAAGGACAAAGGTGGCAACTCTCTGGAAAAAGGTCCTAACCCGATAGAGAAGATTCCACAAATTCTTATGCAGTTCAGGAAACACAAAATAGGAGTTATATCAGATATTGAGAAGAAGCCATTCCTGCAAATTAGCCTGAAGGAAAAAGACATAAATTTCTTGAAATTCCTGTGTTGGAAGGAAGGGAAGCCAACCTAACATTGACATTGCAGAGTAGTTTTTGGAGTCTCGTTGAGTCCATTTCTACTCGGTGCGACAATATTACACCATTTGGACAGTGCTTTAGATTAGATGAAGGTAATGGCAAAGAAGTTACAAAAAAACCTTCTATGTAGAAAATTGTAGCACTAGTGTGGAGAGTGAAGAAGAGCTCAATAAATGTATCAATGAGGCAGATGCATTGATGTACTCAGTAAAATTCAAACTAAGAGGATGGATCCACTTAACTACAACATAGAAGGCCTCGCTGGAAGTGAATGTGTTCGAGTATTAGGACTGATTTGGGACCCTCAATTGGACAAAATGTATTGTGACTTTGATGTGAGATCAGTGTTGATGCATCCGATTAAGAAGAGAAGTCTATTGTCTGGTTCTCATAGAATATTCAATCCAATTGGATACACATGTCCTACAACACAAATTCCCAAATTGTTATTGCAAGAAATCTGGAAGGAGAAATATAGATGGGATGAAGATCTACTAGCTTATTTGGCAGAACGATTTATCACATGGGCTAAACAAATCCATTTACTGAAGCAGTGCGGTATTCTCAGGCGATTTTCACCAGACCTCTCAAGGCCAGAGGACATAAAATTACACATATTTTGTGATGCAAGCAAACATGCCTACATAACTTGTGCTTTCTAAAGAGTGAAAACAGAAACAAAGGTGTCTGTAAACCTTCTGGAAGCAAAAACCTGGATTTCACCTATAATTCCGGTAACAATTCCTCAGCTAGAACTTCTAACAGCGATTGTAGGAACACGCATGGGCATACAAGTAAAATAAACGATGGGACTTGAAGATTCAAAGGTATTTAAAATACTTTCGTAGGCAACAGGTACAAGGAAATATGCCTATACAGTGACCAAGAAGAATCGCACCATGTACCAGGTACATTGAATTCAACCGAACTACTATCTAGTGGGTGCAGCCCAAAGGCACTTCTTGACAGTCAGTGGTGGGAGGTACCACTTTGGCTTAAAACTAGAACAGAAGATTGGCCTTAAGAGAAATTTGTTTTTTTCCCAAGAGGAAAGTAACTCAGAAAGGAAGAAAGGTTTGTTGTATGCCCAAGCATGACTAGTTGTATTGAGGACTTTGTCAGTCGATTACTGTATTTTTCATGGTATACCATAGTCTGGTTCACAAAGGTGAAAGAAAGGGAGAAATGACTACTAAAGAAACTCAAGAGGTGGAGAGAGTGTTGAAGGTAGTGCAGTCGGAATCCTTTCAAGCGGGGAATAAATTCATGAAGAATATGCAATTGTTAAGGGATAAAACTGGACTTCTGAGAGTCGAAACAAAACTTTTATAAAGTGAAGAGATTAAGTGTTATGAAGGGAATGAGGGAGGGTGATGCATCAAAAGGAGAGCTGCTACCATTAGCTGGGCCATCAGACTTAGCTAGGGTACAAGAAGTGGTTACAACAAGAGTGTGGCAGAAGGTTAAAATTCCAAAACATTTGAACTTGTGAGTTCTACACCTAAACACCTGGTTAATTTTTGTTTGTCTGACTTGTCTTTATTACTATTGTGCCAATGTGTTTTATATGATCTTGTGTTGCAATTTTAAATCTATGCATTCAAAACTGTCAAGGTGGGAGTGTGTAGTAGACCGCACTACATGTGTAGTAAAGTTTAATGAGTATGAAGTAAATGTTGGCAAGATTGTATCCCTCTTGTGTAAGTAACTCAACTAATGTATGTCGTAATACATTTATTTAGTTATATATATATATATGCAGGGTGTTCGGACACTCATAGCCCAAACTGCACATATAGCTTGCTTGGACCAAAAGTAATACAAAATCCCTATACACTTACATTCCAAAAGCTATGCTAATACCATTAAATTGTGTCCAAAGTTTCAATGTACAGTGCCGGGATAGAAAAGCTGTTCAAGCATGAGTGTACAACAGGTTGCATATGAGCTAGGCGCATGATACCTCACACCTCGACATCTTGGAACACGGCAGAAGAACATACCACAATAGAAAATAACACACTAGAAATGTGAATACATTTTAAGGGTCATCATTAACGATCTTACAACACAGAAAGTGCTTGCCATTATTACATGTGCAGCTCCATGCGCCTAACTCCTATGCAACTTACTGTACACACATGCTTGAAAGCTTTTTTTTTTTTATCCCAGCGCTGTACGCTGAAACTTTGAACAAAATTTAATTGTATTCACATAGATTTCCGGGTGTGAGTGTATAGGGATTTTGTATTTGTGAGAAAGACTGGACAATCGTGTCATAGCAATTATTAAATAACCTTGTTGGGATTAAGAAAGAGCAACAAACGGCACTGTCTGTGCAGTGATTAAAACTTGTGATGTATGTCAAATATCACTACGCACATGCAGTTCTTGAAGCTACAAAATTTGTTTGATATGATGTAAGGCTGCGATTATAGGCTGAACTATATTTTTTTAATGACTTGTTGGGATAAAAAGAAAAGCTAATTCAGACTAATAAAGTATAGAATAGGTTATGGCATATTCAATTAATTTTTTTAAATGAACTTGATATGGGAATAAAACCTAGGACCCTTGACTTCATTCTCACAAAATCGAAGATGAATTTAAAAATAAATTTATTCTAAGCAGTGTCTCGTTGAGGGATAATATTTGAGCTAATCACTAAAACAACAACTATACACTTTAACATAAAATATAACTTAGTATGTGACTATGAGACTGACTGAAAACCAGATGATTGGTTGTCCAGGGTGGCCATATGAGATACTGTATGGGAGGGTGCGGTAATTTCTTTTCAATAGTGCATAGTACCATTCTTTAGCCAGGAAACAGATACAAGTAATTTATTACAAAAATGTATATTATGAGGACTTTATAACATGTAAACACTCCTACCCCATTAAAAAAGTGAGAATAAAAGGAAACATATATTTAAACTTTCAGAATATAAAGAGTGGTAAATTAATATAAAATATAGCATTATTTTTTCAATGGCTATTAAAATTTATCTTTAGCACATATTTATAGTTTTTAAAACTACCATGCTTTTAATAGGATAAACTCATGTACCAAAAATTAAATTTCATATGGAAATGTGGGTTTTACTCACTAAAATGTTCATCTCTTGGACTTCTAAGTCAAAGGGCAGAAATGTACATAATGGATAATTTCTTTGATTTAAATATAAATATTTACAAAAAAAGAATAAAAAATTTTTTGGGTTCAGAAAAAAGCACCAAAATATAGATACATCCCATACAGAAATGGCCTGTAGGCTATAGCCAAGGCAAGTTCAACTTGACAAGGATGTATGAGTAAAATGATCCTCCCATTTAGTATTAAATTCAAATTTGCAATTTCAAGCCAATAAACATAATATAACTGTCTATAAGATTATTTTGTATGTGGTTGGTCAAATGGATGATGTGTGGGAGAAATCAATTTACTAGTAGAATCCTGTGGAGCTTTGACTTTCCCCCGACACTAATCCATGAGCTCGCAGGCGCACACGCACACGCACACGCACATGCACCACAATACACACAAACAAAAATTTACTAATAAATGTGTATTGCACTAATGGGTACATATTTAGCAATGTAGTTTTGATTTTTCCTTCTCACATTTTTGCTCTTGAGGAGTACCTGAGAACTCTGTAGCTGAGCCTCCATTCCTTCCAGCATTGATGCCATATCAATAGACATTGGTGTAGCCCGAGGATCCACTGATCCCATGGAGCAAGGTTTCGATGGAGCGTGGTAGGATCCTTGCGTCCTATCACAGCATCTGGTTCATCTTCCTTACGTTTCTTGCCATGACGTCGACATGGCTGTAAGGGTACTGCTCTCACTCGCACCTCACATGGAAACCTACACAATACAGACCATGTCTTAATGAAACATGTTGTGTAGACTTAAAGGCATAGAAATTACACGATGCTTTTCACACTTTGTTATAGTATATTCTAAACCTTTTAAGATAAGTTTATGTATATATCAGAAATAAATTATTTGGAATACCTTGTCACAACATCACTAATATGTTCAAAGTTAGATTAAGATGTTCTGTAAACTTATGGCATTCATGTGATTACTAGCTATGGTTCATATTACAGAGCTATTTTTAGACACTCTAGAAACACTGTGCACAATAGTAAAAGTGAAATATTATATTTTCAATATGTGTGTAAGCAATAAATGCAAGCAAATTGATTACATTGTTTCTAAATTAACATTCATTGGAAGCTTGTCCTTGTTTCACTCTTGAAAAATGGAAAAAATCTGTTACATTTTTATTCAGAGTTTGATGTTTTTAGTTTTATCCCCAACACATAAACAGAAATACTTTTTAAGCAGTTCCTTTTTGGAGTCCCTTCAGAATGAAGGTCCTACAGCTATCTTGCTGCCACACAGGTTTTGACCATATCCAAGAGACAATTACTTTTGTTTCCAGGAACTTTTTTATTTCTATTCCCCTAATGAAAATTCTTGCTGAGTGAGTAATGTTAAAGTTCTGTAAGTTTGTTATCATTGACACTACCTTACTAGTATTTTAGAAAATATTAGTTTATATCAATGAAAGATTGTCATAAACTATATTCTTAGTACTGGCTATTAATATATACCCTACGGTACCCTTCGTTTGCCCTAAAGGTGGCAAGTTCTCATTGCATGTTTCCACTATGGCATGGTTTATAAGATAGGGTCATAGTGTAATCCGTCAAGGGAAAAATGTTACCTTTTAGGGTAATTGAAGTTAACATATTAAAAACTTTTAGACAAATCCACAACAAGGCAAGAAGAGTAATAAAATAAAAGCCATATTTTTGAGGCAGGCAGTGGTAAGAAATATTTTTAAAAAATAATAGTAATTCCTGTATTTTATTGATTGGAAGATGACTATTTTCTTCCTCTATTATTCAGTCACAGTGAGTGGTGAATTCTTAGCATATTTAACATTGTTCAAGTGTACAGTATAGTTGTGTTGTGATTTTATTGTGTAGTTTTGATATTGTAAACAGTTTTTTAAATTTATTTTTAATAATTGTGAAACTGAAATGATTTATTAAAGTATATGTGGTTTAAAGAAATTACAATAGTCATAATAAACTAAACATAATTACAGTACAGTCTTAATAAACTAAACATCTACATGTATTTTACACTCTGATTCAATTAAAGATTCACTCAAGTTATTCAGAGTCTAGTAACTGGTCACCCATATAGAAGAACCGTGTAAGGTCCAGCCCCATGAGTAGTATTAGATAAAATTAAAATGTTACCAGTTTTGTGGCACAGCCAACCCTACAGTGTTGCTAAAGCAATCCTTAGGCCCACCTTCCTCACCCCTACACAACCCAACATGGGTGACTGGGTTAACACAGGGAAAAGAAAGGTTTGATTTGAAAACAAAAAAAGCTAAATTCCTGAAAACTATTGTCACAGGTATCAATTCGCCCTTTCAATATTGAAATTGATAGCGTAGAAACAAGCTCGCATGGGTAGTAAGACATAGTAGAAAAAAGTTATTTTCAAAGATTCGAAGTTTGAATCTGTCCTCTACGATTAAATTATATTTATAGCCTCTTGGGTTACTTGAATAGGTAAGCAAATAACTGCCATAGCCTGGATAGGAATTATTCTAATGTAAATAAAACAAGCAGAATTTTAAAATTACTGTCTGCAACTAACCAAACTTTTGAAATGTGTCAAGTGTAGTTTAAACTTAAAACTATACTGACTACAATAACTGATTTTAAATAGGCAGCACTATTTCAATGTTTGAAAACTTTTGGAAAATATATTGGGTGTTCATTTAAAAACCTTCCACCAAAATATCTCGAAAACAATGCATTGCAGAAATAATCTTTTAAACAAAAGTTTTTTGGTTCTGAGGGGGAAGTTTGGTGGTAAGGCTGGTATTACCTTGGATGGCGTTGCTAAGGTGACGTTAAGGTCATTTTGATTTTCTTAAATGAGTCTCCCTATTTTTTATTACATATTCTTGTAGATCACGTTGTTCCATTTTCGAAATAATGGTTTTAATCTTTTTAAAGTAAAAGCTATCATGTAAAATTGAGTCTCACAAGTTTCTGAGTCGCCGGCACCGTGCGTGGCATTAGAATTTGGCCTATTCAAACATAACTTGGGAAGGTACAAGTGTTCATGTGCTGTGCACTCACACATGTGTGTTTGTTCACATTTGTGTGTTTGTAAAATAGTTATTGAGAAAAACTATTTTTTTACTTTAAAGGAGGTTTTCAATATACTCTTCATTTGGAGCTAAACAATGATATGGTATCTTTCTAATTAACTCCTGACATTTTGCAGGGTTGCTTTTGTAATAGTAATCTAGGGGCATTAAATCAGGCAAGTTTGCTGGCCACTCAATTGGTCCTCTTCTGCCAATCCATTGTCCATTAAATGTGTTGTATAACCATTGACGAACGAGTAATGCATGTTGGGGGGGGGGGGGGGGGGAGGCCTTCATCTTGCTAAAAATGTAAAAGATCTTCATCCAGCTCCATGTTTCCATGATTGTCTAGTTGATTTTCTATGTCGTGCACTATGAGAGGATGAATAGCTTCTTCAAGCATTTCCAAGTATTTCCCCCCTGTAAAATTTCCGTCAGTATATATCGAACCAATAATCATGTCATGTCACCTAATACACATGACCAAACTTTTTTTTTTTTTTTTTTGCCATTGTGTGTGTCTGTCAGTATAAATACGAGGATTCTTATCACTTCAATAACGATATTTGTGTTTATTTAGAAAACCACTTAATAAACATGTGTACTCGTCAGAAAAGCAGATACATTCTAATAACAATGGATTCACTTTAAATAATTCGATAATTTCTTTGCAAAACTTTACTCACCAATCAGGATCATCTTCGCTTAATGTTCGATGTACCTGTATTTTATATGGATGAAAGTTATTTAATTTTAATGTCTTATGAACCGAACCAATTGACAAACCAGTAGTCTTAGCAATTTCCCACATTGAACTTTTGAGATCTGCCATGTAAGTGCCTAAAATTTCCACTTGAGTTAATTCACTCAATATAGTACACACAATCCGTTTTTGTTTGCAACAGATCCAGTTTCATTAAATTTTGAAACAAGATTTAAAAGACCAAAACATTTGATACGTCACTATTCTGATGTGTTTGGTTGAACGTTGCCGCCATTCCGCCCCCGGTGCCGGTGACTCAGAGGCTTGTGAGGCTCATTTCTCGTGATATTTTTTACTTTAGAAAGCTTTAAATCACCATTTTGAAAATAGCACAATGTAATCTACAAGATTATGTAATAAAAAATAGGGATTAAAGTCAAAGTGACCTTAACATCACCTTAGCAACGAAACACAAGGTCATGCCAGCCTTACCACCTTACTTCCCCCTTAAAACCAAACAACTTTTGTTTAAAACAGTTTTTTATGCAATGTGTTGTTTTCAAGATATATTGGTGGAAAGTTTTCAAATGAACACCTGGTATATGTTTTTGCTATATTACTTTCAGAACAATCATGGCAACATTGTTCATTAAAGAGCCCAAAGAGTTGTGATGGTACTCATAATTCTTGTTTTAAATGTTTGTTTTTAAAATAAGTCTTAGAGCTTACTATTTAACTAATAATTTATTTTAAAAACAACTTATATATGAAAAAAAAGTTTTTAAGGTGGCATAATTTTCTGTTTTCAAGAATAATACTTGCATATAAATTAAACCTATTTAATCAATCATTTGTTTTAAAATTATATAAATAAGTAACGGATCACTAGATAAAAACTATTTTGACTAGCGAAGTGATGAATGGCAACATAATTTTCCTAGAATACATTAGCTACCCTTAGTTTAATCAAATATCTGCAGAAATCATTCCTTAGATATTACAAATTCCTTTATATTGGTCTAGTCAAACTCAAATACATTAAACGTTTTTGTTACAATCTTAAAAAATTTTAATATCTTTAAAGGCAGGAAAATTGTTGACCAGCCTCTTAAGTTTGTTTACTGTCAGTTTTTCTCAGATTTGACTAATCAAAAGAACAAAATTTTTTTCTTAGATATACAGCTCATTAGAGGAGACTAATAAGGGACTGGTTTAATTCCAGGTGCAAGATTTTGATTTTAAGAAATCATGAATATTGGAATTAAAATAATCATCATATCATTATAATTATGATAAGATGGATTAAGATCATTTAAATAATTTTCAAACATTGACTCACTAAAACCAGCCTTGTCCTCCAAATGAAATATTAGTAATCACTATCAAAAAATACATCAAATGTCAATGCTAAGAAAGGGTGACTAAGTTGTCTCATTAAACATATAAATGATATAATGTAAGAATATATTATTATTTAATAGCTTCTAAATAACTATCAAGAGGTATAGAAGTTTTTAAAATTAAATGTTCCTCTTTTTATTATGCTGCTCTTTATTATGCTATTTTTATTAGCTGAGATGTTACACTCCCACCCACAATAGTGTCTCTCTGTAAATTAAGCATTCATCTGCAAGTCAGTGATGGTGTCAAGGCATATAGTCAAGGAAGAATATTTCTATAGGGCTTGACCCCCTCCCGCCTAAAAATTAAGTCAACTATTATTATATCTAGTTAAAATTAAAATTCACGTTTTCAAAATAACAAAACAAAAATTAATGTATCATAAGTAATCATAAAATTATATATGTAACATAAGCAATAATTTGAGTTGTACAGTCATTCAAATTAATCTGTAGTGGTCTGAAACAGGATTTTTGTGGCTTGTTGAGTAATAAATAATAAGGTTTTGGGCTTATATTTTAAAAAAAACATAATTTAATTTTTCTATTTAATATGTTAAAGGTATGATTGAGTGCTTTACCACTTTCCCTTTACATAAAATTGAATCCTAGATATGTTCATGCTCCACAATACTAAAGATATAATCGAGTGGTTTGATTCAACCCCCCTAAACTCCAACCAAAACTGTATTCTAGTTAAGTGCCTGAGATTATTTCATATTTTATGAGACATCGCTGATTTGTGGATCTGAAATCTTGCTTTAGGTCGAGATAAAAGTCTAGAATCTGCTGATTGCAACATACCAACTACCAGTTGCAAATTTTTCCTCTGACCTCTTCTGACATAAAAACAAACAGTATTTTGATAAATAAAATGTGTTTTTGAATAATTCAATACTAAAGTTCAATTTTAATAATCATTATAAAAATGCTTTTGTACCATTACAAAAGATAAAATACTTCATATTAGCAAAGTAAAGTACCGTACTGTTTGCCTTGCTTGCTCCGACAATCTGTGCTATTGCTGCAAGATATGGTATCACTGTATTTAAATTTAAATACAAATCAAGCAATATATATTTATATATAGAGTTTACAAAGAATTGATGTACCTGGTTGAAAATAAAATACTTCAAAATAATAAACCTGTTTGGCAGGGTCGATAACTTTCTCAATTAAAAGAACATTTTTAAACAATATAATTTTGTTTTTATCAGATTTTATCCAAATTATGTTTTCAGGAACTTAAACTGTATAGTTTTCAAACAGTCAAACATTATGTCATGACAATGTTATTGATAGTAAAAGTCTGAATAGATTGATCTTTGTATGATATGAGTGGAAGAAACTAAATCCACATTTAAGATTGTGACTGGCAAACCTAATGAAAAGAGACCAGTTGAAAGACCCAAGCGCAGATGGGAGGAAAGCATTAGAATTAGCCTGAAAGAGATAGGATGTACTGAGGTGGACTGGATAGAACTATCTCAAAATAGAGCTAGGTGACATATGTTTGTAAGTGTGATAATGAACTTTCGAGTTCCTTATGCCAGAGAGTGAGTAAATAAGTAAGTATACTCCATTCACGGTAGGAATTACTCTCTAAAAGGTCTTTTTTTCCTACCAAAATCCTACTATATAATAGCTTTCTATTAGGAAAAAAGGTCTTTCAGAAAACAATTCCTATGCTGAACAGACCTTACTTTATGTTTTTATGACTAGTGTTTTGAACATGCCCACCAAGGGAGTTGTTAAAATGTCAAGTCATGAACAAATAAGGCTTAGGCAAATCAAATATATATATTAATATGTATAAGTCAATTAAATCAAATTATAGAATTTATATACTTAAGTGCCTACCTACACACTTATCTGAAAATAACTAATGTATGCTACTAAAATGAATTATTAGCCTTAGTTCCTGGATATGTGTAATAAGACCGTGTAGATTGAAACACTGTACAATAATGTAAATTAAGTGATAGTGAAGGAACCCAACCTGAAAGGATAGTTATGTTAGGCCTAGATAGGAACAAACACAAACATTTCTTTCTTCATTTATTCTTACACTTTTAACACTTCACACTTCTTCACACTCCTGTAATGTATTTGCATGTAGGTTGGCTATCATGTATGGTGATGTAATAAATTGTCTGCTTCCCATCATGCCCCATCCTAAATGACTATCGAGAATCTTATTGATAGCCAGTGTTCCTGACAAACCATTTTCACTCAAGCAGTAACATTAAACAAAGTAAGTGTTCTTATTCCAGCCGTTCTTACCATGTTACGGACATAACATTTTGGCGACGAGTAAAAACAAACTATGGTGTAGTATTTTCCTGGCAATTTGAAAGTCCAGCTTTTAAAGTTTTGTTGAATTAATTTAATTATATAAGTGAAAAAAAAGTTTTTCAATTGGAAGCGCATGCATAGCAGACTTGAGGCAACTCCAAGAACATTTGGGGATTTTAATAACTTAGGGGTGGTCTATGAAATTCATCCATATTAACACAAAATGGCGGTCATAGGAAATATGAGTAGTTTCGACAGTAATGAAGAAACCTGGTCTTCATATGTAGAGTGATTCGAGCTATTTGTTGAATGTAATAGTATAACTAAGAGAAGAAAGTAAGTATGTTACTGACAGTAGTAAGCGTGAAAACTTTTAATCTTTTACGAGATTTATGTACACCTGACAAGCCGTCAACAAAAAACTATGTGGATCTAATTAAAATTATTCAAGAACACTTATATCCTAAACCATCGTTTATTGCTGAAAGGTCTGCTTGACATCATGCTCCATCCTAAATTACTATCGAGAATATTATCGATAGCCGGTGTTCTCGATAAACCATTCTCACTCTAGCAGTAACATTAAACAAAGTGTTCTTATTCCAGCCGTCCTTACCGACATAACAACTTCCACAGTTACACATTGTTTAAATTTTCGGAAATTTTTCTTTTTCATATCAAGAGAAACTCATAAAACACAAAGAAATATATTATCTGGAACTACATGCTTTGTGTTTTATGTTTTTCTCTTTAAATGCAGAAGTAATATTTCCTAAAACACAATATTTCAAACCCTTCAAGCATGTAGTTTCCTATAATATCTTTCTTTATGCTTTATGTTTTTCTCTTTAAATTAAAAAGGAACATTACCTAAAATTTAGACAATGTGTAGATATGAAAGTGTGAAGAAGTGTGAAGCATAAAAAGTGTAAGAAGAAATGAAGAAAGAAGTGTGTGTGTTTGTTACTATCTAGGCCTAACCTAATTATCTTTTCAGGTTGGTTTCCTTCAATATCACTTAATTTACATTATTGTGCAATGTACCGTATGTTACTAAAATATAGCCTACTAAGAAAATTATCTACCTAAGAAACAGACTTCACTAATTTCTCATCAAATCAAAGGAAAAAAAGTAAATTTATAAGTGATATTATTATAGCAGTGCAGTGGCTAACATCGTGATTCCTGAATGTGGTTACCAGTGTGGTGCCCAATATGGTTTGCTACAAGTTCTACATTTGGATCGGAATTCCAGTTCAAGTAAAAGATGGGAATTCTAGAATTGGTACGCCATGTGGAAAAATCAAATCTGGCCAGATCTGTCCAGATCCAGCTAGTTCTACCCAGATCTGATCAGATCTACCCAGATCTATATAGATCTGGCTTGTTCTTGCCCAGATCTGGCTGGTATTGGAAGATAATTTACATATATTGAAATTAATTTATTTAGATTTTTGCTTATTATAGGCCCATACACCTTTCATATTTGAGAATTAATGGGATTAAACTAAGGCCATGCATGATTATTGAGTGCGAAAAAAAAGATTTATTCAACTATCAAATTACCCGCCTCGGTGGCGTAGTTGGCTAACGCGCCAGTCGTGTTGAGCCAGACCTTCGAGGACGGGGAGATCGAGGTTCGAATCTCGGTCGGGTGAACTGGGGGTGGTTTTTCCTAAATGGTTTTCCACTCTCCCTCCACGCAAATGCGGGTTCACTTCCTCTAGATTCAACCTTCCCAATTCACAATCCATTAGTGTAATTAGTACTTAAGCGTATAACCCGAACGGGTAGTAAGACGCGGTGCTAAATAAAAAAAAAACTATCAAATTGATTTGAAACAAGTTATGCTACCTAAAATTATCACACACAACTTGAGTCACTTTGTCAGGTTAGGCCATATCTGCCCCACAAAATCTATCACATGACCCCATGGGTTATGGAATTAAAGTGACTTAGAAATAAACCTGCCTCGGTGGCGTAGTTAGCTATACCGTAACGCGCTAGTTTTGTGTTGTGCTAGACTGCCGAGGATGGAGAGATCCAGGTTCGAATCTTGGTCAGGTGAACTGGGGTGGTTTTTCATAAATAATTTTCCACTCTCCCTCCACGCAAATGTGGGATCACTTCCTCTAAATTCAACCTTCCAAAGTCCTAACCCATTCGTGTATTAAGTACCTAAGTGTACAAATCGAACAGGTAGTAAGGCTTGGAAACTTAGAAATATATATATTTATTTTTTTCACCATTAGTTAGACAGCACAAAATAACAGGATCACGTTAGGATGGTTTGCCCTCAAAATCTACCACATGGCCATGGGTTATGGTATTAAATTAACTTAGAATCTTTTTTTTTTTTCAATATTTAGACATCGCACAAAATAAACAGGATCAAAATTGCAAAATGAAATCTACATACATTTATTTATAACTAATTTAATGTGTGTGTTTTCAAGGTGCTAAATAAATGTAAATAAAATGTATGAATAGTAAAACAAATGATCATTTTTAGTAGGAATATATTTGTTTAGAATAAAAATATTCATACAATATAATTTAATATTTACAGCTAAGTTAAAAATATAATAGTGTAATAATTAGTACCAATATTTTTTAATAAATTATCAAGTTCATTAATTTTGATTTACATTTTTGAATTGGGTTTTAATTTTATAATTTGTTTTAAAAATGTGTTACACACATGAACATTCATGAGTAGTTGGGAATAAGTTGGCAACACTGTATTTGATTTGCTTTTGTTTGTAGTAAAAGCATTTTTATTGAATTTTGACATATGCAAGAAGGCATGGCAATTTATATTTTAGTTGAAAGAAGAAAACAAAGATAAAGTAAAGTAAAGTAAAGTAAAGTAAAGAAGATAATTTGGTGGCAATTTGCGTATAGAATAATATAATATTTGAGAATGAACAACCTGATGTTGATGATGAGGTTATATTCATGTGGCCAGCTGGAAAATTTATGAAGGAATATGCAGGGAAAGTACTGACAAAATCATGTAAGTTAAAATTCTTATAATAGGCCCTACTAATCTTAGGTTTTTTAATTTTATTATGCTATAAATCTAATTTATTTTATATATGCATGTTTATAATTATGATGGATTATTTGACAATTAATCTAGGGGCTTGTCCATAAATAAAAATTTGTCACTTAGGTGCCATGGCGTTAGCAGCTATAGTAGGCCTACATAACCAAAAAAGGTATTTTAAAACAACCTAAATAAAAGAGTGAATATAATAATCCAAATAAACACATAACAAACTTGAATGATTAATATTAGTAACAAGTAGGCTTACTTCTTGTCCTATTTTAGAAAATTGATTCGTGCACTCACAGCTTAACGTTAATATAACGTATGGCCCTGTATATGATTCCTAATCATTTCCTGAACCGCCTCTGAATTAACATAATAATATCGACTACATATATCTATCAATATTTTAACATATTAATTATTTACGTTTTTAAAACGTCAGATTTTGACAAGAACTAGGCTAAATTTAGCTTTGACCAATAAATTTTTACTTTCTCACCAGTACCGTATGGTATTTAAGTTAAGTTGATAAAACTAATAGAGCTAGTTTAAATAATTGTTTATATGAGTCGACTTAATTAATCTTATAATTATGTAATTGGTATTAACAGTATGCCTTTTTTATTTCAGAATTTGCTAGGGTGAATGCAAAAGCTCAAGATTTCAAGGCTAATGATGACTTCTATTTAAAATGCAATTGGGAACACGGCTTTGTGAAATTGGGAAAAGTAAATCATAATTTATCACAGGACATTTAATTTTGTTAATGAATATGATCTGAAGAATATTTTTTATAAAACATATAAGCTTTACATGTTATTTTCATGTTTATAAAAATACTTGAAATAATAGTATTTAATTTTTTTAATTCCTTTAGTTACACATTATTTATTAACCCCATCATAGTACCCATAGGCCTACAGGTTCTCATTATTCTAGTGGATTAGGGATGAGGCAGGTTGTTATTAGAGGAAGTGTTCGTTGACTTCTTTAAATTAAATAATACCTTTTTTCTTTAGATTTGTAAAAAAAAATTGACATTTTCTTAGCCATTTCATTTCTGAAAATTAACAGGCTGGACTTTCGATAACGGGGAGATCGAGGTTCGAATATCTGTATGGTCTACTGAGGGAGATTTTTCCATAATCGTTTTCCAGTTACCCTCCATGAGAATACAGGTACATTTCATCCAAAAATCAAACTTACTCATCCCTAATCCATTAGAGTAATTAGTATACATGTGTACTGCCCAAACAGGTATTTTGACGCAATCTACTATTAAATAAAAACCTTAGCTTTATTGAAAGAAATTTATAGAAAAAATTAGATTGATTCAAGTATAACTTCTAGCTAAGAATGTTTTAGATCTGGGATTTCCATATCTTTCCAGATCTGGCGTTTTTCCACATGGGAATTTTTATCTTAATGATGGTTACACAGACCTCTCAGCTATGACCTACATCACTTAATTTCTATATACTCCACAAACCTCTGATTTGAAAGAGAATATAGAGGTAAACTACAGGACGTTGTAATAATATGTTTTCTAACTTGGCAATAGGAGTCTTATTTAGAATTAAATAGACTCATTCCCTTAGGCAAAGAACTTTCTATGCATCATTGCCTCTTATTGAGTTGTACCAGACCTTTCTTTGCACTGCAGCCAAACCAAATAGAGAAGTGTAAAAAACGTTGGTATAAAATAAGGCATTCTTATCCTTCATTTGCCCTTAAAGATCGTAAGCTTACCTTGCTTTATTCCACTATGGTAATCCTTATGATATTACCATAGTGTAATTAGTCAAGGTATGAATGCTAATTTTAATAGTAAATAGGGTATACATCTCTTAATAAGGGGTATAATCATATTTGGTATCTGAGAACTATGGTAGCAGCAAAATAAAATAAGAGACCTACTTTGAAAGAGTTTCCACGGCTCCACTCTTAACTTTTGCCTCCTGGCCCTCCTTACTGCCATACTCATCAGTATCATCCATTACATACAAGGGAAGTACATGAAGCTGCTCATCATCTGGTTTGGCAAGTGTACGATGTTTAGTCAAGCTCACTACCTGCAATTAAAACATAAAGGATTAGGTACCTACTTAGGAAATTTTACAACATAATATTAAATAAGATGGAACAGTTAGAGATTATAAATCAATGATCTGACTTAAAATACAAGTAGTTATAGCTGCTGTTTTATTAAATATTTTATGAACCATTTTAAAGAGTTCTAACACATCATTCAGAATGTAGCTACTAGAAAATTTAAAAAGCTTCAACGAGCCTATACACTGACGAGGTATACCAATTTAACATTCATACTTTCAGAAGGGGGCCTGAAACCCACTCCCCTTGTTATGGCCATGGAAATAATTAATTTTCCCTTGACATCTGAGAAAAAATTATACTTTCTTACCAAATGAATAACCAATATGTAATATAACTTATTAATATAACATATAAGAATATAGCGTATTAAACATATAGATAAATTATCTTAGTAATTAATGTATTGTTCCAAATGTGTATCTTATTTTTTCATTTTTCTGAATAAAACACCTCACTGTTTCTTTTATATTAATGCTATCCAATACATATCTGTGCACATGACAAACTGCAATGTGAGTTAATCGTTTTAGTGTCATATTTGATTTTAAGTAGGTTTTTAGTCCAAGCAGTGAAATAAAACGTCTTTCTGTCTTACAAACTGAGCTTGGGAACACAGGTAGTAGAAGAATTAACGTTTTGACATTTGAAAACAGTTGCCCAACTTAAGGGAACGGAAAATGCAAAGAATCTGCTCAACACACAAAATCTGATTTTGTCTTTGAAACTTTTTAAGGTCTATTTCTATATATATTGTGTCTATCTCAACGTGTTTTCTGATATCACTACTCAATTCTCCACTCAACCAAATATTTTCTAATTTTAAGTTAAGTTTAATTCCTGATTGGTTAAACACATTTTTCAAACAACCGAATGCAATGCCAATTATTTTGTATTATTCTTGTCTATAATATGTCTCAGCAGATGAACAAACATGTGCTTGAGATGGACCAGAAAATCTCTTTAGTGGATTTTGAGCTCTTGGGACAGCAATTGGATGTAAATCATATCTGTCTACCTTCCTTTGAAAAGTGTGAACAATCTTGAAAAATGTCATCCCTTCTCAAAGCCACTTAGCGTTTTGAAACCATGATAACTGATTTTACAAACACAGAAACTGTTTTATTTCGAGCTTGTTCAAAATTTCAAGATGAGCTATTAGTTCCTTACCCGACAAAAGACCCAGGCATGTTATTCCACTTTCAAAATTATGCAATAAGCCACACAGCTTGTGAATGGTTATTTTCACTCAAATAGTTGAGAATTTTCAATATCAACTCATCATTGTCAACTAGTTCCTATATCCGAGACTATGTGTAGATCCAACAGGTTTTGGACAATGCGACTTTATTTTAGTTAAGTCATTTGTCAGTTTCCATCATCCTATATATGGACAAATTTTGTTTCTGCCCTCAGTGGTTTGCCTCACATAACACTGAATTTATGAACACATCACATTTAAATTTTTACAGTACAAAATGAATCACAAGTGTCTTTCATAATTAGGTCAACACCGTGAGCTCCACAATACACAAAAAGGAGCTAAAGGCTGTTTCTCCGTTATTAATGATTGCACACCCTTCTTGAAACTACTCATATTTGCTGCACCATTAAAGGTTTGTCCATGTAAAAACTCCAATGATAATATAATATGTGTAGCCATTTAAAATCATTGAACCAAGAAGTCTAAAATTTAAGACAACACCCCTTCAATTGTTGCACCGTAAACATATTGGGGAGAGTCCCTTGTTGGTGAGGAACACTTGTATTACTATTGTCAGTGTCAGGAATAAAAGAAAGGCAATTTCCATCAATGTAATAACTTTTTTTTTTTTAGAACTGTCTATACTTGTACTAGCACTGATTGATCAATTTGGCCCACAATCCAATGAACATTTTGTGTTGAAATGTGTCAATTTTAAATTGAATTGTGCTTACCAACAAAATTAATACTATAATCCTATTACAATAAATACTACAATTAAAATAACATTTCACAACGCTAGGCCCCAAACCAAATCCTATATTAATGTGAATAAGCAGAATCACAGTTCAAAATCATATAAAATTAACTGACTTATAAAATATCACAACCAAATGCAAGCTGAAATCAATGTTGCCAGAAACGGGGTACAATGTTTTTAGAGATGGGAATGGTTAAATAAAACTATTTTGAGACAAGTCTGCTAAATATCAATAGATTTTGTGAGAAACCCTTTGACTTGGCAACACAGGCTGGAACTAGTCACTGAAAATATTGAGGAAACTTAAATAGTATAATTCCTTCTAGAAAAATACAGGGAATGGGATGAAAAAGGTGAAAACGTGCCACCACAGGCTTATAGAATATTTATTCTACAAACATTAAACATTACTCGATTGAAAGTAGTTTATTGACTGAAATATTAATATGAACTGAAAAACTAAATACATATCAGGCAAGAACAAATACTATCAACAGAACTACTAACATATGCATAAAAATGTACCAATATCATAATGAATAAATGTTAAATTGCTATACCAACACTTCGCCTCAATTTAACATGCTTTAAATGTTCTAGGGGAGGAGCCAAATGTGTTAAACATGGATAAATCTTAATCATGGGTTCAAGAAACAAGGGTGTGAAGGGAGGTAAATGTTGAGAGCATGGAGGAATACATAACCTATTTTATGATGCATTCAATCCTAGCCACTTACATAGTAGTTTAAATTTAGTAACATTTAAGGTTTTGGTTAAAATGTCAGCACTTTTGGTTAAAATGTCAGCAATTTGAAATTCACTTTGGACATATTCAATCTTTACAACTTTATCGCACACTAACTCCATTATAAAATTATACTTCACATCCATATGTTTCAATCTTTTGTGTTCCCACTTCTCAAGGCACTTCAGGGCTGATTCCCAGCTCCAATAGTAGACTGCGTAGCCAAAGGACATCAGTACAAGCATTGGCAAGTGAAATGAATTCTGCCTCACAGGTACTCAAGGCAATAGTGGGCTGCTTTCTAGTTGTCCAAGATACAGTTGACCCAAAAACTTTCAGAAGAAATCCAGATGTTGACTTACGACTGGAATAGTTGGCCCAATCTGCATCAGTATATGCAATTAGGGGTGTCCCTTCTTCTTTAGGAAAGTGCAGAGCTAGGTGTAAAGTTCCTTGTAAATAGTGAAGAATGTGCTTCAGTGACTCCCATTGAGTGTTAGTTGCACAGCTTTGAAACCTGTTGAAATAATTGACTGAAAAACTCTGGTCAGGTCTAGTGCATACCATTAAGTGCATCTAACTGCTTATGGGCTCTCTGTATGGCTTGATGCCAATTATAGAGGTTGATCCTCCATCATCAATAGGGGGTTTCATCTCCATTGGTGTTTTAGCTATTTTGCATTTTTCCATGTTAAATTTGCATAAAAGTCTTTTGATTTAATATGGTTGACTAAGATATATACCATCGCTTCTTTTCTCAATACTTATTCCAAGAAAAAAGTGTAAGTTACCCAAATCTTTTATGTCAAATTTAGCTTGAAGTGCAGATATGATCTTCTCATGAAGTTGTATGTGAGTACTGTTGATGATCAAATCATCGACAAAAATCAGTATGTAGACCTTGGTATCACCGACAGCATGTAGGTACAGACATGGATCATTCTGCACAGGTTGAAAACTAAGTGATCTAAGAAAAGTGTCATGGCACTTGTTCCATTCTCTGGGTTTCTGCTTGAGGCTATACAGTGATTTCTTGAGCTTGCAGACAAGTTCTAAATCATTTGAAAAACCAGGGGGTTGTTGCATGTAAACTTCCTCGGACAAGGTTCCATGCAAAAATGCATTTTCACATCCATCTCTCATGCATGTAAATCTTCTTGATTAATGATGGCTAGCATTGTTCTCACAGTAGTTATACGTGCTACTGGGGCATAGGTCTCACTAAAATAAAAACCTTTATTCTGTTGACAACCTTTAACTACTAACCCTTGCCTTAAAGCAATCCTTATTACCATCTTGATCTCTCTTGATGCTGAAGACCCAGCAACAGGAGATAGCTTTCCTACCAGGGGGTAGTGAAGTCAGTTTCCAGGTGTTGTTTTTCTTGAGGGAATTCATTTCCTCTTCTATAGCTAGCATCCAGTTCCTCTCATCAGGTCTACCCTTGACATCATCAAAATTTTCAGGCAAATTGTCAAGAAAGTTTTCTGTATTCATAGCAAATGCTACATAATCTTGCAAATAGCTTGGTTCCAAACATGGGCGTGAGCTACGACGAAGTTCACCTTCATCTGATAGTGGAGGCGTTTCTTTGTCCAACTCTTCATGACTGGCTTCGCTTCGCTTGGCTCGCTTCGGCTTCCTTCTAACGGAATGGTAACTGTTTCACAAAGTAGTGGTGCTCTCACTGCTGGGGATGTGGTCATATTTTCTCCACTTCAAGTGGCATTTTCATCAAAAGACACGTCACATGCCAAAACAATATTTCTTGTGGTAGGGTACCACATCCTATAGCCATTGGGGCGATAGCCAACCATGATGCACTTTTGGGTAAGATCGTTCAGTTTCCCCTTAAGTAACTCACTAGGGATAAGCACATAGCCAATACAGCCAAAAACACGCAATTTTGACAAGTTTGGACGTTGACTATACCAGACCTCGGCAGGAGTTTTACAATCCAAGGCTACTGTTGGGCTTCTATTAACAATATATACTGTTGTCATCATAGCTTCTGACCAGAGATCTTATGAAACATTTGCACTTAGTAGCATACACCATACACGCTCCATTTGTGTTCTATTCATGCGTTCACTTACTCCATTTTGAGAGGGTGTATATCTGATAGTATATTCAAACTGTATACCATTGAAGTAAAAATATTTTCTCATATCTGAAGATAAGTATTCACCACCTCGGTCACACCTGAAGTGGCTTATTCTTTCATTAAAATGAACAGCTTCATACTTCTTAAAAACACTCAAATACCTCTGACTTTTCTTTGATCGTGTAAACATAGTTAAAGTGACTGTAATCGTCAATTAGGGTAAGTATGTATCTCTTGCCGTCATATGATGTAGGACTGTTCGGACCTATGACATCACTGTGGACAAGCTGCAAGGGCGCTTAGCCCTTGAGCGAGTTTTTATATGAGGCAATTTTGTCATTTTACCTTGGATACAATGCTCACATGGAGATTCTGGAGTTATAAGTTTTTGTTTACAAACACCGTTCATGCCATCGATCATTTCACAAAGCGACTTCAAAATGGTATTACCAATATGCGCTAGTTATTTATGCCATAAATTTGTACATTCTATCTCAGCAACATTGGCACAGGTATTTTTAACAGAAAATGTCACTAAATACATTTTGGCAGACACGGATGCAAATGCTACAAGTTTATCATGCTTGAAAATTTTTGCTACACCTTCTTAAAAAATTACTTTCATCCAATGGAATCCAGTCGTCTGACTGATGAGAGGTTGTGTTGTAGACCAGGCACGATAAGAATACTTCCCAGCTTGAACACATTGATTTTTCCATCCATCTCAAAAGACACACAGATATCACCAACTACTGTCACTTTTAAATTTTCACCTGATTTTGCTAGCTTGATATTCGCAGGACTTGAGAGAGTATGAATATTAGTCAGAAGATGACAATAAGTAGCACAGATCATGTGTTCTGAAGCTCCTGAGTCTAGATACCAGGATATAAACAAAACAGAATCCACTTCCAAGGACGTGTTGGCTGCCATACTGAACTCTGTTTCTTCTTAAGTTTACGGCATTCCGAGATCATATGTACAATTTTTTTTTACAAAATTTGCACTGAAGTTGACTTCGCCGAGTGTTGTGATTAGGCCAAGTTTGTTGATAAAAAGATTGAGACTGTTTCTTATGGCTCCATGTAACTTTTCGATTTGCTTGGGTCATAAAGGAATGTGAGGCTATGACTTCTGCTGCTATACCTTCCGAAAATTGTTTCTGTTCTTCATCTAATAATCTATTTTTTACAAAGCTCAATGTCAATTTTTCGGCCAGAGAATATCTAATTCCTCTAATTTAGCACCCAATGATTGTAATTCACGAATCAATTTATTAAATCGATTAAAATGTACCTCCAGAGTTTCACTTGATGGATCAAACTTCATCAATAAAATACTTTTACGTAGAAGTAACTGGTTAGCTATGCCTTTTCTTGCGTAGGTATTCATAAGGGAAAGCCATATCTCAAATGCAGATTCGTTATCCTTGGTACATTCAAGAACGTTGTCTGAAAGTTTTTGGACTAATTGAGACTTGCATTTTCGATCTTTTTTCTTCCACTTTGCCAGTTCTTTTGTCTTCTTATTTGTGATTTCAGAGCTATCAGCTATATTGAAAATTACTTTCGTTTTGTAATCACTTTGAACCACTTCCAGCAAATTGAGTTCATCAAGCAGAATTTCCATTCTAAACTTCCAATTATGGAAATTTGAACCGTAGAATAATAGATCACGATACTTTTCTTCATTTGTCATGACGGCTAACAAGGCTTCTTCTAGGATAAATCTTCTAGAGGTTAACATTAATGTTGATTCTCGATGCACACAGACAATAATAAATGTCCTTTCATTTTAAAGGACTCTGGGCCCATAACCTGAAAACGTGCCACCACAGGTTTATAGAATGTTTAGTCTACGAACATTAAACATTACTCGATTGAAAGTAGTTTATTAACTGAAATATTAATATGAACTGAAAAACTAAATACATATCAAGCAAGAACAAATACTATCAACAGAACTATCAACATATGCATAAAAAATGTACCAATATCATAATGAATAAATGTTAAATTGCTATACCAACAAAAGGAACCATTTCCAAGATTAATATGAACTACAGGTAGTCTTGTCTAATGACTCTCGGAACTTGTAAAAAAAGTGTCAATCATTGTTAATTAAGAGTACAAGATGCAAAATAAATTGTAATATTATTTTAAAATATATGTTTTATCAGCTTACTATTGAAATTTACTTATTTACATACCACTAAATGAACCAGTTTTTACCAAATTCAGCACTATATTAAAAGGGTCCTATATGAGCAGCTTATTTGGGGGATGTGTCCCCCCCAATAACAATGCCTGAGGCTGACAAAAAAATCATGTCTACTGTCTACTGTATATACTAAATTTTGTATAAAAACAATTAAATTAATTATTTATAAACATTTTGGTTTACTTCAAAACATCGTTTACAAAATTTTCTATATATATTTTTAAAATCATTGGGTGGCCTTGATATGAGTGATAATAAAAGCCACATGTTCAAAATCTGTAAATATTATGAGGTCTCAAATGGGTGCATGAAATTAGTCAAATTTATTAGCAATGAAATTTCAAAAATAATTATAAATATCTCATAAATTCAAATATGGTCTATATGATTCCTATTGTTTAACTTTTTTGTGCAAATTATAAGAAAAACTATACAAAAATTGACTATCTAAAAATGTCCTACACTTTAAGGTTTTTAGAAGGAAGTTTGTAAAGGCTAAAATTATTCCCTTGCAGCCAAAGTTTTTGTGATAAAAAATAAGTCTCATTATGTTATGGTCAAAGCACAAAATTTGAAGACAGATGACTAATTTAAAGGGTATTTAAATAGCATTTATGGGCCATGAATATGAGGAATTACCTTACCTTGCTTGAAACACATCTGCCAAATGGCAAATGTAAGGTAGGGTAGAATTGTTAAGCATATTGAAAATAAAGCAACTTACAGTCTTTAAGGCTGCTCTCTCTACTTGGGCATGTTGATGATTAAATATTTTTACCTAAATATTTATTTTACTTGACTAAACAAGTTATTTTCAATTCAGAAGTAAAAATATCCAGCTACACTTGGTATTTTGTTCGAAAAATAGAATGATAATGTATGTTTAATTAAAGTTCTTATCCAAAACATATTTACTTTCCATGCATTTTAGATGAAAACACACTATATATTGATAGATTAAATAGGTTATTGAAACCAAATCATTTAGACCATGAGAAGCACATATTCCTATTTCAAATTATACATGTATTGATAATAAACCAGCATCTGATTTTTATTATTCTGCTAATTCCTCCATGAAGCTTGTAAGTTCATTGTTTCCAGAGAGAGTGGATGTAATGTTACTAAATTATTTTAGTTTTATAGGTTCTTTTAGCATAGCCTGCTATAATATTTATTTAACATGACATCAATACATCATTATATTTAAACACAACTTCCCAGTTCACTTCTGACAAACACAATGATAATGACCAACAACATATGTTTTACCATGTCATAGATTCCATATATCACAGCACTCCTCAAGGTATTAAAAGTTAAGGTCCAATCACTGAACATTCCAGTGGACAAATGGTTTTTTATCAAATTGTCCAATAAGTTGGGCAAAAGGAACACAGATTATTAGATGGTCGCCTCCAAACTGACTCTGAAGGTTTTTGAATAAATACGCCTACCCTTATTTGAAAGTTTCTGATAAAATTGATTATATTCTTTAAATTTAAAAATGACACCTTGGAACAGGAATCAAAACTAGGTCCTTTGGCTTAGTACGCCAATATTCTTACCAATGAGCTATCGAAGAATTGTCTTGTGCCCATGATCATTCTTGACCAATATTTTAAGCATGAGTCTGTGATGGACGTGCAGGAACCGTCAGTTACATATGAGTGATTAATTAAGAACACGAGCCATCAGATAACACAACCACCTTCGGCTCGACTTCGACACTATGCCATGACATCAAAACGTATTGTATGATAATGTCTATGCCACAATTTAAAATTTTGGGTTTATATTCTTACAATGAAAGTGGCTTTTAAAATGTCAATGTTTGAATAGGAAAAAAAAAAATAGAAATTTGGCACACACAAAAAATTCTTAGTTGATATGGTCATTTTTAGAGCATGGCTCACTGATTTAAAGACAAATGAAATATACATGCAACTACCCATGCTGTCATGCAGATACAACAATTATTACAAGTCTCAACTACTATCATATTTTATATAACTTACAACAGTGCATCCATTATTCATGTTGTGGAGATCTCTGTGAGAATGGGCACAAAAGTCTATACAAGCTGTAACTCCAGAAAATGGACGTCCCGGCTTGAAACCCAAGCGGCATTCCGATGCTTCCCTTTCAAACTGAGTTTGGTTCTTGAAGGCCTCTGGTGCCAATGACTGATACAATGGAGATAGTAATGTCGCTAATACATGCATTCGTTCTTCAACTTCTTGTTCCTGAAACATAACATTTTAGGAAAAAATTAGTTTAGAAACGGCTTAAGATTATTCTTCATAATTATAAAGCATCAATGCCTACAAATTTGTAATAATGTGACATATAAATTAGCAACACAATTATATGTGAATTTAACTTGTTTAAATTACCATACAAATTCAATAAACTTTCTTATAGGTCTACTAAGCCCATTCCAATACACCGCTACAGTCAAAACCAATTTTTTAAAGAGTGATGTTGTCAAATAACTCCTAATCACTGCTGCAAAATATTTTGATTTCAAAAATAAGACAAATTACCTAGTTTGGAAAAAATTGTTTTAGAAACATGTTCTTTGTGTGAGTTCCTATAAGAAATCTTGCTTCCACATGTTCAATTTACACAATTTCAACAGAGGAATAAAGTTATTACACGGTAAAATGCAAGTACCATAGAACCCCAGTTTTTATTTTGGAAGGCTTGGCAAATCTTAGGACTTTCTCAATATGTACTATGTATATAAAAGCATTCTACACTATTTAATGCAAATAATGTACTTATTTATAATTTTTAAGGAAGGGATTGAATAAGACATATTTTATACTATGGCTAGCATTATTTTCCACCATTGTAACCATATTAAACTAAATAAATTTGGTAAAAATCAATCTAATGACTTAAAAAATACGTCTGTATCATAGTAGGCTACTACTAAGCCAGTTATATAAGGATTCAATGCTACAAAATTATTTTCCATTCTTTAGTGAGGATATAACTCTACTCTAGATAGCACAGGGGACTCAGCGTGTTTGACAGAAGCTATCGATAAGGCTAAGTTTGTTAAAATGATCAATTAAGCTAGACTCATCCCTGTAAACAAACTTGGGCGTCGTTAGCGCGGGGTGGACGTGTCAACCCCCCCCCCCCTCCCCCAATAATCTGCTCAGATAGAAAACTTTTAATAAAGTACTGAATTTGGGAAAAACTGATTCTCACTTTGGGGATATAAATATGTCGATTTGAATATTAAAATGCCAGTACAACATATTTTTGTTAATAATGTAGTATATATTTTGCAACTTGACTTTTTAGCAAACAATGATTGACACTTTACTTTCTAAGTTACGAGAATCATTAGTCAAGACCAACTATAATCTATATTTGTCTTGGAAATAGATTCTTTTTCTTCACATAACCGTCTGTTTTCCTAGAAGGAACCATACCCTTTGTTTCTCCTCAATATTTTCAGTGATTTATTCAATCCTGGGGCTCCAAGTCAACTGACTTTTCCTTTTCCCTAAATCTGTTGATTTTCAGTAGTGTCACAAAATAGTTTTATTTTACCAATCCCATCTTTCAAAACTTTTCACCCTGCTGTTTTCAACTACCAACTGCTAGTGATACTGCACACACCTTAGTGAACAGAATTTGTTTTCAAATGTCGAAACGTTAGTTCGTCCACTACTTGTGTTGTCAAGTTCATCTTGTGAGGCAGAAAGAAGTTTTAGTTTATGGTGCAGACTAAAAACCTACTTAAGATCAAGTATGATCCAAAAACGAATAAATCACGTTGCAGTTTGTCATGTGCACAAAGACGTATTGGATAGCATTGATATAAAAGAAAGAGTGAGGTGTTTTATTCAGAAAAATGAAAAACAAAATCAACGTTTGGATCAATGCATTAATGGTCTATATGATGATACAATCTTTAAACAAGTTATATCACATATGCGATATTCAGTTGGTACAAAATGATTTTTTTTTCTTTGATGTGAAGGGAAAATTGGTTATTTCCAGGTCTGTAACAAGGAAAGGAGGCTTGAACCCTCCTTCTTCCGAAAGTATGAATAGTTTTTTTTTTCTCATCAATGTCTAGGCTTGTAGCTTATTGGAATCTATTAAATTTTATAATAGCTAAAAGCTGAATTATGTGTTAGAACACTTTAAAATGCTTCATAAAATATTAAAATAATTGATTTAAACAGAATTGACAACTAAATTTAGGGACGTCATCACAAGCCAATTCAAGTACCTACCTTACTCCTTTACCCCTAACCCCTTCTACCAAAAAAAAAAAAAACTGGGTACAGACTTGGATAAATACGTCCCCCCAATAAATAAGAGCTAGTGCCGTCTATGTTTACAAATATTATCTACATTTATTGATTAATATTCTAAGTTTCTAATATAAATTAAAATCTTCTTGCAGTATTTGGCAGAATACAATTGGAGCCTTGGCAGGAATTTCTAGCAGGAACAACCAGTAATTTAAAATTGGGCCAGGAAACATGGTGTCTACTCAAATTGACCAATGAAATTCCTGACTTTTTCCCTGATTTCCCCTGATCATTTCTTAAAATTCCCGACTAAAAGGTATGTCACATCCTTCTAATTCCCCCACCTCCCCCCTCATTTTTCTATTTATCTTTTTTTATGAATAATAATAAGTTTTAAAATTTAAATAAACTTATTTTTTAAATTTGTATTAACATTGTTTAATAGGAGTTATAAAATTTATTACACAGCTACAAAAAAACTACAGTTTGAATAACATTATTATTTACTGTTTAAATGATTATTATATTTCATATTTTGAGTAAAACCACATTTTCCCAGATTTTTATTGTAATTTATCAAATTCCCGGCTTATTTTCGTTTTTTCCCGATCACTTCAAATTCCCGGCTAATTCCCGTTTTCCCTGATTTTCCCGGATGGTAGACACCCTGAGGAAACTATTAACTATACAGTGGTTGGAAAAGTTGTATACGATTTACTTGTTTTTACTGTTGAATCTGAAAATTAAAATCTCACTTTTTTTTTTTCATTGACTCAATTTATGAAACTTTAAGCTTAAGTTATTTATTGATTACAAAGATTGACATTAATTAAATCAACTAGTAAGGCATCAAGAACAAGGTTATATCAATTCGGCCAAGTAGAAAAGGTGTTCCTGAATATATAGTGCAGTTTTAACAAATCATTTAATAAGGCCATATTATGCATTCTTGTGTATAATCTAATAGTTCTTAATAACATTATAAACAAATGATTTAGTTCAAATATTTACAATAGTGGTGCATCCTTTAATAATTAGGTATTTCTAAATGATAATTTATTTGTTTTACATTCACATTGCTCTACTGTGAATATTTTCTTGATTCTATATGTAACTCTAAGCCTAGGAATATATGCATTATATTTAAGTTAAATTGTAAGATTGAGCACATACTTTATCTGGACAGTTTTTAAAATTAATAATATCCACCATAAGCTAACCTGTCCTTTTAGAATAGATAACTAATACATTTAATATCAATATTTAAACTAAAGTTCATGAGTATTGGTTAAAAAGGTATGCTTGACTTTAAAAAGATGGTTCTTAAAAAATGCTATCAATTCAAATTATATTTTGTGTTACATTTAAAAGTTTTTTAGTAGCTACAAACCTTAAGTGCCTTTTCACACAGGGCAAAATGTGGCAAAACTTAACGTCGCCCTTTTACACAAGCGGCTACAGGAGAGCCACTAATTTACTTAAATGCTATGATGGATGTGGAAGAAGATACAGTGACCTGTTCATTGCTACATGAATTACATAAAGACCTTAAATGGAAACATTCAATATTGTTTTAATTATTTCAAAATGTCAATAGATTATTGGGATAAATTAGTCAATACTCAATATTAGTAGAATCCAAAAGTGCAAGATGGGCTTGTACCAAACATATCAGTTTATCCATAAAGAAGATATAACCATTTCAATATTATGTGAATCGCTAAAAATTGTGTCTTGTGTGAAAGCTCTCATTCAACTGCATGTGTTTAATATGGCATTTACAGAAATTCTGTGACACACCAGTGGCAGCTATGAGAAACAGAAATTATATGGTGTGCCACTTGCAAGACACAGAATCTGTGTCATGCCCTGTGTGAAAGGTTCTATTTATTCCACTGTATTTGCTGTATCTTGAAAGTGTTCCGTGTGAAAGGGCTCTAAGAGCCTATTTTCATGAGCAATTAAAGCAATGCTTCTGCTAGCAGCTCTGCTTAGTGAAACCGAGTTTAAATTATCTCATTTACACAAGTGTGGGGGACTAAAATTGCAGAATAGCTACTACAAATGGTCGCTTGTCCTCACTACTAGTTACTTAACAGTGCATCCTGTGTATATATTGTCTTCAAATATTGTTGTATTTCCACCGGTGACTGAAACCCAAGCAATGGTTTCGAAAGAGAGCCAAATGCTGCTAGGCTAAGCTAATAATTTCATGATCTTATAAAGTATATTCAAACATGTCAGGCCAACAGCCTCTTAAAAGCTTTGACGTGAGCCCGCTTCAGTGTTCACGTGGTATAACAAGCTACTCTCACAGTAGACTAGACTGCCGATGATGAGGAGATTGAGGTTTGAATCTTGGTTGGGTGTATTGAGGGTAGTATTTCCAAATTGTTTTACCACTCTTCCTCCATGCAAATACAGGTATATTTGCTTGTTATTTGCAGAGTTTGTTTGGTAGTGTATAAAAATCAGGCTTATAACCAGTATCAGAAAGAGGCCTAAACTCAGAAATTTGCTTTCATAAGTTTTCCTACATATAGTGGCTCGTCGTAAGATTCCCCAACAAAAAATGCAAGGAACATATTTTAAACAAAGAATCCTTATTGAAGAAATTTAAAGTGTTTTTTTTTTAGCACAAATGGCATTGTAGTTGTTATTTATTTTAAAAGACTTCCAATATCTATTGGCCTAAGCATTTAGGAGGATTACTAAAATAAATTATTAAAAATACATTTTAGAGGGGTTTTGAGGCCCCAAATTTCACGTATTATATAAAAATTTAGGTGAGAGTAATTATTCTTCAAAGCTAATTTTATTACCAAAATAGCAATGAAGTTCCTGGCATGACCTAGGGGATATATAATAGGGTTAAAAAGTGGTAAAGAGTGCAAAAAAACCCAAAAAGGACCCCAAATAATAAGTAAATTTTATCAATTTTTTAAAAATAAGGATAAGTAAATTAGCGAAAAAGTGTAAATAGTGAAAAAAGGGGTAAAAAGGTAAAAAGGACAAAAAAATATTATTTTATGGTAAAAAGGTTAAAAGGTGTAAAGTGCAAAAAGGGTAAAAAGGATTTTAGTTAAATTCAATCAAAATTGTTCAATCTTTTTTACTACATTTATTCCATTTAACCTCTTCACCTCACTAAATTTTTTTTGTCTTTTTTCACCCCATTTACCTTTTTACCCTAATTTGTTGCTAACCTTTTCGCACATCTATCTGCTTTTTATTCTTTTATACTTTTTACTTTCTCGTTATCTTACATGTAGAGAAAGTATTGTAATAGTAAAATAAATTGAAATCGAGATTTTGATGAATGTTGACGTTTATGACCCCCTGAATCGTCAAAAGTGTTTTTTTAAATTTACATCTGTCTGTCTGTCTGTCTGTCTGTCTGTGCCTCAAACTAAAGATTAACTATTTTACCGATCTGGCTAAAACTTGATATCTAGGGTTTTTATAAGGTTAACCCAAGGGATTTTTAGAATTGGATATTTAACCTTAAAATTAAGGGTAGTTTACAAAAGTTTAAAAAGAAAAATCGTTTTTCTCAAATTTGGCTCAAATGATTTTAATTAAATTTGATTTCAAAGCATTTATCATTCTTATAGACAAAATGGCTACTCTCATTTTTTTGGGAGAATTACTTACAAATATTTTATTTGAAACATATTTTTATAAAACAGAAATTTTCATTATAGCTTTTCGAAAGGTCGAGTATTGCAACCGTAAAAAAAAAAAAAAAATTAACCACAAATGTTGATGGATGTCGAAGTTTCATGACGACCCGAGACCTAACAAATTGAACAATTTTTTTTTTTTTTGCAATGCAGTTTCTCTGCGTGTCTATTAAACCCAGAAATTTAGATTTGTTTGATTAGGAGCAAAAGGAGAAAAAATTTTTTTTCTCAAAATCGGCTTAAAGGATTTTGATCAAAATTCGTATCTAGACGTTGATTAAGATTATAAACAAAATGGCTATTTTCATTTACCCATGAAAATCACTTTAAGGGTATTATACAAAACCGAAAATTTCCATATCTCCGCAACCATTTGAGATACTAAATAACTTTTTGTTGCAAAATTGTAGCACTATTAAAAATAAGAACTTTTATTTGAAATATATTTTTATAAAACCAATAGTTTCTTTGATATTGGCAAATATCTTAATACAATTATGTGAGCTTTAGTTGTACATAGATACTACTTATGTTTTAGTGCAATAATTCTCTAATGCCATAGGGTGATTAAATATAAGTAAGTCTCTCAAAAAGTTTGTTATTTTTCCTTTAACCTCTTAGGAGAAATATTTGTACAACAATCTCCTTCATTTTAGACTCAAAAGTCAATATTTACATTTTTTATTGGTCAAAATTTATAAATGAGGAATTTAATAGCAAAACGATGACCTGAAGATGTGCAACACATAATAAAAATTTTAATAATGTTGATGTTAATTTGGTAAGGAGTAATAATAATTGATAATACAGTTAAATCTTTGTTAATATTAGTTTTCCTCAGACTTAAAGATGGTGTAAAATTCACCGAAACATGTCGTCGTCATAGAAGAAAAAATAGATATATATATATAAGAAGAAGAAGGGAATAAAAACAAAGATTTAACCTAATAAAATGTTAAAATATTAACCAGATATCTAAATTTTAATACGAAGTGTTAACCCTTGTGAACTCAATATTGATCTTTTTTATTGGTCCAAACATACAAATACATTAATTGCTTAGATATAAAATTATATAATTTTAAACCGTGACTCTTAAAATGTTTTACAAAAGTATAGTGCAATTTATGTTGGGTTTGCTAGTGTATATTATTTCTTTTAAAATATATTAAGTGTTTTGACTAAATATCTCTAATTTTAAACATTAGAGCGAGAAAGTCTGTTAAGAGTTTCGTTACATTTAATTTATTTATTTTACCCTTTTTTACATTTTTTAACCTTTGTATCCTTTTTATTTTTATTCAATTTATTTTTTACTATTTTTACCATTACTAAACTTTTTGCTTATTCACCATTTTTGTTTTACTGTGCCCTTTTTGCCCTTGGTAACTTTTTTCTGTTTTTTTTTAATATTTTTGACATTTTTACCATTTTTGCTATTTTAGTCTTACTGCCCTTAATTGATTATATTTACTTTTTATATAATTTTGACTTTTTGACTTTTTTGCACTTTTTACACCTTTTAGCATTAGTCCTCTAGACCTATTTTAGGGTAGAGAGTTGTAAAATGTGTAAAAAAGGACAAAAGGTAAAATGTAGCTTTAATCTAATCTTATCTTTATTTTAAAAAATAAATGGCATGGAACTCTGCACAGACTTTCTCACTCTATTGTTTAAAAATGGAGATATTTACTCAAAATTCGTTACTTAATATACATTAGCGAACCTGAGAACAAACTGTGCTATACATATGCAAAAAAATTTTTGACTCGTGGTTTTAAATTTTATAATTCTATTTTTAAAAAGTAAAGTCTTCATTTGTATACTTGTACCAATAAAAAAATGTCGATATTGGGCTCCCAAGGGTCAACGCTTCGTATTGAAATTTTGACTTCTGACTAAAATTTTCGGCATTTTATTAGGGGATGCATATCTTATGGTTATCGCATTGCTATTAAATATCTCTTTTATAAATCATGACCAATAAAATAGGTAATTATTGACTATTGAGTCTAAAATGAGAGATATAGATCATTGCTGTACTAGTTTTAGTGTCACATAATACTATCTCAATAACCAGATCTCATTTTTTAAATTGTTATTGGTAATATTATTAAATGATTAATATACGGTAATTATTATGAATACTTTAGACAATCACATTAAGTATTAAAGTGAAGAAAATTCGCATTAACGAAACTACCCAAATTTAAGTTGTGCACCTCTTACCTTGTTGCACAAACCTTATTTAGGCTTAAATTTATTTTATCATTTTTACTTTTACTATCAATGATTAATAGTAAATAAAGATCTTTAAAATAATTTATTTTTAAGTGACGTGCTTTAAACAAAATATTTGAATAATACCACACACATAACATGCTAGTATAGCTTAGTGGTAAAATTTCGATATAGAATGAGAAATAACTAGCTATATTATAGACTGGAGTTACTAAATAATTCCATCTATTTTGTCCAGTTGATTGAATAGTTAAAAAAAAGTTACATAATAAATGTTATAATGTTTAAACTTATTTCCCGCTGAGTAATCACTATCTGTTAATATTCTTATTATTTGCTTATAATAAATTTCAATACTAATCGCAAATTTCGAGTTATACCCTTCATTAGAGGATTATTAAGTTTAGCGCTACATTGAAAAATTAATCAAAGCTTTACTATCAAATTTTGAAGTATTTTATGTCAAAATTTCTTGAGGTGCCTCCCCCTCCCCCTTCCAACTCAATCACATTGATAGCACCCGTGTCCCTCCCGCCCACCCCCCTTACGAAAATCCTGGATTCGCCCCTGTGCTGTACAAACATTTCCCCTAATAGGTTAAAGGAAAAACGACACCAACGTCTTGAAAGACTTACTTATTTGCTTACTCTATAGCACTAGCTAATTATTGCGTTTAGAATTAGTAGTATCTCTTCACAACTAGAGCTCACAAAATTGTTTTAATATATTGGACAATATCTCCAAAAATAATGGTTTTATAAAAATATATTTCAAATAAAAGTTTCTTTTATTTTTGATAGTACAAAGTTTTACAATGATAAGTTATTTAGCTCATCAAATAATTGTGGAGATATAGAAATTTTTGGTTTTGTAAGGAACCCTAAAAAGCATTTTCATGGGAAAATGGAAAAATCCATTTTGTTAATAATCTTAATCAACGGCTAGATAAGAATTTTAATCAAAATCGTTATAGCCAATTATTCTCTTTTCACCCTCTAGTAAACGGCTCTCAATTTTAGGGTTAGACAGACACAGTGACAGACTATGCTGCAAAAACCACTTTTTAAGGTTCGGGAGGTCATTAAACGTTGACATCCATCAAAATATTGAGTTCAATTTTTTTGACGTTCACAGTACTTGATCTATCTGTAAGGGAACGAGAAAGTAAAAATATTGATATTGGGTCCCCAAGGGTCAACTCTTCGTATTAAAAATTTCAACTTCTGGCTCAAAAATTTTGACACTTTATTAGGGGTTGCACATCTCATTGTTATTGCATTGCTATTAAATTCCTCATTTATAAATTTTGACCAATAAAATAGGTAAATATTGACTAATGAATCTAAAATGATAGAGATACGAGTTGATCATTTTTGTACAAACATTTCCCCTAAGAGGTTGAAAGAAAGAAAACATACATGTTTTACAACTTGCTTATTTCTTACTCTATTGCATTAGAGAATTATTGCATCAAAACTTAAGTAGTATCTCTTACAACAAAAGCTCACAAAATTATATTAATATTTATGCCAATATCTTAGAGACCGTTGGTTTTATAAAAAATATATTTCATATAAAAGTTTATTTTTAATAGTACTACAAATTTGCAATGATAAGTTATTTAGTACCGCAAATAGTTGTTGAAATACAGAAATTTCCACTTCTGTAAGGTACCCTAAAAGCATTTTCATGGGGAAATTAAAGTAGCCATTTTATTTATAATGTTACTCACAGTCTAGATAGGAATTTTAATGAAGATCGTTTGAGCCAATTTTTAGAAATATGATTTTTTCTTTTTTCACTTTTTATAAAACTACTATTAATTTTGTGCTTAAAAAGAAAACAGACAGAAGGCATTTTAAATACCTCTTTTTAGGGTTCAGTGGGTCATGAGACGACGATATCCATCAACATTTTGGGTTAGATTTTTTTTTAAGTTTTCGAAAAGTTAAAATATATATATATATTTGCGTATGGCTAGATAGTTATTGGTTTTATAAAAATATGTTTTGAATAAAATATCTGTATTATAAATTGATCTACATATTTGCAATGAAAAGTAATTTCATATCTCAAATAGTCTCGGAGATATGATAAAAAATGAGAATTTAAGCATCAGGCCGGAGCCCTTAAAGTCATTTTGCTGAAATATTGAGAGTAGCCCCTTTGTTTAGAACATTTATAAATGTTTTGAAATGAAATTTAATCAAAATCATTAGAGCCGATTTTGATAAAATCAACTTTTTCTTTTTTTGCCCTTCAGTAAACTACCCTTAATTTTAGGGTTGGATATCCAATTCCTAAAACCCCTCGGGGCAACCCTATGTAAACCCTAGATACCAAGTTTTAGACCGATGGTAAAATAGTTTAGGCTGTGGTTGGAGGTACGTACAGACAGAGTGACACAAAGACACACAAACAGAAATTCAAAAACCACTTTTTCGGATTCAGGCGGTCATGAAACGTTGAGATTCATCAAAATCTCGAGTTTGATTTTTTTGACTATCACAAACCTGTAAGATAGTGTGAAAGTAAAAAGGTTAAAAAAGGTAAGTAGAGGGATAAAAAAGTATAAATCATTTAAAAGATTAAAAAGGGTACAAAGTGTAAAATGGGTTAAATGGTTAAATAGGATAAAAAGATGATATAATCCAAATATTAAAATTCCCATCTTACAGGTGTTCATGCACAAGGTTTATCATAACCTGCATCGCATAGCTGTATGAAATGTATTACTTAGCCTATAATGTGATATTAATAGAATATTTATTTTTAAATTTAATTTAAATAATTAAATCAAAATTTAAAAATTCCGGCTTCAAGGTGCAGATGTTCGTGCACAGGGGCTACTAATTTTTTTCATTTCAAACCTCTGTGGGAGATGCTCACGACAAACAGACAAACTCTTATTTTTATTAATAAGGATTTATAAAAGTATAACATAGGGAGAATATTAGTTTCTGGCACCAGTGCTGCTATATGTGAATTAGCAGCGCTGCTCAGGGCTATAAGTTCTAGGTGATTTAGATATAATAGGCCCATTCATATTATCTGCAACTAACACTAAGTGCATAGTAATTTTCCTATCTAATGGAAGTCCATCATCACTCACCTTAAAAGGAAAGAGAAAAACCATTGAAACGCCACAAGAAGCATTAAAATCTTAAATATTATTTGAATATAAATTAGTCTATTTGTATTTAGGCTTAAATGATCACGTTAAAAAACTAAAGATATTAAACTTAACAACAATTCAATCCATGTGACATCTTATTCCCAAGCCGCACCTATAAAAAAATAGCTCTTATTGGTAGAAAGAAATATTGTTATTTAAAAGTAGTTGTTGAATTTCTAGCAAGTCTATACATTTATGTAAACACATTCTTTACTTACTACAGTTTTCAAGAGGTTTTATGTTCTATTTTGAATCTAGTAATTAATGTATAAGGTCTTACTACCCATTCGAGGGGGTTGTTTTAGGCACAGTGAATGGCTTTGGAAGCCATTTTATTTTGGTAATTCAGTCTGTTTACAATAGTGATTGACACTATCAAATGATTTTAACTAATCTATCTAAACTAATCTATCTAAAGCATACTACATCAACAGTTTCAATCATTAACTTTTAAAGAGAATTAAACATGTTCATTTATAGACAATATTTAAAATTTTGGTTACTTACATATAACTGTGTTTTCACCAGAAATTATTAGAGTTTGATTTTAATAATGGTCCCACAGTTTGCCTTTATAAAATCCTTTGTAAACATTGATATCATAGATATGGAGTAGTCTTTAGATTAAAAAATGACACCTGGACACGGGAATTGAACCCAGGACCTCCGTCTTAGTACATCAATGCTCTTACCACTGAGCTGCCTAGGAGCCGTCCCATGCCCAGGGTCAATCTTCAATCATATTAACACATATATTTTTAAGGCAGTCTCTGGGATGGATGTGATGAAATCATCAGCTACATGAGGGATCATTAAGATCTCGAGCTATCGGATGACTCAGCCACTTACGACTCAAGAGAGCTTTATGCTATCATTAGTATGATAAGAATAGTATGTGCATATCATTATGGATTAAATATCTAAGTTATTATAGTTACTAATTACAGTTATATTACCCACAGCCAATTATTCTATCCTTTAAATTAAAAATTACACCTGGATACAGGTCTAAAACCCAGGACCTTTAGCTTGGTATGCTGATTTTCTTACCAATGAGCTATCCAGGAGTCGTTCCATGCTTAGGGTCATTATTCACTCCCATTTTAAGGCAGAGTCTGTGACTGACAAGCAGAAATCCTCTGCTACGAATGGGCAATCAATTGAACTTTGCAAGCTAACAGATAATGCAGCCACTTTGACTCAACCAGGTTTTATGCTAACAATACTACAATAATATTATATTTAGATGTGGCTATAACTGTACTTAACAACTATAATAGCATGACTATTACTAAACCACGTTTCCACTTAATTACAACACTAATCTATCGAATAATTTGCTAACATAAATCAAAAACCTGTATATTAAACAAACTAATACAATTTGAATGTATTAAAAAATAATAAACATATTATATACAAAACATTTTAGTTGGGAATCAAACATACATCCAATATAGATTTTTCTTAGATTTATGTTAAAAATGAAATACAAAAAAGGTTAAATGTTTTTAAATCATGTAATTTGTATAATATCTTACTTCAGATCTGACTGACAATCTGAATTTGCGAACTGTTTTGCTCCTTGCATACTTGCAGCCATTGTAATACATGGACCAAGAGCAGCCAAATGAAAATGAGGCTCCACAAGTATCTGGGTCCAAGCCTTGACAAGCACATGTGCGGGGCTCATTGGTGGCACAACGGCGTGTGGTCGGTAATCCATACCTACTTGTGAAGAAACAATCAACTCATAATAAGAATATTTAAATATTTGTAACAAAGCAATGATTTTTAATTTTTTTTACTATAGAGAGTTATATTTAACGCTAGTGATTATGTTGGATTAAAAAGTGTATTTTTTGGAGCCTTTGTTAACTTAAGTACTTAATTTTTAATTTATACAAAATTAATTTGATACAAACCCCTAACGGTGATCTCTTTTAGGTGAACCAGATTATTTATATTTTATGCATTCAAATTTGCAATGGACAAAATACTTATTTTGTTCTAAGATACAAATAGGAATGGATACATAAGACTGGCCTAAGGCCTTGAGTTTTGTTTTCAAGTTGATAAAGTGCTTTAAATTTACATCCATTTGGTTGAAATAAATGATAGCAGATAAGAAAGTACAGTGGGACCTCCATATATCACACTTCCGTTTATTGAAATTCTTTATGTATCAAAGTTATGGTGAATCACTGTTACATTACATAGAAAAATAGTTTCTAGATGTTGAACAAAAATTCCATACATCAAATTTTTCAAGACGAATCAGGATTTTTCCTCATAATGACAATGGTATAAGAAAAACAAGTGAGAAAAAGTAGAATTGAGAAGTCGCATGAGGAAGAAGAAAATGTTTGGTCAAGGTCATTGTGACGCCAAGTAAGCCTTCCTCCCTTATAAATCAGGTTCAGCCCCCAAAGCCTTCTAAAAAAGAAATCTTGGTTGAATTTAACAAAATAAGTCATGGTCTCCAATTCACCAAAAATGTTCTTGATGGTGTATTTCACATACTTAATAATTGTTAACACTTTTATGATGAATCCAAATCGAAATTTACTGTAAAACCAGACATTAGAAAGTTTTTCACACAAATGTAAATTACTTTTTAATACTACTGTACATGTTTTTTAAGGTATGTTCAACACATTTTTTTTCTGGTTTGTTTTAATTATCTTTATGAACATAACTTTTACATAATGTGATTCATATTCAATTATAATGAATGCAATGATGAGAAAATATATCTAAATACAATAGACTACACAATATCATACATAAAAAAGATTGTTTCTATATGTCTAAGTTTCTATACACTGAAGTTTCTATATATAGAATTATTTTATGGAACCATTGATTTCAATGTATGGAAGTCCAACTGTACCTACTTTAAAATTAAGATACTTTACTATTGCAATGCAATATCTAAAATTACTATGCTCATCAGAAATAAATGCTATTCAGGATTTAAAAAACTAGATTTCCCTTTTGGATGCCTGTATTATTCTTGTAACTTAATATAACAAAATGCAATAGTCTGCATATACAAAGTGGGTGGGTTCCTACTTGTGGTGGTTCATGTTTAAGTAGCCCTATTATAAAAAAAAGTTGAGTTTTTTTTAGTATTAAATCTCTGTTGAAGCATTAGATGTTTTAAACATAATCATGGTTATAAGTGTTATGAATTTTATACAGCTCCAATAAGCTAATAGCTTATGTAATGAGGAATGATACAAAATATATCATTGACAATCATTTTAGAGTGGAGCCTCTTCCATTATTATGGCCCTGGATACTTTAAATGTGCCTTAAAAACTGTTAAACCATTAGCTTTTGCACTACTATGTAAACACACACATTAGTCTAATCCGGAATAAAATCTTGAATAAAAAAAACCAACTTTTTGGGATGTTAACACAAAAGATTTTATGATAAACTACACATATGCCAACTATTATAAAAGATCTACACATACAATGAGATACTATAGCATATTAGAGGAATAGAGAAATAATTAAGTCAATAATATTTTTTTCAGTCTTGGTTTCTTTGGTAAGTATTTTAAATTGCTGTATACATTTTCACTGTAAGGTAAACTTGTATTAATTATGATTGTTTTAGAAATGTATATGATGTATTATTATCAGATTAACTAATATTGTATTGTTAAGTTATTAAAATAGAAATGTTAAGTGATAAAATCACACAATTTGGTCATCATTTTATACATCAACCATTTAATCTAGAAATGTATTTAAAATAATAACAGATATAAGATGAACTTTCTGAACCAAATGACTATAGCTAATCAACCGCAAACCTGACTAGATGAGCCTAACTTCATGTCCGTCAAAGTAGGTGGCTGTTAACTCATCAATGATCATGAAAACAACCAAATATTGCCATTATTCATTGTCTCAGACATGCCAGGAATTGAACCTGGAAACCCTAGTTCAGTAGGTGGACGTGCTACTGAATAAATTAAGGGGTTGGAACGTTTAATCATCGCTACACACATTTATTATACACTTCTAGCTTATGCTTAAATTTCTAATGTGTGTTAAAAATATATTAGCCTAATAACTATCTTTTCTAATACAAATAATACTATTTTTACAATTAGATTCCTGTAAATAATTATAAAAGCAACTTATTTTCAGAGTGCGGGCTTAAGTCTCACATGACTGGAATAAGCATAATAATCTATAATTAGGTAGCATTAAAATAATAATTCAATTTGGTCTAGTACTAGTCAAGGTAATTAGGTAATTAGGTAAATTTCAAATTTTGGTAAAAAATGAGGTAATTTAAGAGCATCATTTTGGAGTACCTGTTTAGCTTATGAGCCAACAAACTATAAACACGATCAGCTTCATGTGAAGGCACTCCCTCCCACGCTACCATCACCACCACAATCCAAGCTGTAGGACACTTGTGGCCTTGACGATGCTTCACCACGCATAAGACTTTCTCATCTAGGCTGGAACGTCGAATTATCTGAGAAATATATATAAAATCAAATAGCCAAAGCTATTATATTTGTTTTTTAGTGAGGATTTATTCGCATCTAGATATCATATTCTGAAAATTGAAAAATGACACCTGGACACAGGAATCGAACCCGGTCAAAGGCCCCGGGTCCTGGGTTCGATTCCCGTGTCCAGGTGTCATTTTTCAATTTCCAGAATATATGTATATTGAGAGAGAGAGAGTTCATTAATGCACTTAATGTTGCCTTTATTTCGAATTTAGATTACACTTTAGATAAAAAGTGAATTAATTTCATCTAGTTTTATAAGACAATAAAAAGTGATATAACACAGTCATGTGGCTATGAAAAAATGTCATTGGAAGAAAGGACCGAACATAACAAAACCATTTGATGAAGAAAATAATAACTTTGACTTGGTTTGGTTACACTTCGAAGTTACCTTACACTTTCAACACAAAAATACATCCATACACAAAGATAAATATCCTTTGACATTACTCAAGTTAGAATTCCCATCTACCAAGATGGGTACATATTTAAAAGATTATTGTACTTTATCATAATGCCAGGTATAAAAAAAAATTGGTAAACTCAAAAATAAATATTCAAATTCAAACAAGAAACTGAGGATAAATATTTGATAGCATCGTTTTCTCAGCCCCTTTAACAAATATAAAATATTTAACGCTTATTCGGTTTTTGGGAGGGATCACTCTACATTCCTTGCCAATTTCAATTTTATAACTCAACTAAACAGGTTTTATTTTTTATTCTTTATTAGTAATGCCCTTACTGCTTCCTCCTATCTTATGTCTTGGAGTTCCAATTAAAAATGCTCAGACTTTTATTTTTATTTATACCTTAGAACAATGTCAAACTCAGCCTTGTGAGGACAAATGAGGAGCTACTTGAATATTGAAGTAGCATCTCAGGTTTAGAAACCTGAGATTGATAGTCAGAGGTCTCATTGTGCTGACCACATGACATCCCTATTCATAGATGTTACCCCTATCATCAATAACAGCGGCGGCCGCTTGGTCGGTATAGCTCGCTTGCGGGCTCACAACATGGAGATTAAATATAATATAATATTAAAATCCAATAAAAAAAATTCCACCAAAAGTGTAAAACCACTTTGATTGAATTTCAACCAACCATAATATGTTTACAGATTATACATAGTTGGAAATAAATGAGACAACTGACAAATACTTTTTAATGGCATTCTTACTATGATTGAAAATAGATGCATCCAGTAGTAGCTTGTCGTATAGGGCTGCAGCCATCCCTGAATTATCTGAATTATTTGTGAATAGCAGCATAATCATGGTCATCATGGTATTAGCTGGCAGCATAATCATGGTCATCATGGTATTAGCTGCTGCTGCTTAGACATTACAATAAAGTCCCCCTTAATCACTTATGAATGCTATATACTACAACCTTATTCTGCGCGCCTGCCTAGCAATGTGGTGGAAAGTAGAGAAACAATGTTATTTCTCCATGCCAGGCTGTGGCCTCTAGCAGTCCAGCTGGCTATCTGGCGCATGCGCTTGCGGTGGTCATTGGGAGGAGAGTTCCAGCATGGGGTAAGGAGAGGTTCACACGATTTGGCGCTTGTATGGGCTGTTCTGTAATGCAGCCCAGACAGCGAGTTTCTGTGTCCATCCAAGTGTTACACGGCGCACACTTTTTGTCAGGCTATAATAATTGGTTTCACAAATCGCAATTATTATATCAGTGTAGTAGTAGTGATCGTTATAGTTGCAAGTTAAGAATATGTATAATTTTATGAGTGGTGGGGGAGGGAGATTTCTTACTCTATATCTTATTTTCAGAAGCTCAGGATGACCTTAAAAGACACTTTTAGGACTTAAATTAAAAAAGTTACATACCCCCCAGACCCTCCGGTAGTAACCCCCTCCTCCATCAACAAATCAAGCCCTCCCAATGTTGAAATCCATGAGCTGTGACTGGATGCATCCCTGTTCACTGGTGATTTTTTTTGTTGTAATACAAGGACTGCTGTTGGAAAGCTCTTGGCTGAGTCTGTTGGGTAGTTTTTCTTTATATCATTGCTATCATCTTCAGTGTTTGCTATATTTTGGAAGCAATTAACTTGTGTCCCTTATCCTTCATAGTTTGTATCTACTAAAATGTTCTATAAAAATTCAATAATACATGCTTTAGTTACCTCTTTGACATCCACAGAGGGTCTGCGTTTTTGTGAGGGGTTTTTACTGCAATTTTTTTAAATAAATAAGCCCCATAGTATAGTTTATTTTGTACTAATGTGTAATCTGTACTTACAAAACTATAACATTTGAAAAGTTAATAGTATTTTTTCTTTCTATTTGTGAATAGAAAGTTTTGGAAGTCAATTTTATGTTTATTTTTTATATTATTAAAATATTTCGAAGTAAAAGACTTTCCCACAGATAAGGGGGAGGGAAAAGTTCAGAATGTATGTGTAAGAGAAAGAAATAGAGAGGAAGGAAGAAAGAAAGAGTGAAAACAGTGCTGTAGTTGAATCAAGGCGATCCAGGTCAGTACTTCAGAACTTTTTACCAGCCGAGCGAGGTGCCACCCTGATTCTTTAAAAGTTAAAAGGTAAAACATGATACATTGTACAATGTGAATTATTGAATCAATTAACTTCAGATCAGGGGGAAAAGTTAAATAAAGTATAAAAGTAGCTGATAGTGGGGAATTTCATGGCAAGGAGATTACTGAGAATCCGTGACATCAATTATTAAACTGGATCAGTTGCACTTCTTGAGCAACACTATGAACAAGTTAAGGGCAAGATTTTGCATAACCTTTCCAGGGCATGGAATTAAAGCGAGTGACATTTGTCAAGAAGAATATTCCAAAATTTTAAAGGATTTTGAAATACTAACCTCACACTTGTGGCCTACTAATATGGAAGTGACATAAACAACCTTTGCAGCCACTTCAGAATAGAACTAAATAACATAGTATTTGAATAATTTTTGACCTAATTTGACTGTTGAGGAAGACATATTCTCCAGAATCTCTTGAATCTCTAAGACTTCTTAAAATCAATTCCTTGTGGTTCTGACAAGTGTGGACGTACGTGAATGTGTGTGTGTGTGTGTGTGTGTGTGTGTGTGTATTATACAGGCTGAGAAGTAATTTGCGAATACGGACAGTATCACATGATTAGGTGGGTAAATACAAGTCAAAACCACGCTTTGAAAAAATCTGTTCTTCCCATACCTTTTGAGAAAAACGACATTAAAGTTAGTGAGGGGTGATGTGGCAACGCTGTGCCTGAAAATTATATCAAACGAATAAGCATATGTTAGTTTACAGTAGGTGTTCGAAGGTTGATCCTCGCATGGCTATTTATTGCTCTAAATGGCATATGGATTTGGTGTGCATGTGGTGAAGAATGTCGACATCAACTGTTGTAACAGCAACATTGATTTATGCTACAATGTCCTAGGGCAAAAGTAATGGGTCACCAGGTGGGTACACCAATGCTTTGAGGTGACCTCACAAGAAAAAATCAAGTGGTTTGAGGTCCGATGACTTTGGTGGTCATTTCACCAGCCCTCGTGCCCCATACAATGGTTACGGTTGACTTCATTAAGTAGTCGCCCCACTTGTGCCTTATAGTGTGCAGGGTCACCATCATAGTGATACCACATCCTCTGTTGCACAAAAAATGGGACGTCCTCCAGTAACCCAGGTAAAACCATGTCGAGGAAGAGACAGTATCTTTAGGAATACAAATGACCTGGCAGGAAAGAGGGGCTTATAATCACATCCCAAATCATGCTGGCCCATGCATTAATGCTGAATCAAAAAACTACAACATGCTTTAATGAACAGAGACTACCCCAAAGCACTGGTGTAGTCAAATAGACATATCTCAAAATAGCAGGCCCACAACATCAACAGGAACAAACAACATCATCGCTCCCTGGATTACACAATTTCAACACTCTCTTGAAAACAGGTTTTTCCATAATGCAATCCTTCACCACTACACAAAATATCTTCAAGGAGCCTCCAAAAGTAACCAGCCAATCTACATAACTTACTTGTAAAACGCAATTTGCCAGTCCTCATTCACTATTCAACCCAAACACAAACAAATATCAGGCTCATTTCCCTGCAACCGCACCCCCTGCAAAACCTGCACCATACATAAACCAACAAATTCGTTCTCCAGCAACATAACTAAAATAAACTTTTCTATAAAAGGCCACCACCATACTTGTGATTCTGAAAACCTCATCTACCAACTGGAATGCAACCAGTGCCAAGAACAATACATTGGTCTCACAACAGAAACACCAAGAAAGAGAAAATGAATGGTCATTGACATGACACAAAAATTAAAAATAAAGACAAGCCTGTAGCATCACATGCCGAAACACATAATCTGGACCTTAATTACTGCTACACAACCAAGGTGGTCAAATCCCTGAACAAAGAAATATGCATCCCTTCATAACTAAGGATATGGCAACTGGCCCATAAATATATCACCAAATCCAGACAAGCCCCTAACCTCAACCTCAGGTAACTCCTCTCCTTCCTATTATTATATTCAATGTCACATCAATAATAATTAATAATAATACATAGTAATAATAAATAATAATAATAAAATAATTTAGTTTATAACACAATTTTTAGTTATATATATTCAAAGTGCTGCCATCTATACAGTGATATCATAACTGAAAAACAGTCAGCTGTGGACAGTTAACCTTGCAGTTCAACCAAGAGCATCAGTATACTCTCTTGACTTAATGAAGCTGTCTGTGACAGTGAAAGCTTGTCCTTAAAAATGTGTTTGTGTGGTTTTAGTGCTCTATCTAAACAATTTCTACTCCAGTATCACCAAGGTAAGTGTGCTGGCTATCCCCCCAATTTAAACAATAAGGGTCAGTTTCATAGTCAGATTTAGTGCGCCTAAAGTGCGAGTTGATACTAAATCTGACTATGAAACTGTCCCTAACCTTAGAAACTAAAATATTGAAAAAACTTTTTCTAGATATCTTCTTGTATTTTGTTTGTATTGTTAAGTCAAGCTTACTTTTCCTAACAAAAGTACCAAATTGCTTCCTGACTTCTCTTAAATTAATATATTTTCTTTTTAAAGTTAGATCATAAACTATTAAGTCTGCACTAAATAGGTAATCTTAAGTCACTTATCCAAACATATTTGATTTAAAATAAAAGCCTATTACTTAAAACTAGATTATAACATGATTAGGGGTCAGAGTTATTTTGATAGAATTTAATCAGTGCTTTAATAAATCTTATACCTCAATTGGGAAGAAAATTATTATTTAATCACCCATTGAAATTTAAGAACTAGTCAAAATAGTCAAATTGTATGAAAATTAGCTAGAAAAGAGGTGATAGTTAGTTTGAAAAGTCCCTGGATGAGATCCTCAGATAGATATATATAATAGTCAAATTGTATGAAAATTAGCTAGAAAAGAGGTGATAGTTAGTTTGAAAAGTCCCTGGATAAGATCATCAGATAGATATATATATATATTTATTATATATATATATATATATATATATATATATATATATATATATTATATATATATATATATATATATATATATATATATTTGTATTTCAAGCTCCAGGCAAAATTAAACAGCCCAAGGTGACTTTTTAAAATATTTTTTAAAATAGTATTTTTTTTTATCATATAGCACATTTGACCAGGTGGGACTTCGACGTCCAGGTTTGGTCGCCTTAAGTGTAGACTATTAGCCGCTCTGGTGTCACAGAGTGATGCCCAGGGTACACCATAGTAAGTTATCTACACGTCGTACCCGCGATGTGATGGTGGCTATTATGGAGTGGTGGAGCCAGAATGAGTCTTACCCTAACTTAAACCTTATTTACCAAACACTGGTAACGATTGGGCTTATTCCCCTTAAGGGAAAAATACCCTGGTACCAAGCGAGAATCGAGCCCGGGACCCGTAAGCTTGTAACCTGATGTATTGACCACTACACCACGGAGCCGGTTTATGGTATGATTAAATATATTTATAAAACATAGAATTTCACTTTTTTTTCATTTGGACTTTGGTGCTTGGGACAATGCATACTGCCGTGTGCCCCTGCCAATGGACAAGTCAAGATTGTGCCTGAAGGGATGCCTGCAGGCAAGTAGATTAATCATATTAAAACCAGAAACTTGCTGCTGCTCTGCTACTTAGTTACTGATTGACGCTGCTCATGAGTGGGGATTCCCCTTCGAGCATGCATAGTGCAGAGGAAATTGTGTTGTGGGGGAATTCCCCAATTCTTGGTTGGTTAAAGCAACCATTCCAAGCTAGAAAATAAAGCTTAGATTCTATGAAAAGTTCACTATTTGTAGACTACTATGCAGTATAAGAATGAGATATTATGTGACCAAATTGTTGAAAATTATCGTCTAGATGTAAAATAGAGAGTTTTTGTGTAATTTCATCTGCGCTGCTTTTTTGGCTTAATTCACTGTTTGGAGGTTAAATTTTTTATTTGATTTGTGGAATGGTATATTTAATAAACAACATGTATTATATATTTAGGTTTAGGATCAAGGAAAATGTACAAAATTATTTAAATGAACTTAAAAATGGTGAAATTTTTTTGGGGTTTCCCAGACCATGGCACCACCTAGATACACCCCCAACAGTGCCCACTTAAATATGCCATGGGCCAAATTGATTTCCAAATTAGTAGATATGATGATATGACCCTCCCTCCCCCTTTTCAAGACTCCCTTTCCCTCCTAAAAACAGAACTACATCTGCACTGGCTAAGAATCCGCCAGTTTTGAGTTAATCTTCTCATTGGTAACATCTATTCTGCTTGTCAGCTCAATTAATGTCACACTAAAAGAAATATGTAATTAAAACACTTTTATTGAATTCGATCTTGAAAACTTGCTCATCTCATAAGCAGGAGTCATGTTCACCTGCAAGCTAGAGCTCAAGTCTCAGTTTCGCTAGCAAGGAGGTCATTCACTAAACTCGTGAGATTGAATGACAGTTTGAAACTGTAAACAAAAACGGTTTGAGAGAAGTGGGCTTAAATACTGCTGAGTACATAAGATGTTTTTTCACTAATTGATTTGAAAGTTAATAAAATAGAAATTACCTGCCTCAGTGGCCAAATGGTCTAAGGCATCACTCTCGTATTAAACTGGATGGGGAGATTGGGGTTTGAATCCCAGACGGATTTATTGAGGGTGTTTTTTCCTAAATGACTTTCCACTCTCTCTCTCCATGCAAATGTGGTAAAGTTAAATCTAAAATGCTTCCTTCCTTATCTTTACAATATTAGAGTAATTATAATATATGCATATAACCTGAAAAGTTAGTAAACTGATCTGATAAAAAAAAAAGTAGATTCTTTACACTAGCAACCAAATGAATTTATAAATTAAATTATAATAATAATAATAATAATAACTCTATTTTTAAAGTAAATTTATTACAAGCTTAAAGTGACCATGAAAATAAGTTTGAATTCACATACTTGTTATGTGTACTGGTGAACACGCAGAGTAAGAGTCAAGCTCACTTATTAGGATGTTTTGGCAACTGTAAGGTTAGAGCTTGAATCCTGGCGGAGTTTTATAATTATAATGTTCCTAAGCGGTTTCCCTCTCTCCCTCTACACAAATTTGGTTAAATTTTAACTCAACTTTAGTTTCCTCAATTTTATCCCAATAATGTAACTAAATGGTTTGAGTCCAGATAATTTTTTTCTAGCCACCCCTAAATTAACTCAAGGCATTCAATTTGTTAACATAATGATTGAATTAAATGACTGTTCTATCATATATTTCTTGGTGGCGCATATTGTAGATGTTACTATTTAAAATTAGCAAGAGACAGGACTATTAGGAAGAAAAAAAGTTATGGATTTAATCTTGGCTGTAGCTAGGTGAGACAATTTTAACATTGTTAACCGTTATAGGAAAAGTTATCAGGCCAAGGCCAATTTAGTAAAACAAACAATTGTTTTAAATACATATTATTTTTGCACCGTATCATACTGCCTGGCCTGTGTTTTCCATCTTTAATGGTGTGGAGAGGAGAGTTGTTGATTAAATGTACCCTAATTTATGTGGAGAAAGAGTAATAAACCATTAAGGGAAAAACACCCTCAGTATGTGCAGCTAGGACTTGAATGGCAATTGATAACATTACCAGCAAATCAAATTAGATGAACTTGGTGAGAATAAGACTGGGCGAGCTTTCTTGTCTTTCCTGGACCTGTGACTTTAGAGAAAAATATACTCTTATTTGGAGGTAGTACCTAAGTGTTGAAGGCGATGGTGTGGGGTATTGTTTGAGTCTTAAGGGAAATTAAATGTTTGTTAGTTTAAATGACGGCTACAATCTAGTCGAGCATATCAGATATGGTATATCTGTACAAAAATGTCTTATGCAAAGTAATGTTTAAAAACTATGATCACCGTGAGCTGTAGATCAAGCTATTTTAAAAACGCGGCCCCCTTAAGTAAAAAATCAAATATCTAATGGATCTGAACTAATCCACCATTAATTTAAAATACATTTAAAATCTTAGCACAGTATGATAAAAATGATAATAAATTAAAGTAAACGGCTAGTTAAAAATATAATGTTTATGTGTAGTTGTAAATATTTAATAGTTTAGAAGGTATTAAGGTGATCATATTGAAATATTTACATGTTCATCCATAGCAATTCATTAAATCATATATAAAAAATCAAACACTTGCAATTAATAGGATTGTAAAATTTTTATACGTCTAATTTAATCATTTAAAAGAGCTTTTAAAGGAAATTAAAAATAAAATAGGATTTTAAAAATATCCTTTGAAATAAAAACACAATTAGAATCAGTTTCGTTGAGAAAAAAAATTGTTTTCTCAAAGTAGTTGAGCTACACAATTCCCCCCTAAAGCTAGAGCTTGAGTTTTGCCTACAACCAATGACAAAGCTGGAGAAAGCGTACGATCGGGTGAATAGGAGTATGTTATGGAATGTTCTTTGAGAGTATGGTGTGGATGCATGGTTAGTAAATGCAATTAAGGCACGTGCGTTAAGGTGGATGGAGCTTTGAGCGAATAGTTTGACATTGAACAAGGTGTTACACAAGTTTGTGTTATGTCTCCATGGTTGTTTAATGTTTTCATGGATAAGTGTATGAGGGATGCTTGTGAGGATATGGTTGGTGTAGAATTGGACAATATGAATTCGAGAGTGTTGTTATATGCAGATGATGCCGTATTAATGGCTGAGAAGGAAAGTGACTGGCAGAATGTATTAAATTGTTTGAGTGTAAAGACAGACAATGTCTCCAAAATTAAGGCATTGGTATTTGATAAGGATGGATCTGGAAATGATTGTCAACATAGTATAAATGCAGAACTGTTAGAAGAAGTGAATGCTTTTGTGTATCTGGGCAAATATTTCTGTAAAAATGGAAGGATAAATGTTGAAATAGATAGACGGGTGCTGGGTGAATGCAACTCATAGAATAGTTGGATGTATGTGTACTATTGCAAAGAATTAGGTAGTATTGAAAGAGGCAAAGATGGCAGTATATAAAAGGAGTGTTAATGCCAACGTTGTTTTACAGATGTGAAGCGTGGGTTTGTCAGGAGAAACACAAGAGGATGGTGAATGCGATTGGAATGAGATGTCTAAGAAATGCATGTGGAAAAACTTCTATGGACAGAGTTAGTAATGAATGAGTGCTGAAGGAGTGATGTTTGAAAGGGAATCCAATAGGTCAATGTGAAGTAAGTGTCTTACAGTGGTTTGGGCATATTGAGGGGATGAGTATAGATCGAGTGATGAAACTAATATATGGAAGTAAAGTGTATGGATCAAGAGGGAGGGTTAAGCCATGTAATACATGGCTAAATGTTGTAGATGAATATGTGAAAAAGAGAAAGATTAAAAGTTTTAAGAATGAAAGAGCATGTATGACTCGGTGAATGGATGTATTCGAAGCAAAGAAAGTATACAAATATAGGGAATTGTGGGGAAAGTTAGTGAGGATGGATTAGTCGCAATAAGGAAAAGCTCTTTTCGTTTTATGAGGCAATTGCATTATATTGGGAAGAAGGTACAGGAAAGGTGGATGGAAACATAAAAAAGGGGACGAACACAACATGACTTTCACAATGAAAAGAAGAACACAGTTCACACTTCACACCGCCGCCAATGGACAAAGAGGCAATGGCTGCCTTCCAAAGAAAATCGATCGCCACCACCCAATCCCCCGACCCTGGCCTCATTCTATCGGAACTCATCAAGGAGGAGTGTGAAACGCGCAACACAACCTCCTAAAAGAGGAAAAAACACACACACACACACAAAAGGGAGAAAATGGAAAATTGTAAAGAATGACAGACTAAAAATTGTCTTAGTTCAATGTCAAATACCTTTTACGTGAAAAAATTATTTTCCCAAGGGGAAATCCACTATATGTTTTTCCTCTTTCATGCCACATAAATAAATGCAGCCAACCCGCATACATTCATGTCAGGCTAAGAAAATTATAAGATTTTACTCTTAATTAAATGATAGCTATGGTATTATATTCTTTGTTTATTATTAGTATAAAAAGATACACATCAATCTACTTTTTAATGAGCATAGTGTAATATTTCCTTTTTTGGCAAATTCTTCTTATAGCTGATTTAATTGTTGACAATTGTATTTGTATGTCTAAAGCCACATCAATTCAGTTTCAATAATTCATTTTGGTTCCAGAGTATAGCGAGAATCAAGTTTCACACAAGAATGTGTTGATGAATGGCAACAGTATTTTGATTTCCTTCCGCGGAAAACTCAGGATATTCTTCACGTGCATACCCCCAGTGAATGTATGAACATCTGCTCTACTAAGCAAAGCTGATTCTCTGGAGGTTCTGGATTAAAATTAAATAGAGAGTTTAGTATATAAGTGGTGCAGTAAAAGTGACTGAACTAACTATTGTTTCGTCGTTTAGGAAATTCTGCCCTACAGGATTAAAAACCTTTCATTTTAAGTTTAATGATTAAAAAATAATGAAATAATGACATTAGCTCATTTTCTATGACACGTCATATTATTTTTTACAGCTCTGATATTTAAGAAAATGGTTAGGAACATAGATCTGGCCTTCCTTCCAACAAATAAAGTTATTTTTTAAATGCCAATAAAGACACTTTTTGAGGATTGTTTTAGTGGTTTTAAAGCTTTATAGCTGATGTTTGCATAAGAAATACCATAGTGTGATATTTTCCATCAAGTAGGCATTATAGATTTTTAGGTAGGGGCGAGTGGAAAATGTGGGAAGAAATTTTGGGAACCCCCTCAACCATGGACACAAAAAGATGTGCAGTAAAGAAGAAAATGATTTGAATGTGTTCATTGGCCAAGTCACATCTGTACCTAAATAATGTAACCACACAACATAGACCATTTTGTTCTCACATGTCTCAGTGGGTTTTGCAAAATTTCACACATGTGCAACCCATAGTTATTAACAAGGTCTGTATCCAAAATCACTTCAGAAAACACATTCCATTTTGAGATTGAAAGGAGTGAATCCAAAGTACATTCCTATTACCTGTGTAATGCTCTACAAAATAATTTTCCCCTCTTTATTTTCTACAGCTAACACTGGTAGCAATAAGATACCTACTATTATGTCTCGCCAATGAATTCCAGTCAGCTGTACTGAAGGTGTTTTTCCTAGTTGGTGTTACACTCTCTCGACGCTGATTGAGGCACAGACAACTCCCTTAAATTATACCTTCCCCATCATTAGTAAATTAGAGATATGTGAATAACCTGGATGGAAAGTAGGACATGGTAAACCAAAAAATTTAACTATATATTTAAAATTCTAAAAGTGTAGGTGATATATGTGTTGGAAATAATACTATTTATTTGCTGGTTATTAATTTGTTTACTTTAAGTTATTATTTACAATTTCTGTAAACAAATATTTCAGCAGGGGCTAACTATGTTTGGTGCATTTCAGATTAAAAACATTGCTAGTTATATAGTTAAATACTTTCTTTATCAAGACTAGTCTTTAACAGAATTGAAGTAATTTATTTTGTTAGGTTCAATTAGGTAGATAAAATAGGTTAGCTAAGAATAGTTTTTAACATTATACTTAACAGAGATCATTTTAAAAATTTAACTTTAATGTGAGAGGTTTGAGGAGTTAAGATAAGAGGGAATGCACAACCATTTACCAATAAAAAATATAAAAGGACACACTGTAGTGAAACTATCGCCAGTGCACGCTGCTGGGATTTGAACTGACCAGTTGGCTTTGAGTGAGAATATATGGTGCAGAGTTAGCTCCGCAGATAATTAAGATTATTTGAGATTTTATTGTTAAGTTAATAGAGAATGTAAGTAGGTGAGCTGAAGTTTTGTTCATTGATGTGGGATTTAAGTGTGAAAACTGAGTTTAATATAAATTAGTTTAAATATTTTTAAACGGGGGTATAAACAGGGTAGTGGAGCGGAATACAAGAAATCTACCTGATGGGCTGCACTTAGTCTCTACTACTAAATCCTGATCTCACAGCCAAGTGATGTACCTCAGGGCCTTAGTAAACAGGTTGAGATTGGGTGTAACCCCAGCAGATTTCAGGTTAGGCACAGACAAGAAGACAAGAGCCAAGAGACTGGTCAGTGCCAAAACCAACAAGCTTAGAACAGGGCCTGGCCTGTAGTGGGAAGAAGTAAAGGTGAAACTGTGAGCATATTTTTCCCACCCTTCCTTCTTGTCGTGACATCAGCTTCGGGGGAGTCGGGTAACTGAAGAAGGGACAACTTGAGGGAAACCATGCAACTACACTCCCTATTTAGTGTGTTTAACGTTGTTTGAACCGAGCTAATGTTGAGAAAAATCGGTAAGATAGCGTTTGTGTCGCTGAGGAAAAGGTGAAATTGGATGGTAACGGCCCGTCCCGTTGGGAACCAAGAAAACTATCTTCGTCAGTGGTGGAGTGACTGGAAAGTCTTGGGCTGAAGTTTTGAGTAGGGTGGAGAGGGTGGGGGAGGGGGTGGGTTAGCAGGTAAACAATCTTCTCTGGGTATTATGGATGAAAACTGTAAGTCAGGGACCGAACTATTATTTTTATTATTATTATTATTATTATTATTATTATTATTATCACCCTGTTTTACTACCCGTTCGCACTTACGCTAATTTGTAATGGTAGGGTGATTGTGAGATGAAATGGAGGACCTACAGTTTAACGTGGGATCCAAACCATGATGGAGGCCTGGCATTCCACACATTCACAAGTTGTGATTAATACACGTCTTGTCAGAGGTGAAGGAAGGGTTTGGCAATCAGATAAATCTATGCCGGGACCGAGGATTGAACCCCAAACCCCCAGTACAGAAGTCTTGACACCTTAGCCCTAAACCACCAGGTCACCCAGGGGATAAACTAAACCGTTGGTTCATTTTTAAAGTTAACCATAACTTGAGTTAAATACTAAGCTCATTTAGTTTATTTTAACAATGAATGGTGATCAGAGTTCAAATCGCGAATGGGTAAACAAAGGGTGCATCTTTCTAAATGGTTTCCCTTTGTCCCTCCACAGAAATGTGGGAACATTTCCTCTGTTTTAGATATTGCTTATCATTAACATACTAGTGCAATCAATAAAAATATTAATATTAATTAAACTCACTAAGTGTGCTTTATACAGATATGGCAAACTAATAGAGTGGCGGGAAGGGGAGGGGGGGCGCGGATGTTAATTATTTTAAGCATTATATCTACATGATGACAAATATGAGTATTTGTTGATTACGGTTATAGTATCATCTACATATTATTTAAATTAAAAAATGACATCTTGATGCGGGAATCGAACTTGGGACCTTCAAACTATGTTTTTATAGTTGTTATAAAACTAATTCGTTAAGTCTGAACAAAGGGGAGGAAAAACATTAGACGAGAAAGGACATAAAAAAAGAGTGATTTAAAATGCAGGTCTATGTGTGTGTTATGATTGTGGAGGGGGAAAGGGGAGGTGGAGATCAGGGGTCTAGTCCCGGCCAGGTGTATAGGTGGTGAATTTTTATATCTACCTACACTAAAAAAAATTATAATATAAATGCTACAGTGCACTCCTAATATATGAGCTAGTAAGTTAGTTTATTACCACAATAAAATAATTTAATATCGCACGTCGCTGCCATGCGCATGAAAATATGAAGTATCAAATAAAATGTGCTTCAGCGTTCATAGTCACGGGCAAACAGCACCGCCAAACCGCGCTTTAAAAATATTTGGAAATAAAAAGAAAGTGCTTAGCTTACATTTTAAACAGCATGCTTATTTAAAAGCTATCTATAAATATGTTTACAGAAAGTAAAAACATAAACAGTTACTTTTACAAAGTGACACAAACCTTTTCAAAACACTAAAGCTAGATATATTAATTTAAAAAATTGTGACACATTACAATTAAAGTGGTTTAATGTTTCTAGTTCATTTTTAATAATTATAAAAAAACTTAAAATGCTATATTTTAAAAACAAATATGACCCCGAATATGTCCTAGCTATTGATCAGTTATTTTATATGTAAATATGTAGCTATTGTTATAATTACTTTCACACCCAAAGTTGCTATTTGTATCATTACTTTCATACCTAAGTTGCTATTAGGATCATTACTTTCACACCTTAAGTTAAGTATCTATTTATGAAAGTAGAGTTAAAATGTAAATGTAATTTTTCAAACACCCTACCTGCTTAGTTTTTTTTAACCCTCAAGTTTGGATCAAACCTATTAAATCACCTGATGCATCACATGCTAGTTTTAAGGGCAATTTATGGCTATAGTGTGCTAACACCTCTGTTGACATTAATCTTTCTTTAATTATCATTGAAAAACATTTTATACACACCTTGTCAAACTTAAAATAATGTATTTTCTCAAGAGATGGTAATATATAGGAAATAGTAGTTTGGGACAAATTTCCCAAAGTAACAAACTAGCCCCAAAAATCTTTCAGTTGGGTCACAATTTCCAGCTTAGATGCATCTAATATAGCTGCAATTTTATCTTTGGCTGTTTGTAACCCATCTTCTGTCTATCACAAAAATATTCTAAACTCTTAGAAAAAACTTACACTTATTTTTCCTTACTGTATGATTCTTCTCACTTAAACGTTTACAGACTTCTATGAGTTTGTTACAATGGTCCCGCATGTTCTTACCAGTAGCCAAAATATAATCTAAAGATACAATTAAGCCTTGCTAACCTTGTAATTTTTTTTTCCATTAACTTCTGGAATAAGTTTGATGCTGGGGAATTTCCATAAGGAATTATATTATACTTCGATAAACCATTGTAAGTGCTTACTACACAAAGTTTATTAGATTCTTCATCTAGCCTAATCTGTTGATAGGCATGACCCTAATCCAGTTTACTAGAAGTTTCTCCCTTTTGTAAAGTGACAAATAACTCTTCTATTTTTGGAATAAGTTGCTTTCCGGTTCTAATCTAGAGTTTAAGGTCACTTTAAAATCTCCACATATTCTTATATTCCTAATACTCTTAAGAATTGGGACTATTTTGTACAACAAACCCCAATACTGAGCATTAATATTTATTAAACCTAGATGAATAATAATTTGTTTATTTACATATGATGTAAAGATTAAATCAGTTGAATGCAATTTTAAGTGATTAATTTGATCCTGATAACACTTTTTAGAAATTACTAATGCCGCTGCACCTGCATTTATTTCACAAGCATTTTTTCCCCTTCCACCTGTAAATTTATTTTAAAAGGCTCTATTCTTTCATTTCTCACTAAGCTTTTTTTTATACAACCAAAATAAGTGTGAAATGTCATTAATGTTTTAATCCCCATTATGACTTCATAGTTCCATCCCCACAAAATGTTTATGACTTTCAAAACTTTGTCCATCCTTGTGGTATTTGCTAGAATTTTTATGCCAAGCAAATTTGCTATTGTTTGACTTACCAATTGTTTCAGTCGACACACCTTTACAAATGACCTTTCTTAATATATACATGGCATTCATATGGTTGACACCAGAATTCATTTTTTAAATGACCACTTTTTCACAACAATAACATTGTACCTCTCTCTTACTGCCTTTTCTTTTAGCAACATTTAACAAATCTGGGATTGACGATCAGCTGTTTCACTTGTGTTGTGTCCAAAGGCCAGTGAAGCTGCATCCTTCTCAGTAGTTGAAGTAAACATCACCTTCTCATAGACTAGTGTCTTCCCACTAGAAGTCATTGTTTAATAGAGTATCTTTTCAAACCACTGACAAGACAATCACATCGATAACCGGATAGTAATTATTTAAGTTCACAATGCTTTGCCATTTGTTTTAAACTAGAAAAATATTCTGCCACACTTTCATATTGATGTTGTGATCTTAAACTAAACTCATATCTTTTTGGCAATTACCCATGGTTTAGGATATAAGTGTTCTTGAATGATTTTAGATAGATCTACATAATTTTTTGTTGAATGTTTGTATGGTATACATAAATCTCGTAGGAGATTAAAGAATTTCACACCTACTACTTTCAGAAACGTTCTTTCTTCTCTTCAGAAATATTATTACATTCGATAAATAACGCTTCAAATCATTCTACATAAGGCGACCAGGTTTCTTCCTTACTGTCAAAACCACTCATGTTCCAATGAGTGCCATTTTGTGTTGCTAGCTTTAGAGGATTTTTCATAGACCACACCCTAAAGTTATTAAAACCATTAATTTAGTTGGACTTGCATCAAGTTTATTACATATACATTCCAATTTGATGAACTTTTTATCACTTTATAAAAATAAAGTACTTTAATAATAATTTTTGCTGGTCTTCCAAAGAGCCAGAAGTACTTTGTACCAAATTTTGTTTTTCCTTGTACCAAATATGTTATGTCTACACTTGATGTAGTCAGGAAAGAGTAGACTGGAATAAGACAAATAGTCTATATTTATTGAATGTTGCTGCTCAGATGGTTTGGATTTGGTCAGGAACACAGGTTATCTAAAATATTATCAATAGTCAATTTGGATGCGCATAGTAGGAATCAGACAAAAATTTATTCCGTCATAACATTAGGTTAGCCAACCTAACATAAAAATACATTACAAATTTCTATCATGGTTATTGAAATATTACTTCCTACTGATTAAACTGTATTTTCAATAAGGCCAATTTATCTTACTCCAAATCTTAAAACAAAAACATACATTTACTTTGTATGTGTTCATCACGTCTATTGAAAGAGTAGAGTTTTATCTGACTTTTAATGTGAGAAGTCATTTGTTTGTCTGAATAAAAATATATGTAAATATAAAATAAGTTTTCAAAAGAAGTGGAACATTACCTAGGTAATTTTTAAATTCCATTTAAACACTTTTTAACTATAATTTTCATGTTGGTAATAAACCACATCTAATATTTAAACATAAAACTTTCAAATTACAATTAGTGACATTAAATAAATTTTATAATTTGACTTCATTGCTCGATGATCTAACTATCACTCAGTTCTGCTATCTAGGCTTCAACAAAACTTCCCTTATTATACAAAAGTATTTGAAATGATGTTTTATTTATTATACTTAACAAATTAAATTTTTATTATACAAACAAGTAATTATTTTCAATCGCTACATACTCCTGTACCAGTAACGTGTTTTCAAAATATAAAATACAAAAGTAATCTGCTTACGTTTAAATGAATAAAAAATAAAGTTACATTCTTTAAAACTTCAATCCTGACTAGATAGTTAGCACTAGTTATTGACTTTGTGAAAAGATTTCTAAAATTTTGAAATATTTTCTAGCAAATGATTTTATCCCAGCTTTGCCTCAACTTAACAAATTCTATGTTCTTAGTTTGACAATTCTTCTACTTCTTCTGTATTGTTTTCCAAACTAAAATGTAAAAATACCTACAAGGGGAAGAAAGTTGTATGTTTGATAGAATGATTATCTAGAGTGAGAAAACTTTAGTAAAACAAAGGAAAGGAAAAACTGACTTCCATTTTCTAAGACATCATCATTGTGGAGTTCATAAAAAATTAGAGGAAATGGAATCTCTCTTAAATATAATTTACGAGTTTGAGTGGATTGTTCTACTTATATAACTGTAAGTAAAAGGGTAGCGAGGCTATTATTTACTGTAGAGCAGTGACACACCCAGTGTTTGTTTATTTATTTAGCACCACACCTTACTACCTATTCGAGTTATACGCTTAAGTACCAATTATAATTATGGGCTTGGAATTGAGAAGGTTGAATATAGAGGAAGTGAACCCGCATTTGCGCGGAAGGGGCGTGGAAAACTATTTAGGAAAACCCCCTCCCCAGTTCACTAGAGCAAGATTCGAACCTTGATCTCACCGTTCTCGGCAGTCTAGCTCAACATGAAACTAGCGCGTTAGCTAACTATGCCACCGAGGTGGGTCACACTCAGTTTTGAAAAAAAAAATGGGGGGGGGGGGAGAGAATTTGTTCGTGTATGTGTTTTCCCAATTGCTAATAATTTTAATAACATTTTAAATCATGTGAAGTAAAACAGTAATATAGAGAACTTAATATGTGTAAAATGCATTAACTAAATTTTTAGATCAAGCTAACAAATTGATATTCAAAATATCTACACTTATACACATTTAAAGTACCATCCATAAAATTTCTAAATAAAAAAAAATGAAATAAATGAATGAGTAAATTATTTGACCTTCCTTGCCAAGTAAATTCTGGGTGTGCGACTGTTGTAGGGTGTATGCTAACAAATTTAGTTTTAAAATTATGTATGCTGTGTGTTTAATAAAGACTGCATGTGTATATTTAATCATATATAAATGACAATGATTCAGTTTATTTGTGTCTCAACTTCGTTAAAAGGAATTAGTTAAAATATCAATATTTGTGCCAATAATCATTCAAATTTTGGGGGCATTGGTGACTGAGAAAACATAATCAGCCATTATTTTATTGTCAATTTATAAATATCACTTACATTTTAAAAATAAATAAGTTACAATACATTATTAATAATTTAAAACTACTTTTATTAATAACAAAATTTCAACACTAATGAAAATTATAGGAAAAAATAATTATGTAGCACATTTATTTTAGAGGCATATAAAATGAGTTTCATGAATGTTTTCAGAGTTTGTTATTTTTATTATTCGAGATATGAAGTTAAATTCACTAAAGATCAAAATAAATTTACTCTGGTGCAAGTTATTTAAATATATTATTCCGACAATGGTTCAAGACAGGCGTGATTATTTTTAGACTGATATTGTTATAAGATAAGATAAGTTAATATATGATTCAATATAGCTTAATATATATTTTCAAAGCTTTAGAGAAATAAATCTTTGAAAAGTTGCTAGAATCTTCTTAGTTGGGAGTATTTTTCTGTCACCGTGTCTTGTGCCAGAGCAAATCACATTATTTTTTAGGCAAATACTGGTTCTTATTGGCAGGAATGTAGTCCAAGGAATTCAAAACACTGTTTTAATATACTCCAATATCAAAAATAAAAAATGGGACACTGTTGAGACATACAAAAAACATATCAAAACAGATACAGCACCACTTATTTAAAATAATATTTATAAACTTTTTTTATTAAAAAAACAAACCATTGATAAAAGGGATAGTAATTGACTCCTTTACTTGGAAAAAAAACTAATAAGAAAAACATTAAATACGTTACTAACACAATAGAATATATAAAGAAGAAAGTTAAGTTGCACAACAATCCTTTTGTGGTGACATATTTTGACAAACATTTTAATATAGTTATTTCTGTAAAATATTAATATATGTGTCAACCAACAGTATATAGTGTTTTATGTAAACATGTTCATGACTCATGAGAGTATTTGATTTATTTGAACACAAGTCTATTTTTAAACAAACTTGAAGAGGGCAATTTGTCTGTAGGAAATTAATCAATTAATAAACATAAACTTGAAGATAGTATATAACTATTTGATGAGAGGAACTATACAAAGTATGAACATTATTTTTACATGCCAGAAATATTCAAACAATTATTCGTATGAAAGTTTATTATGTTATGATTCTATTTACATTTTTCAGCAAACCATTATTTTTACTATTACTTATCTGAATAAATGTCCTTCAAAGGAATGCCTTAAAAAATATTTTGTGACCCACCTTTTATGTAGGTACAGTAAACTAAATTACAATTCGTTTTTAATATGGATGATTAAACAAATTTTTAACAAATTAATAGGAAACCATAGTTTGCAGATTATTATGTTTATAATATTTGTTATGTTTGATAACGTATAATTATATATTTTACTTAGTGATGATGAAGCATTCACAAAATACTAGGGCAACCAGATATCAGGTATTTCTAATAAACAACCAGATTTTCTTGGCAGTGAAAATTTTTGGACTCTTAATTTGTTAATAAATAAACATTTTTAAGACCAATTTTGTATATTCGAATTTAGAATTTAAAGATTCTATTAAGCAAATGTTGTGTGCATATATTTTTTAGAAGATTTAATCTGATGGTTTTTAGCAACTTAACCTACATAACCAAAGACAAAAGAGTTAGGAGAATTTTTTTTATATAAATTACCCTATCATTTATCTGAGTATAAGACTTCAAACAATATTTTTCATTGTCCTGTATTAAAACATGAGCTCCCGTGTCATAATCAAATACCCTTGCATGTTTTTTTTATATATAGGGGTTTCAAGCAACCCCATCCTGGTATGATTTTAATAGAGATAAATTATATCTTTGCAAAGATAAGTGCCTAATAAAAATTAGGATAAAACATATTTTTGAAAGGTTTAAAGAAATGGTAGTGTCTTACATTTTGCAAATTATATCTCAAGTTACAGAAAAAAAAATTAACATTAGTGGCAGAACAATAATTATAATTGCTGTGTGAAACATCACTGGAAAGTATTGTTTTATTGCAGTATAACAAAACTTCTCAACAATTCCTACTAAAAAGTGTGTCACTTAATCTATGATAATTGTCTGTTTAGCTCTAGTAGTACTATAAATATTATACAAATGAAACTTTTTAAACTAATTTGAAGCTAAAGTTGAGAACTAGGTCTTGTATAGATAATAATACTAAGACTTCAGAGCTTTTCATATTGTTTTATTTATCAATGATGTTTATGTTAGATATTAAATCATTAAATCATAACAATTACACTGTGATTACACTATTTATTAATTAAGTTGTTGGTTTATAATGGCGTGGAAAACGTTGCAGAAAGTAAAAATATAATAGATAGAAACCCTAATTTTTGGTAAATAGAATGATTGGATTTTGTTGGATGATGAATTGTATTTCAGTATTAAAAGAAGGTAAATAAAGTATTTATGTTTAGATTAAAATGGTAACAACTCAATTATTATTTAAGTGAAAAGCTACGGCAAATAGAAAAATATTAAAGCTGAAATTTTTGTTTGCCAAATAAATCAAATATAGGAGTTTGAAAAAAAAAATGTAATTTGTTTTGCTTGGACATTTTTTTTATATCTGCTTCGCCTTCTTCGGTATCATTAAATATTTCTATTTGATCATATTGAGGCAGTTATAGTAGCCAACTTAAACACATATTTTACCAATATTTTTTGGCTGAAGAAAATAAATTTCCTAGACTGAGGATAAAAGCTTCTTAGTTATTGGGCTTTTGTTAATTATATTTCACATTTAAATAAACACAATGGATTATAGTTTGCATTTTAAAGGTCACGTAATCAATTTCCTGAAAATAATTTATTTTGTTTTATTTCTTGCATATAAGCATTTTAATTCAAAAATACTACAATGAACTATAAATGTGTTTTGATAGCTATTTTAATAAGAAATTCATAAAAATATGTTTAGCAAAATTTCAATATATATTTAGTTATATTTGGAACAAGGTACAGGAAAAGTGGATAAAAACATATAAAAGATTTTTCTTTAGATAAGTGATTATTTTAGATTTATTTTAAGAGCTCAATAATTTGTCACAATTATAATTAACACATTTAATATTGTGATTGATTTAAATGCCTTTCTGTTATGTATCTAATTATATTTCCAGAGAAATAGTATTAAAAATTTACAGTGGGATTATTATACATGTAGATTTGTATGAAAGTTTCTTTTATTCCTTCTCTTTAATGTTGCCAACACACAACCTGTCCACTACTATTGGCTTTGTGTGTTCAATAAATCAATTAATTTTTACTGATATGGTACAGTAGCCCCATGGCTTCTTTGGTGCTGAATGACAGCTCACAGCTGAGAGCTGACGGCTTTGAAAAGCTACCAGACCAAATTATGTATCCCTAAGCCAAACCATATGATCTGCAAAAAAACATGTATTTAGCAGCTGTCACTTCTGACAGTCAAAATTTAGGTATATACCTAAATTTTGACTGTCAGAAGTCAGTTGTGAACTGTCAGTCAGCACCAAAGAAGCCATGTGGCTACTGTACACAATACCAATATCAGTGTGTAATGCTAGTGACTAAAATTGAAAGAAAAACACAAAATTAAGATAAAAAGTGGCAAAATCATGAGTTGATATTAGCACATGTTTAAATCAATTATTTAAAACCCTAGACTAGACTGCCAATGATGGGAAGATCGAGGTTTAAATCTCGGTTGGTGTATTGGGGGTGGTTTTCCAAAGCAAATGTGCTTACACTTCCTCTAAATGTAACCTTCCTTATCCCTAAAATCATTCACGTAATTAGTACAGAAGTGTATAACCTAAATGGGTAGTAAAACACAAAGCTAATATAGAAGACCAGTGGCTCCCAAATGGGCAGTCCAGATGAGTCACTAGAGGATGAAATTTTGAAAGACATTTTTTTCTATGAAATTAAATTCTGAGCCCTTACCAAAATAAAAAAGTGTGCACAGATTCTGACAAAGAAATATTTAATACTAGTAAACCAATTTTCTTATAATCACAAAATCAACCAAATTTATACACAAAAATCGATAACAAAATTAATTTGTATTTTAAATTAATTTTTATAAACTAGTTTGACTGTAAATGTTAACCATACTATTTCCTTCACTGGTGGATCAAATGGAGTTCCTGGCGAGGTCAAGGTTCAAATCTCATGGGGCAAGAGGGGTAATCTGATATTTTCTCCAAGCCAGTGTGGATGCAGTTCCACTAAACTCACCCATATCCCATATAATAAACTTTCCAATGGGTTAAAATATATTAAATATATTTATGGCAATAAAGTGTATTTAGAAACAATCATGTATTTAAAACTAAATTTAAAGAGGTTGATTACACAGATAAATTTGATATTAAAAGTGATAATATTTAAGTGGGGTGGAAGGGAAGGAAGGTATGTTAAGAGCAGTGTTTTTGCAGTTTTATAAAAAAAACAGTTTTTTGGTCAAGCTAAATAAAATATGGCTCTAGTAGAAATAAAGAGTTTAATTGCTTTCACATGGTGATATCAACAGTGTTTGAATATCTGTCAAGGGTGTCCTGAAATGTAATGACAACTTTTTATCTTTATTTAAAAGGTTTCTCATATAATGGTGCTATGATACTGACAGATATTCAACAACTGTGGATATCACCAAGAGAAGAAAATTTAACTTTATGTTTCTACTGAAGCAATATTTTATTTGTTTATGCCAAAAAAAAGTTTTGTTATAAAAAAAACTACAAAAATACTGACCTTTTCTTGTATTTCCTATACTCCCACCTTAATTTTACTGGTGACAGAGATCTATTGAAAATAAAAATTTACTATAAACGATTAAGAGCCAAATAACTAAATCATTATTAAAAGTAGATCAACCAAATATTTAAACCTGACTGACAGCAATCAATGGCTACATGGTACTTAGCTACCAACCAGAAACTAAAATGTTCTTTTATCACCTCATAAAAATTGTTGTTACATTAAAAGCTTAACTTTATTTTTTAATGTTTGATTTTATTTATATTGGATCGATTAAGCTAAACTAGTCAGTCAGTGGAGTAGTTTCTTTTGTTTGAATTTTTGCTTATCAAATTATTGATTAAGTGTTAGCAATTAATAAGACTTAATAAATAAATCAAATACAATTCAAAATAGATAAATGTATTTCAATAAATAAGTTTGTTAAATGAATACCTAAAGTTAATTATAATTTCATCCATTCTTTTCAATTACAATAAACCTGGCATATAAAAAGGGAGACACATATAAACATTTTACAAATAAATGTATAGCAACATCCATTTCATAGTAAACACTATAGAAAGGGAGACATAACCATAAACATTTTACAAATAAATGTATAGAAATATACACTTTATAGGAAATATTATTTAATTACAATTCAGTTCAGTAC